>CP136061.1:30283261-30883261 GCA_032622095.1 Siphonodentalium dalli
CCGGTGCAATGGATACGATTATTCCATCACCAACTTCTGAATATCAAATCTGTCATACACCCTACATGCCTCTAACTGTGCCTGTGTCATCGTGCATACACCCACTGTTTTTCTCCACTGGATTCGTTGTTGTCTCATATGGACTTCGCGTCTCGCAGCCGGGAGGGGATGCAACTATTCTGATCTAGGAAAATATGAGTATATTTTTTTTTTCGCGATATACACACCATTGGACGAGGAGGGGTGGAAGCAACTCCTCGCCACCCGGTTGGTCCCTATTTGCTCGTCTTCCCTTCCCATTGCACTCTGCTTCCCTCCCTGTCGACTCCTCGATCCGACCTCCCCACCCCGTCCGTATCCACGTCTATACAACGGGAAATGGGATAACTATAGACGTGGATACGGACGGGGTGGGGATGCTTAAGAGTATACTTCAAAATTGTTCAGCGAGTATACAGCCTTCACCCGAGAAAATAATTTGGTTCTATAAGTACTGGCAGCCATTATACGATGAAATCAAGGACACAGTCGCGCCATCTGTCCAGTTTATACAAGGTCTTCCGACTAATTTGGACACCCTCATTCATTCTGGAAAAGAATGTCTGATTGTACCTGATGACCTTATGTCTACGGCGTCCAAGGATTCGCGGGTTACTGATTTATTCACCGAAGGCAGTCACCATTTGGGTATATCAGTGTATGCGATTAACCAATCTCTGTACTATAACAAGGACCCAACCCAACGGAGAAATTGTCACTACTTGATTCTATTCAACAACCCTATAGATAAAATGCAGGTTATGACTCTAGCTCGTCAAATGTATCCACAGAAAACACAACACTTAATGTGCCATTTCAATAAAGCTATCAATCAACCATTTGGTTATCTCGTAGTTGACTTAAAAACGAATACTCCAGAAAGTTTGCGACTGCGCAGCAATGTGTTGACAAAGACTAGTATAAAAGAAGAAAGCATATTACCAAATAACAGTAGTGTTGATGAGCCCATCTGATCCGACATACCCTGGGCCAAACGGCAACCCAAGGTGCCGAAACGTCCAGCATTCATCAGAATGCTCTTGGCTAAGGATTGTTTAATCGAAAAGGTGGATTGGTCAGGGTGGTTTTATGACCATTTTAAGTCCCAACTATGTCATAAGTTGCTTTCATGAAACTGGGTCCAGACTAAGATATACACGTGTACGTGCCACATAATGGCTTCATGTATTCGAAGTTAATATGAACCCGGTGTACAAATGTGTCGTTTGTGATCAAATAAACAATGAGTGGGTAAGGTGTAGTGTGTCAAAAACATTTGTATTTTGACAAAAAGTGGTTTGAAGCCATTTTTCCAGAGTTTGGCGATTTCTTCGAAAATCGGCCTGGAACCCTTCGCGTAATTTATGGTAAAAATTACACTTAAAACAATGTCTTTGCCTGTGTCCTTAACAACGTCCTGTAACAATAAAATTTATCGTGTTAAAATCAAACTACTACATTTAATCCAGTGATGAGTATTGCCAATGATTCGACTGATAAAACATATTCCTGTGAAATTATGTTCCATTTGTTTACTATACTCGCAAGATTGTATTGAGTGATGCATAATATAATTTATGTTGCGCAGATACCGTAGACTGTTTTTATTATAAATATAGGACCCCATATATATATCGTAAATGAGATAAAATCATTAAATGTGTCCATTGACTGACAGTGTGTCTCGAGCGTCATGCTGACATATCCATGCAATTGCGATCACATTCACACACTCAAAGCTAATATGAACACGGTGTAGTTTAGATATAGATGGACAATATCATCCATGAAACCAACTTATCGTGATGTTGTTCACGGGGCCGTCCATTATCTGACAATACCTTTGTAAATGGGTGGATATCTCGTATGCAGTGACCCACCCTTTTGTTTGCATCCCTTATTTTGTATTTTGTTTTATTTTGGTAATTGTAAGTGTAAATGGTAAACATTACTTATTTGTTAAACATTTCTTACACTGGACGTCTCGTGATGTATGTATTTTCCAATTTACCAATCACCAATTACATTATATAATTTCTTTCGATACGACAATGTGGAGTGGAAGTTACGGAAATCATGTAAACGTTTTCCGGAACGACGGAATAACCTATCAGAAGTAACTTCCCGAGGTCAAATGGGTTCTTATTCTTATGAAATTATGTAATCATTGTGTTAAAATATATCTTCATAATACATTACTGATTTCAGTTGACACCTCATTTGAAGTTCACAACAAATATTTGTTCTATTGAATAGACTGGTTTGCTGTCACATTTTAATAACGTTATCAGTGATTTTAGATGAGTGGTTGAAAAATGCAGAAAGTCCACTATTGACATGTAAGTGAAACGCATTTCAACGTGAACAAGTATCTATTCCCACCAATATAACTGGTTTACGTCAAAGGAAACTTGGACAACTGTTGAATATGATTAGTTGGTTGGCTCACATCATCTGGAATTGCACTAGCCACAGACTATGGTTCTCTCAATCCATACATGTCAACCAATACATGAAATACTCATATACAGAATGTGTGTTCCTCGGGGGTGGGGACTAGCAAGATGACAAATTAACGCCTCAAAAGAAAAAACCTGACCCGGAGTGCTTTGCATTGTTAAACAATGCAGTGATTTCGTTGCCATTTCTTATGGTAACCACATTTATCTCAAAACTGTGCGGTCAAAAGCAATTTATAAATATCCATCACTCCTACCAGTCGTCCCGGGACAGATAATCACAACTTATTTAGATTAGCTAACTTACCACTACAGCATCCTTTCCGTCGTTGTATAACTGTGAAACAAACATGTTGATATTAGCATATCGTCTAGATAATTGCAACTATTATTCATAATCTTGGTAAGAAAGCAAGCACATGTACTTAGCCCATTGGAGTGTCCACATATTTCTTGAAATTTGACAGTTGATTTAATGTCCCACAGAGATTGATTGTTTGACTTTCCATAGACACTGATAGACATGACACAAACTCAATATTTCATACAGAGTTGCATCTTCAAACTAGTACATTCGCCAAAAAGCTAAAGCAATTAAATCTGCCTATGCTAAATACTCATTGACGATTCGTTCCAATCGGAAATGTTCAGATACTAAGTTCAACAAACGACCTATAGTCATTTGTTGAACTTACTATATGAACAATTCCGATCAATGAATACGAATCATTCCGTCCTTGTTGTATCTGTAATTAATATATCTATTTATCTGTTATGTATTATGTCGTCTGTTGATTTATCCTGAACCACTCCTAATGAATAATTTACCGTTCCCATGTTTAGTATCCATTCAGTATAGAACGGGTTGAAGGGGTACTGTACGCCATTTTCAATAAATTCATGGTGATAACAACGATCTAATATCAATAATATGTAGAAAACTAAGTAATTTGAGTCGAAGATGTATTGTGTAGACGTTCAGGTTAATAGGTTATCTTAAAATCAAAGTTAATAATTTGATATAACTTTAATATGTGGCTGGAGCCATAAATTAAATTACGAATTTCCGTGTACAAGACGTAATTAAAAATGATTCACTGACAGTGGATTTGGCCACACACATGATCGTATAAAAAATTATGTTGACACAGGGCGTAAACTCAAGCCACACACTGACTAGTGCCATCCTTAACATTACTTCGTATTCAACAGACTTTCAAATAATGGAAATCTGGTTACCTTCTTCTACGACTCAGAGACTATAGAAACCAACAACAACAATTGAGTACAGTATCCCTTTAACTGGTGCAACGTGTGTTTGTTTTGGAAAAAAACAAACTTTCTGTTTGTAAAGTAAAAAACATTTCCTACCGAAGCAGGTGGACAAATTCACCGTGCAGGGTCGTGGTGGGTGTCTGGTCAGAAATCATATTTTCCCGGTGTTTGCATTTTCTCACAATTACTTACAAACACCAAGCCTGTTCAGTTGTTCCACAGTCTAACTAACACACCTTCCTGTGGGAATGTGACTCTATGTTGTCATATACACTCATTTGCCTTAGATTGAACCGGAACCTCGTGTCTATTCAAGAGTGCCGTGTACCATTCGTCGTCGTGCACAATGGCATTAGTTTCGAATGAACAATTTATAATTATCTAGAGCAACATGTAGCAACAAAATATATTATCTTAATGCATAAAACGTAAATTGTGTCAGATCTTGTTAACTATTATGAACATATATATCACCTTCGGTGATACAATATAACAATGACCCAATTGATGAAGATCAATGGTTATGATATAGGTTAACTGTTCCAACCAAGAGTGATCTGAATCAAGGTATAATCAAATTTTTTTCAGTTGATATGTTCTATGTGTTGTATACGTTCCTGTGTAGTTTACCGCAAGTGAAAACTCGGTATTTTCTTGTACCCACGAATAAGATAATTCTCGTCTTCTGTCAAAAGCCGTAGGTTTCCTTTCTAGTATGTGCATTTTGTTATTTCAATTGCCGTTGTGTTCTCTAGTTTTGCAATAAAAATGTAGACGGAAACGAATCAGTTTATTGCCAACTGACTACATTCAATGAAAAAATCTGTTCCCATTTCACTAACCATTAATGTGTGTAAGCTGTCCCCATTTCACTCACCATTAATGTTTGCCCAAGGTACCTTAGTATGCAAGTTTAATATAGAAAACAACATAGAGAAAAGTCAAATAACATTAATAACATTTTTATAATATAATATAGAGCAGTGTCTTAATGACGTTCAGTTCAGTTAGAGCGCGCGACTGTGATTCGCCAGTAACAATGCTATGAAGGTAAATATGAAGGTAACAGCGAATAACAAAATTGTATTTGCTCGCTGGGGCAATTGATTGATACGTCGTTTATTTTCCGGCCATTTAGAACTATTTTACTGTAAAGCATATATAGAGGATCTGGAGCGAGGTATGTTGGGATATGAGATTTTATGAATCGAATTTGATAATTATATATCGTTTATTCACTTAAATGACCACAACTAGTGGTATATAGTGCTACATTGCTCCACTGACCCGCCTGCCCACTGCGTTCAAATACAAACATACATATATATATCAACAAAATTCCCCCAACCAGCCACCGCAGCACCGCGACCCCGATAAGCACCCCCAACCCAGCCCGGGCGATGGCACACGAGCTGCAACCGGAGGGGCCCACCCGCCTCGCGCCCCTGCAGTGAGTGGTCGGGGAATAAATATAGGTCAAACTGATCGTACAATCATATACTAACTGGGCAGGACAGGTCAGCGTATATAAATTCACGCGAAGCTCAAAGCAGGGCGGGGAGACCAGCTCATGTGCACGGGCAAAAACTGTAAAAACACGGGTTCTACTTCAGGTCATATGTTGTCTGATAGGATAGGAGGATAGCAGGTTTAGTTTATTCGTCCAACTCAATGATCCCAATATCGTCAGATTCCAACAAAAAAACATTGCAATTTATCTAGGACCACCTAGTTATCAGATTTGATTAACTTCCAAGAATCAATGCTAACCATTGTCAAATACTTATATATATACATATATATACGATACATACATATATATACATATAGGATATTTATTTTTCTCATCGGGCCCAAAGGGATAGTGATTTAGGACCATTGATTTGGACCGTGTATCTTTAATTCTCATCAGTTCTATGTTGTAATCACATTTGGTTCCAGTTATTTCCAAAGAGTTTAGTGAATCAGAATTTAGCAATAAGTGAATTTTAAAGCTATTAACCATGTATACATACGTAAGTATTTATGATGCTAGCCGTCTGTCCATGTGGACACGTTTTGAAAGCTGGCAATATTAAATAATACATTTCATGAAAAGGTCGCTTATCAGCGATATGGACAAGTTAATAGCCATCGCATTTTGATGAAGTGTTTCACTATGAAAACAAATTATGAGAATCCATAGTTCTTAATTAAAGAGTCACTACATATTTTGTCATCCGACCATCCGGTATTTGGGGTTAGGGAAGTTGTATGATTCAATTTTCCGTAGGGCAAGAACCACAACAACAATAACAACGATAACAGGGTATATCTAAGTTGCCCTTGGATAATGATTATATTGATAAAATGGTATTTATTTCGGATACTATCTTGACCACGCCAAGATTCACAACGAGTCGCAGACTGGTGAGTTTCATAAAATATTATATACATTATATCTTATACAACCTCATATCTTATAAACCTTTTATATTATATACATTATATCTTATACAACCTCATATCTTATAAACCTTTTATCTTATAAACCTTATATACCAACTAAACGAATTGAAGATATTGTATATCACATGAAAAACACCAGCGATTTATGCATTTTTAACAAATCAAAATCCTTAAAAGAAGCTGCACAAGGTTTTTGCAAGATTTGAGGAAGCTCCAGTCATGGGAGGATTAAAGTATACATTGTTCATGTCATTAGTTGGAACAAGTGACGTATATATGAATCATATGTGTTTAGTTACTTACATTTGAAGCGGTATTTGTAATGGAACCCCAAAGGTCTCTTTTCTGAAAAAAAATTAAATAAACATTTATTAATAAATGATCAAAAACAACCTGCAAAAGATATATTTTTCAGCAGTTATTTTCATTTACATTTAAAGATGGATTATCTCTTAAATAACAAATTTGAAATGGTTGCGTGGGTATAAAATGATAAGTATGAACTTAAAACCCCTGTCCGGAAAGGCTTCTATCAATTAATATTGATTTTATTTCCAATATTTTATTGGGACCGTTTATTTGTCTATTTTTAGAACAGACCATTCGGGTGATACAGTGTAGCGATAGAGAGCATTAGGCTGTTCCTATGAATACGTATCGAACGTCAAACGTCCCATATTGATTGGTTGTATTGTTTTATTCCATAGTTATAAGCGATAATGGGTATAATTAACGTTTATTTGTGACAAAATTGCACAATATGATTTCTGGTCTATGTTAACAGTAACCACTATTGTTCGTTAGCTGAACGACACCTTTTTAGACCAGAAAATATTCGAAATAAAATCAATATTAATCGATAGAAGCATTTCCGGACATGTTTACAAAGAGATAATCCACCTTTAAATTCCGGTACCCGAGTGCAACTGGTGGTTATTTATGGCATCTGACGAAAGTCTGAACGCTCTTTACCTGAGATTTTCATTGGTGAAACTTCTTTTGAAAGTCAATATCTGGCCATCAAAACCTCATATTAATGGGCTCATGGATACAATCGAATTATTTACTGCTATAGAAACGTGCCAAATTACAATGCGTCGACTGAGTGCTATTCAGTATCCATATCTTTATTTCATATTTAACTACCTTAATATTATTGTATGCACTTTGTCAATAAACCATATCAATCTATCTATAATGTAAGCGTGTATAGCATATGGCACATTTAAATGGCAGGCCATGCTCCATCTTCAACGTTGAATTGTTTGTTATAGTGTTACAGTGTGATCCAATGAATTGACTTGTTTCGTTGCACGTGCTCAAATAAATCCAGTGCTAAAATAGTGTGTCTCAACCGTCAATAATAAGCAATGGAAACCGAAATTAGCGGAGTGCAAGTGAAGTGACTGTTTGGAATGAGAGCTACCTTACTCCTAGATGTGCTAATCTTATTTCTAGGTGAATTCTTAAAAAAATCATCTCATTAGTGTTTTTATAGCAGGGATCCCATAAAACAACAGACGACAAAATTAAGGCCCAAATATATTAACAATTAGTGATTCAAACCAAGCTGCCCACCAAAAAAACCCCAGAAATGGTTCATTAGAACATCGATGTAATGGTGTGCTGATCCTTCGGTGCTGTACGGCGGAATGGATTATGGGTGAAACTAATTAGAAATTGGATCACGGGTAAATATTTTAACATTATCAAGAGCCTGTATAGTAGTATTAAGTCTTTTATTATATAAAATAGCAAGAGCAGCGATTATTGTATGCGTGATGCAGGGGTGAGACAAGGACAAAAATTGTCCACTCTCTTAGTTTATTGTTCTATAAATGATATATAGAGTCTTTTTTGCAAACTGAGATATGCAGACTCTGTTACATAAACAGTTTATGTCAAAACAGTTCGGCACATACATGAAGTTGTTGATCTATTATATGCAGATGATACTATTATAGTTGCCGATGGTCAAGAAAGTATGCACCTAGCTCTATATTTCTTTGATAACACAAAAAAGCATCGTAGTTGAAAACTAATTTTTCCCAAACTAAAATGATAATATTTTTTGCAAGAACAAATCTAGACATTCGTCACGTTTTATATATTGGGAGATGGTTAATTATAGGATCTACAACGAGTCTCCAGTTTATAGCGGAATCTACAAAACGAGTCCAATAAATTAGGTCTGGACCGAGCCTTTGGCGATGTTCAGACCTAGTTTACTGGACAAGTTTTGTAAATTCCGCTATAAACTGGGGAAGAGTTGTAGATTCTATTGATTACATGATCCAAAACCTACATAAATAAAACATACTTAAATCAACAAACGGGACGTGATACTAACGTCGACTTCAAAAGTACATGCGACGACGTTTCACATAACTATTGGTTGCTCGTCCGCGTAAAGAAATAGTTCCAGATAAATAAAGACTCCTTGACATATTTAATGGCGTATATATAATGAAATAACTTTTCAAACTCTTCATTCATTAGAGACTGTTGGAAACATATTGGAATCCATAGTATTTTGAGACGTAGCGTACGGAATGTAAACAGACGACAAACCGAAGTCAAATGTCGACTGGCACTATTTCCTGTTACTAAACGAACGTTTAATATCACAATTTATCACATAATTTGCCCATAAAAGCAGTTTCATAATTATCGGTAATAGACACGTTTAATATCAGCGCGTGCGATGACGTCACGGCGTTCTTCTAATAACTTGCGATCGCTGTAGTTTATGATTGTTGTTTTCGATGAATATTTCGCGTTGCTTCGGGTTTATTTGATCATGTGATAAAAGGTATCTCACACTCGTCCTATTTTATACGTAATTTATCAACCTCGTCCTCTAAATTCTATTTGAGCCTCGGTAAACCTCGGCTCAAATCGAATTTAGTGAACTCGGTTGATAAATTCCGTATAAAATAGAAACTCATGTGAGATCCTCTATTTATAGAACGGGTTTATTGAATGGAATAAAGGTAGGATCATGTAATAAATTGGGAGATATTGGGGTGGGTCATTAGAAAAGAGGGTCGTAAAATACTGAGTCTGATTTCTAATTTGATCGGCACTGAGGCCTTATGTGTGATGCGTGAAAGAAGTGATGAACATTTTGTTAATTCTGCTGGGTGTAGCTAACTCTGGATGAGACAAGAACAATGAATTCCAATTTGTGATTGAATGTACCAAACTGTATTATCTTAGGACTAAATAAAAGGCCGCTCTGCCACATTGTCCACAGAAACGGTGTCTTGAAGCCACTGGCTTCATTAGGAGCGGAGGAGCTTTGTCGAAATATATTATAGGGATAACATACGTGTGTATTGTCTCATAACTGAGCTACATACATATAACCGAATCGGGAAAAAAACCTCTTAAAGTCGAAATATGACCTCAAATTGGCATTGCCAAAAAATAAAAATAAATCTGAAAAATTGTAAGTCGACAATGACTATATTTGCGGTAACAATGGGCAGGCAGAACCTAAATTTGAACTTGGTCTGTCTTTTCACATGAGTAAATTTGAAAACAAACAACTATAACTAAAGCTATCACCCGGAAACACAAATAACCCCGTCAAATTCTAAGTCGCCAAGGACCATAACTTCGGTAACATAGCTGGACTGAATCCAAATTCGAACTTGACATGTATTTTCATTTGGCTAATATACATACAGAATTTCAAAAGAATCAGACAACTGAAACTAAAGTTATCACCCGAACCCATCTGGGACGGACGTCCAGAAGGACGAACGGGCGGACGGACATCGCTGATTTATACAGTCCCCCGAAATTGTTTTTCGGGGGACAAATATATAGCGGAATAGTGTTGGAATCCGTCGATAAGAGAAACTTTTTAATATATTTTGACTGTCCAAAATATATGTGTTTTAAAACGAAAATGTGTTTGTAAAGATTTAGATATAATTGTACCATACTTGTCAACTAGTATAAAGAGCGTAAGTGCTTCAATCCGTCGCCATAAATCGATAGATAATAAAGAGCGTTCTCAGTAATGGGTGAACATTTCGACGTTTAACTAATGAATGAGTTTATGGATTTCCGCGGTGCCTGCGTGATACGAATGACGTGATTGGCGTGATACGAATGACGTGATTGGCGTGATACGAGGATTTCCGCGGTGCCTGCGTGATACGAATGACCGTGATTGGCGTGATACGAATGACCGTGATTGGCGTGATACGAATGACGTGATTGGCGTGATACGAATGACGTGATTGGCGTGATACGAATGACGTGATTGGCGTGATACGAATGACGTGATTGGCGTGATACGAATGACGTGATTGGCGTGATACCAATGGCGTGATTGGCGTGATACGAATGACCATGATTGCAAGTATTTTTAATTTTCTTTTTGTTGGTGAGCTGAACATTTCTGAAATTTGTACTAATTGGGTTGTCAAAACTGACAAAGATACTTTAATACCATGACATTCGTAGTGGGCAAATTTGCAAATAATTCAAGTCTGTAAAACAATCATCCCCAAGAAGAACATGGAGAAATATATCAACTATGTTCTTATATTAATACTAGAAGGTGACCCGACTTCGTCCGGGCTTTGACCTTGAATTGTCTATTTTGAAGGCCAAGGTCAAGTGGGGTCACGATTTGACCCGTCCAAAACACAGTGCCCGAACAAAAGTACCCGACAAAAGTACCCGTCGAAATCCATCCGGTTTTACCCGATTTGACCTTGAATTGACCATTTTGAAGGTCAAGGTCAGGTGGGGTCAAACACCAACACCCCAAAAATGGTGGAAATCGGCCCAGCGGATACCGGGAAATCGGCCCAGCGGATACCGAGATACCCTATGCATCAAATTTCGTCCGTAAAAATCCGCCAGTTTAACCCGATTTGATTTCCACTGAAGTATATAAACGCGCCTCAAGTTTCAACGTAAAGATAAATTACCATCGGTGCCCGAGATATCGCCAAGACGTCTGAAACAGTCAAATGCATCGGCCGGGTAAGAGTTAACGTGATCTAACTTTATGACCTCTAACGACGTCATAGAAGTTACGCATTGTTTTTACCCTGATAGAAGATCGTACCACTTCTTCTTAATAATTGAGGCAGATAACTAAAACGGATACATACATATTATATATCGTTGGAAAGAGGAAACACGAATGATTCTCATAGTGTCATTATTATGACTGGCATCTTATTATTCGCGCTGTTTCGAATCGATTTGTAAGCACCGAACTGAAATATATTAGCGCAAAACGGCGTAAAAACAGATTTGACCTCGGCACGTGAAAAGTTGACCTCGCACGGACAAATTAATAGGCCTATGTTGGTCCTGACCCGAAAATACCCCCACATACCAAGTTTCATCGAAATCGGCTGGGCCATTTTCGAGTCCATCGATTACACACAAACAAACACACAAACAAACAAACAGATCTTCCAAAATATATAATAGATTATCGATAACTTCACAATAACGACATTTCGTGTATTGAAACAATTCTTATGGAAACAAACTGGTACAGTGATTTGTCAACCAAACAAATGCTTTGACCTTTTTTTCCAATGTTTTCTGTACACTTTTGAATATATTGATTAATGTTGTGTATCTTTTTGGACTAATTGGACTTTGATTGGTAATTCCACTGTAAGTAACAACCACATATAACATTGGTTTCGATATGCGCAATCTCGTTATTTCTTAGTTATTAGTAATAAAAATGAAAGTATCAGTCACACTGTAGCTCAACTTAGGAAGGAGTTTATTTTTGCTGACCAATGAATAGAATGATAAAGAAGAAGGAAAGACACAGAGTTATAGTAAATGTCTCGTATTGTGTAGATAAAATTATTTTCATTTCAAACATTTCACCAATAAATGAGGGCTGCAGTGTGTGCGGATGGATTCAAATTTGAAATCCAAGATGGCGGCTTTCATACAAAATTATATTATTTCTCATAAACCCACTTCCAGGGCCACCAAATACTGTCACGTGGTTACTATTTGTAGTGTACAAATGGCCGACGGAATTGTCACTTCAAAGTAAGTACTGAGTTATCTGTATAGTTTTATTGTTCAATTATGCGCTAGTAGACCCACCGGAAAGAAGGCGCAGTAAAAACGTAAAATGGAAGGATTAGATAAATTTCCATTAGATGTTTCGAGTTCTTCATGATGCCTTCCCAACCAGTTTAACTTGCCTGTTGTCGGCATATAGCAAATTACGATTGCGCTCAAACAATTTTACTTTAATCGTTCATACAGTCGCTAAACGGGGCTAAACTATTCATTTAAATAATATAGTGCACGAGAAACAAAAGTTCTCTCGAATATTCTGAATATGCACTTGTTGGCAAATTGTTAACAATTATTTGCCTTAGACTTATTCATATAAACTAGGTAACGCCCGTACTGCAGGTAACGCTCACGTCACGCACACGGTTATTCACATTTTCGCACCAGATTCTACATTTGTATATACATCGATCCATCGGATATAATGAGTTAACTATTTTCTTACTTGAGAATGATTTTTCCACAGGTTTGACAGGTTGTATATGTCATCACTACCAAATTCTCAAAAGAAGTGCATGTGCATATGGTGTCATACGAACATTCTATTCAGGAAAGTGTGCGGAAGCAAATAAATGGAATGAAACGTTGCCAGTTTCATACATATATTGTCGCCCACGATTGGGAGTGACACGGGGATTTGTCGCCCGCTCGAGACCTGGAATGTCACCCGAGTGCCACCAGGCCCGAGGGTGACATTCCAGGTCGAGAGCGGCGACAAATAGCCATGTCTCGCGAAAACAAGGGTGACAACTGTTTTGTTATCTGACAAAGGAGTACACACACACCTCCTTAACGGCAGGCCTAAGAGCGCGCGTATATTCTTTAATCCAGTTAGAAGAGTTTATTTTATGTTGGAATCCTCGCTTTTTAGAAAATAAAACGTTCAAATTGTGAATCAATTAACATATCCATCATTTGCGCAGTCAGTTTGCTGGTCGTATGGTGGGAATCGGTTCACGGAAAGAGGAGTAAAGCAATTTCGAAGTAGAGTATATATAGCCATGCGGCAAAATTGTCCGCTTCGTTTTAAATGAGCGTATAGAAGCAGGTAGACGAGTTAATTTCGAGAACGTTAAATGTGAAACTAACAAGTTTTAGTGGTGCAAAAGAAATTGACAACTGTTACAGACTGTTACGCAACATAAGGATAATTTTGTGAAGTCGAAGGAATGTATAGCTGAAAGGAAATTGTCAATTGATATACAATATAAATACCAACTGCATACTAAGGTTGATCTATTTGTACCACGGTATTCATTATTGATACAAAAAGGTCCAATATGAACATTATACCTTATAACGGATTTATGTCCGCATAACATCATTTTACATAGCGTGTTTTGATTGTAAATTTAAAAATAACAATAATGTAAATTAGCAAACACCACAGTTCGCGGGTGTTACGAAACAGTAGGGTTTATAAAATAAGTGTTTTATGGAATTATTTGAGAGCTGTGAGGAAATCCCTGCATGAGTACTGTGTAGTTCTATACTGGTAATCGCTGAGCCGTCAACAACTTTCGAAACCTTACCCTCAAGGGTAACGAGAGATTTGCGGCCCGCAATGTGACACACTCTCAGCCAATCAGAAGAGAGGAGAATGGGATGGAGGATAACAATGCATACTTTCAAACGATCGACAGTTATTTACTTAACTGATTAAAATGTCTTATTAAGTAACACAATCATTCTTTATTATAAATTCTAGATAATATGCCCATGGATGTGTTTATTATTAACAACATGCATAACTATATATTATATGCTCCTGAAAGAACCCAAATATGTGCGTATAGTCATAGCCATTTAATATACTGCATGAGGACTATTTTTTACACATTTTGAGGTACATATGGTTCATTCCAATGTAAATACCGATACTATCCTAGTGATAGTCAAATGTCAGAAGACAGCTTGAAGTTCATCTGATGATGGTTCATTCCAATTCAAATTCCGATACTATCCTACATGTAGTGATAATCTAATGTCAGAAGACAGCTTGACGTATCAGTACATTATTCATGTACATACAATACACCTCTCCGTGCAAATACGATGCTTATCCACCACGGAATATTTAAAGGATATTACTTGGTTGGTTTGATATTAGGCCCGATATCAGCCCGAGGTAACCTCATATAGCCTGGGACCGAGGGTCGAAGGCTGAAATTGGGTTATCTATGGCTGATATCAGGCCTATACTATCAAACCAACCAAGTAACATCCTAATTATTAATTAGATCGGCTCTTAGTAACTGACAGCTCTTTGATATGAGTGACGTCACCAAAATCGATATATTCACGTTCTTTAGTAGTGAAGTAGATAAATTATCGCATGTCATAAAACCAAATCACTCGGATGTGTGATAAAATTATATTACTCGGTGTTAGGGCAAATTGAAGCGATATTCACATAGTTCGATAACAGGCCGTTCTGGACAAAATGTCATATCTAATCAATAAGGCGAAGTATTGTCAGGTTTGCGAATGCTAAGTTCAACTATTATAGTTATATTCAAGTGGTATAATTAAATTAGACAATGCAGAATTCACTATTTATGGGTAAAGTGCTTGATTGCGCACCCCAATAAGCAAAATCACTGAGTCGCGGCCATATTGGATTGATCCAGCCCCGTTCCGCGGTTTAAGTGCTGCAGGTCAAAGTTCGGGAGGTGCATTTCATAAATGGAACTTTTGAATATTCACGATTCCATATAATTATGGAGCTTTTGGATATTCATGAATTCCATATATGGAATCATGAATATTCAAAAGTTTCATATATATATGGAATGCACCTCCAGAAATTTGACCTGTAGCACTTAAAACGCGGAATGGGGGCTGGACGAATTAAACATGGCCGCGACTCAGTGGTCTCACTTATACACAGCCATGTTGTAATCTAAACAATGCGACATCAAATGAGCGATATCCATATACAATTCTGTGCATACTTATGCGCAAGCATATTTTATTCAATAATCTTTCTAAAGGCCCTTAAACATGGCGTTTGCGGCACGGCACTTGACACGCTGACTTAGAACACACTGAATATTCGCAATGGGTGCTTGCACACGGCGTGCGATGCGGGCGACATCTCAGAAAACGCAGGAAACGCAGAAAACGCTACCACAGGATTACATCGCGCGTTTTTTCTCTGCGGTAAATTCCGCCGTTTGTAGTGACGGTATGGAACGAAGACACTGGAAGCACATCAGTTTTCAGTCCAAGTCGGTTTTTGGACTGTGATTGTGCATCGCTTCAACGCGAATAACAATGAAAATCCGCCGTTTGTAGTGACTATATAGGACGAATACAATGGAAGCAAAGCAGTTCAGTCCAGGTCAGTTATCAACGCTTCATCACTTCAACGCGATTAACAATAAAACCATGATATCAACGGAAACATTCGAGTAAGCAGAAAACTCCGTCACCGCAGACAACGCCGTAATCGCAGAAACGCAGAAAAACGTGCTGCATATACCGCGTGTATCACGCGATATACGCCGTGTGTAAGGGCCTTAAGTGACCTTAAGCGAGTACCCCGTGGAATTCTAAAGGTGAAGGTAACTGAAGAATGACCTTCACCTGATACATGCGACACGTTATTAAAGGATAACATCGCGTTTATTTGATTTGTACATCATATCTAAATAATTTAAACTGGTGAATGAATGGGGGAATGGATTTTTGTGAGCGGGAAATTTATTTAACTAGCTGCTGTAGTTCTGGGTTTTTCCAGATCAAATTTGTCTGTGGGATAGCCCTGTCGTACACTTGGGGATTTATTTAAAAAAGTAAACACATTACCTATGATTTTTCTTGCATTTTCGTGATCAAATGGTGTCAATCTAGCTGGGTAAACATCACGGGTATGGCCTGCAGGCTTCAATTCAGTGAATTTGGCCGAAACGTTAACACTGTCGCCTATGGGAAACCATTTAGTTAAGTGATTCCTATATGAAAAATTTGAATTTTACGAAATTTCACGTCTCGCCATGATAAGTTGTTAATTTCATATTTTCTTATTTTCAAATGATAATGACCACATTTTGGACACATTTAAAGAAGAAACGCATGGATTCGCCTGTAGATAGTAAAGAAAGTGATAAATCTGGGAGTTTTGCATCAGGTACCATTAGGGGGTCTAAAGCCCCCTCCCACAATTTTGAGGAGTGTTAGCCCCCCCCCCCATTGGGGAAAGGTGGCAGTTGACCTCATATTAAGCTTCCGGCACCCAGTAGCCTTATTGGTGTTCGTAACCCCACCCCAAGTCGGGGGGGGGGGCGATGGTATCACCACTAGAGTTACTGTCGTGCAAGACTGCCATGGCATATTTGTTAAACAGACAGTATGCCCTGCCATCTGGTAAAATTTCATGCCTGAGGCTTTGTCTGATGTATCATTGTGTTTAGATATTTCAATTGACTTATGGTTGCTTGATATTGCTATTAAAGTATTTTTAATTTTAATTTTTTGTTAATTTTGGTAAATGTTTATTATAGATTGCCAAATTCTGCATGAAAAGGGTTAAAAATTGGACAATATAACCCTCTCAAAATGTATATTGACATGTCCTCTTCAATGTTTAATAATATTATGGTATATAAGGGCATACTTCAGTTATACGAGATGCATCGGCTAGTAAAATTGAAAACAAAATCTAAATTGTTTTGCTTTATTTTGATGATTGACACTAATTTTCAGGATTCCGCATATTGAAAAAATAAACCACTACTGCCCGATATAATCCATTTTTGGTTTCAATAAGGTCTATATTTGGATAAAATACTATAAGACACGCTGTGTGTTACACATATGATATAAATATATATAGGAATCGGTGAGCTAAATGTGTTCTAGAGCGAGTACACCATGGAATGCTAAAGGTGAAGGTAACTGAAGAATGATCTTCACCTGATACATGCGACACGTTATTAACACCACCGGTGTATGCTGTGCTTGAGATTTTTGAAAGCTGTGGGCGCTGACATTGTTGTTGTTGTGTAGTTTCCGGCCGCAGGCCGGTTAGGATGGTCGGAATGCATTGTGCAGTTCCCTTCACCCTTGGCGCTGACATTAACAGTGGGTGTTTTATTTATAGAATGGGAAATTCTGGTTTATTTAAAAGTCGAACTACGCGACTAGGAGGCCGAGTCCGGTAAAAGGTGTAGTTGGGAATTTCAATTTCGTTTATTGTCCTTTACATTATTATGTAAATAATGTTGATTTTTGGTTTGTGACAAGCTATGGCAATTACCAATAAAAAAAATTAAAAGATAATTTGTAAGTCTTATATTTCAACTTGTATAGATAATTTTCGTTCTGCAGCCCACTGATAGTTGTTGTTCGAGACGGCCGAGTCGGTTAACACTGTCGCCTATGGGAAACCATTTAGTTCAGTGATTCCATATATATACACCATTGTGAGTGCTAATTGACTTCCGTATGACATGTGGCACCATGATAATCATTCACATGAACGGAGAAACAAACATGCACGGTACCATCTATGCAAAAATTAGGCGGACCGGATTTCGTCTGCATAATGTCGCAGTCTGCCTAATGATGGTCAATGGGCCTCCTAATGATTACTCTACATCATTGTATTGGATATTTGTGCGTGTATCGGGGGGGGGGGGGGGTCGTGAGATATCCACGTCATCAATGTGTACATTATTGCTTGTTGCCACTAAACGACATTCGAGTACCGCATCCCTGCACTGTGTATGCATCGGTACCAATTGATAACCTCAATCCATAGTAAAACAAAAACTATGTTATCTAGCCGAAGTATTTTATCAGCTATAACACAGGGGGGGGGGGGTCGCGGACAAATTTTAAAACATAAAATATAAACCAAATCATAACCTAGCAAAGAATTGTTCTGTTTCTTATTATTTAATTCTATTCCAGCATTTTAATAAACCTCTAAACGGAGATAATTCTATTAGTATAAAATGTGGAAATGCTGAATGCATGTACTTAAAAACATTGGGCATAATGCCATAAAACATAATAATTATGAGGTAATACATGTCCTGATATCCTCAATACCTCCATATTCTTTTATATAACAACTAGCCGATGAGCCCGACATTGTCCGGGCTATTCAAAAACCAAATTTAAAGTCGATAGCTCTACCCAGCCCGACCTTGTCCGGGCTATTCATAAACCAACAGACAAACAGAGGTCTTCTATGAAATAGTATATTTTGAAGA
Source organism: Siphonodentalium dalli (assembly GCA_032622095.1). Lineage (NCBI taxonomy): Eukaryota > Metazoa > Mollusca > Scaphopoda > Gadilida > Siphonodentaliidae > Siphonodentalium > Siphonodentalium dalli. The sequence goes on from CP136061.1 coordinate 30,301,791, forward strand.
CCTCTGTTTGTTTGTCTGTTTGTCTGTATGTTTGTCTGTCATTTATACAAATCTACGATTCTCGACCGATCGGGGCGAAACTTGGTACGTGTGTGTAGTTTGACCAGGCGGTCGACGTTGTCGTATTGGCGAGCCCATGCGGCGCCCGCTTCGAGCATGCGCAGACGAGATCTCGGAAACGGGTGGAGCTATCGACTTGAAATTTGCTATGTGAATGTATCTTGCCCCGGATACGAATTTTATCGGGTCGCCGAGCCCGTGCGACGCCAGCTTCGCGCATGCGCAGACCAGATCTCGGAAACGGGTAGAGCTATCGACTTGAAATTTGGTTTTTGAATAGCCCGGACAACGTCGGGCTGGGTAGAGCTATCGACTTGAATGTATCTTGCCCCGGATACGAATTTTATCGGGTCGCCGAGCCCGTGCGACGCCAGCTTCGCGCATGCGCAGACCAGATCTCGGAAACGGGTGGAGCTATCGACTTGAAATTTGGTTTTTGAATAGCCCGGACAACGTCGGGCTCATCGGCCCCGTCTGTATCTTTCGTGAGGCAAATACGTCCTCTACTACCAAAGAAAAATGACTTTAAGGTCCCGTCTGCATCCTTCGTGAGGCGAATACTTACCCCCCGAAATAATGTCATAAAGCTCTTGGCTAAATCGTTCTGAAATGAAAAGAATATACACAGTAAGCAGGATAATTATGCACCACCACTGTCTATGATACTACACAAAAAACTAACGCTTTGGGAATATAGTCTTAAAGAGTATGTTTTGACGCAATCCGTTATATATCCGTTCTTAATGATACTGTAGTGAACACAAAATAATGTCTGAGGTATGATCCAGTCGGGCTGCGTTGATATCGTCTATTAAAGTGATAGGTCAATTCAAATTTCGGAGATTTCCAGTGTTAAATTGAAGATAGAAAACTATTGAGATATATACGTTAGTACAATGAGAGATCGTGGAAATATTTGGAATGAACCTCAAGCAGAATAGTTCATGAGCTCGTAGGACCCTTCGTGGGGTGGGGAAACTGATATCCCATATACATGATATCATTGTGATTGGATTTTTAATAGGTGATGTGTCATTTTGTACGTATTTGAATACTTTATCCACTGGTATCAAATTAAATTAAACAAGGTACATCATCAATGTTAGTATTTAATGTATAGAAGGCATATTAATCGATTGTATTCATCAACCACAACTTGTAAACAATTTTTTATCAATTGAGTTGGAATATTCATAAGAAATTGTATAGTTGACTTACATTGCAAACTTCTGCTCATTTCTTGTTGAAATAAGACTAGAATCCAAATGGTGATTTTTGGTAAAATTTGTAACCGCGTTCTGTAAAATCTAATTTTTGAGGGATCGGAAGGGGCTGGTACTCACAGAATTACACATTTCATTGCTCCAATTTAACATGAAGAATAAAAAATAAAGTTGAATTCTCAACCAGTTCCAAACAGTAGAAACTAATTTAGAAGATATTAGTGAAGAATAGTTTATTTTCCACTTCTGGCGGCCATTTTGAAGTTAAGTGGTGGGGTGCACGGTGGGTTCTACCAGCCCATAGGACCAGTAGTATATTGTTGTCAAACACAAGGTCGTTTACAGTTGGTTACGTACAATGTGCCGAGCTCTATGCATATACCGCCTTTGGGTGGTGCCTATCAGGAGCTTTCCTAAGGCGCCCGTGAAAGCTGGGAATTATCATTTGATCAGAGCTATAGTAGATATCGAAGAGGGCTTCTAAAAAACAAATATCATTTTCGTTAAAAAATGTTAGGATTTTATTAATTGTATTACATAACTTCAATGAACATTAATATGGAGCATGAATATCGATCGTGTGATCTGGCAGGGGATGAAGGTAGTGGTAGGGGATATCCTCACATGCACAACGTTTTATCGATTGTATATTCGTTGTCATTAATCTGCCCGTTTAAAAACCAATACATATGTTATATATGTATATAGTAATCTATTATATTTAATCTCAAAAGCAATACACAATGCACCCGTGTGGGCCCGGGGTAGAATAAGCATACCACCCACTGCGAGGGCTAAACATCCCCTAATGTTGCACCCTGTTTGCCGTGCATCCCGTGAGATGTGGTGTAGGTGCCCAGTAGGTACTAGGGCGGTCGATCAACGCGAGGCATCGACTTAGCTCATTGTCCTCTTTGGTCCTACATCTCTTCACAACGACTATATAAGTCATTCACTATTATCTTATATAGATGTTAAAATGTTCGGACCAATTGTCACAACATGGTTACTGTCTACATTATAATTGTGTGATTTGAATCGCAAATAATGTCCTATTCTGTGAAAACATATTCTTTTTGTTACAGCAATTAGAAATGTATAGTCCGGTGTTGGTGGTTTGCAGTTAGCATAGTGCGTGGACACCCGCGCAGTCACACCCCGCCAATCGCGCAACCACTGGTCACGTCCCTACCGCAGCGTGCCAGTTGATTTTTAATTACTACCATTTCAGAAACATCCTTCCATGCTGTTCGCAAGATGTTATTCAGTTAAGTTTATTTATAATAATATACACGAACAAGATCCCATGTATATTTCTGACAAAAGGCGGATCATAACTTACAATGTAGGTCTTAACTTTAAGATTATCTTAAGACACCTCACATCTGACTTAAAGTTAAGACCAACGTTAAGACCATATTAAGTTAGGACGTTGTTCGTGAAATGCACTTATGACTGAAGTTTGAACTTATGACTTTTACTTTAAACATATTTTATTTGTATTTCGAAAAGCACTGGAGACAAGTTACAAAAACTTACTTATCCCATTGAACATAGCCCATGACTAAAGTATGACTATTATTAACGTTCACTGTCTATCTATATTTATTTACAATCTCTATAGCTGACATTCGATGCCTACATGTACAATTGAATCTGGACTGCGGATATTATATTATATTATATAATATTATATATCTATATTTTTTTTAATGGAATTTAGTGTTCAAATAAGCAATGCCTAGGTAAGGGGTAGTGCTGTCACATTTGTATTTTGAGAAACAGTGTTTTGAGGACATCTTTCCAGAGTTGGTGTGATGTCCTCGAAAATCGGCTTGGAACAGTTCACGTAATTTATAATGAAAATTACACTTACATTGATGTTGTTGACTGTGTCGGTAACCTTATCAACCTTATCAGCACCGTCCTGTACAAAACAAATGTATCATGTTAACAACAAAATACTAAATTTAATCCAGTGGTGAGTATTCCCAATAACATAATAAATTTTAAAACAGCGCGTGATTATTTACCAGGCGTATTTTCTGTCTAACTATATTTTGTTACTTGCATTCATCATGCTGTAATGATTGCAGTATGGAAAATGCGTGTATCGGACAATTAGTATTATACAAATATCAGGACGTAAGCACTTCCATTGCAATGGGGAATTCTAAATCTTGGATGGAAATGTCCACAGCACTCGATTAAAAAATACACATTCCAGTAAAACTATGTCATATTTTGCTTAGTGTAAACTTGATGACACTGCAGATGATACTATTAAAATATCACGTCATGCGTTCACAAAATATACTGACTCACGTGGCTACGTTTATGTACCTTGAAGTTAATATGCAAATAGAGATATTAAAAAACAATATCATGTCAGAGATTTGACGCCATAAACCATCCATCTGAAACACAATTAGGTTGAAGGCGTAAGCCCTTGCATTACTCTGGTGTTTTGATGGTCAATATATGTACCAGAAAATAGTTAGATCGGAGCATTATTATGAGGGTTTTGATGGCAGATATCGACTTTCAAAAGAGGAAGTGTTAACACATTTATAAAGTTTGTTCAGCCTGGCAACACTTTCAATACTCGTCTTTTATAAGGAGCGTCCATGTTTCCAACGCACAAAAGTGGTAGATAATAAAATGTGTATATCTCTCCAAGTAGAATTATGGAGTGTATTTAATTACGGCCAGTCTAAAAACTTTCTCAAATTATTTAGAACTAGTTTAAAGTCGTTGAGAAATACCACCAAATCGCTTGGAGATATTTTATTTAGAGACAAGTTCAACTTAAAGATTTAATAATGAATAAATATTTAGTATTTTTGTTTACATATTTAGATAAATGTACAAATATGTGAATATTGACTTATTAAATCAGATGAAAGTCATCGTAAAATTCGTGCATTATTTGACAGCGTTCCCCGTGTGGAAGGCAAACATACATGTGCCATACTATGGCGATTGCACACTCAATGGTAATTTTAACCATGCATAGCGCTGATTAACGTCATAAATTGATCCGCTTACCATGAGGCGTGTTACGATAAAATCAAAGCGACGGATTTTAGTGAAGGGCGCTTATAATTAGCAACACGTGAATAGATGGTTCATTGTGATATATGTTCGATATATATGATATATGCGATTTTTTTTATTTCATAGTTAATAAAAATGTGATGCAGATGTAATAAATGTTATACATTGGATCTGAGATTCACGTCGGTGGATGATTAAATACCCGGGCTTATTATGTGTTATTATCCTGCCGATATATATACTGGGTATATATACGTTATTATTACCAACATATGGTATAGCAACGACACATTTAACATGTATATCTTTACCCCCCCCCCCCAGCTAAGAGAGTATGGTTTACAACATACATTTTACAATCAAATTTTAACATAATAATATAGAAAGGAAAGCGTATACTAATAATAGCCGACATCAGAATTTATCAAATAGCTGACTATATAAGTCATTCACTATTATCATATATAGATGTTAAAATGTTCGGACCAATTGTCACAAGATGGTTACTGTCTACATTACAATTGTGTGATTTGAATCGCAAATAATGTCCTATTCTGTGAAAACATATTCTTTTTGTTACAGCAATTAGAAATGCATAGTCCGGTCTTGGTGGTTTGCAGTTAGCACAGTGCATGGACACCCGCGCAGTCACACCCCGCCAATCGCGCAACCACTGGTCACGTCCCTACCGCAGCGTGCCAGTTGATTTTTAATTACTACCATTTCAGAAACATCCTTCCATGCTGTTCGCAAGATGTTATTCAGTTAAGTTTATTTATAATAATATACACGAACAAGATCCCATCTATATCTCTGACAAAATGGCGGATCATAACTTACAATGTAGGTCTTAACTTTAAGATTATCTTAAGACACCTCACATCTGACTTAAAGTTAAGACCAACGTTAAGACCATATTAAGTTAGGACGTTGTTCGTGAAACGCATTTATGATTGAAGTTTGAACTTTTGACTTTTACATTTAACATATTTTATTTGTATTTCGAAACAATACAAAAGGCACTGGAGACAAGTTACAAAAACTTACTTATCCCCTATCCCTGTTTACAATAATTTTATTCATACAAAATGGCGAAGAAAAGAGTAAAACTCATATATAGGTTAAACATATTTACATTTACAATGAGTGGGTTTGGTGGGAGGCGCCAACACCGATTTCGCGACTAATTTGCTTTTGTGGCTATTCTGAAATGCGTTCGATCTATCCGACTTCGAATCGTTTTGTGGCTGTTATATATCGATGGACTATTTTGAAGTGAATTGTGTTTCTTCCATTTGAGGTATCGGGAATTCCGAAAAATAAATCGTTGATATGTTTAATTTTCAGTCCTTCTTGATATAATATTGACACATTTCCATTCTTTCGGTGTGGAATAGGGGACACGCCCAGAGGTAGTGGTAAGTATCTTCGCATGGATTTCCACAATGGCATTGAGGGCTGTCAGAGACGTTATTTTGAAACATATCAGAACGTAGGCTACTGCATCTGTTCCGCAACTTGGCATATGATATGTATGTGGATATGTTATTCCATGATTTTAAAGTAGCGGGGAAGACTGATTTGTTATAGTGTTCAGTGTTACAGAAGTATGAATAGAATTTTCCCGGTTTTCTAAAGTTATATCCAGAGACTTCTGATGATCAAGGTGAGTGAAGATTCTGCAGGTATATGGGGGCATCATAATTTACTATTTTGTACACTGCTTGCAGTTTATGGATCTCTCTTCTCTTGCTCAGTGTTGGTCAGCCAACTTCATTTAGGAGGTTTATATTGGAAACCGATTGTGTGAGGCCACCAACTGTTCGGGCGGCGTCGCAATGTAATCGGTCGATCTTCTCGGTGAGGTATTTGGGGACGCAATCCCAGACTACATCGGAGTAATCAAATAGTGGTAGGATAAGTTTTATAAATGCCTTCAAGCCATCTTTGGTCAAGCTGATACTTAAATCTTCGGAGCTGTGCTAAGCGTGAGGCTATTCTGATTTTTATTCTATTTATGTGATTATTCCAATTTAAGTTGGCTTGGAGTTCCATTCCGAGGTATTTATGTGTTTCAACAAATGAGACTGGATCTTATTTAAAGGTTAAGTCGGGAGCTTCCCCAGAAGTTCCTGTTAGTGCATATGACATACTTATTGTTTTAGAAGGATTGAATTTTACTAGCCAATTTTAAGACCATTTTGCTATGCTTTGGAGGTCACTATTCATGACGCGGCCTAATTCATTTATGTCATAGTAACTATTTGTAAGCCAAGAGTCGTCGGCGTACATTCTCGTAAAAGAAAGTATATTGTCTGGTAAGTCGTTGATATAGACAAAGAATAGAAAGGGTCCTAACATATGGCCCAGCGATACACCAGCTGGAATGATCTCATATTCAGAAAAGGTGTTATTTACTAAAACTCTTTGTTGTTGTTTACGAAGGTAGTCCTCTATCCATCTCAAAGTTCTCACACGAACTCCATAATTATATAGCTTATGTGACAGTCCCCTGTGCCAAACTCTCTCGAGGGATAAGAAATGACACAGTAAACAGAGCATGTATATAGTCCTTTATCGATAGATAGGCACATGTGATTGTAAAGGTCTATGAGTTGGTGAGATGCGCTGTGACCAGTTATGAAACCCGATTGGTTGGAATAAAGTAATTTATTGTCGTCAAAGAACGGACTTATTTGTTTTAGTGCAATTTTTTCAAACACTTTCCCAAGACAATCAAGAAGGGAGATAGGGAGATAGTTTTTTTGTGTCGGCTGGGTCATCTTGTTTGAAAATTGGGACTACGTTAGCCTTTTTCCAGGTAGATGGAGATTTTGCGTTGTTGAAGGATTTATTGAAAATTATTGACAGTGGATATGCGATTAAGTCAGCAGTTGAATTTAACATGTTCGCAATTATTCCGTTATGACCATGGGTTTTATTCAGTTTGAGCAATTTTAAGGCAGAGATTATCTCAGCATGTGTAAATTCAAATTCCGTTAGCTCTTTTTCACAACGCGATTTGAATGATGGTACTTTGTGGGATGAATCTTAAATCGAGGAATTTGAAATGAAACTTTTATTGAGCAGGTTGGCTTTGTCCAGATCGTCTGTTACGTAGATTTTTACATTAACATCAATAGTGTTGCCCGTGCTGGGGAAGGAGCTTGGAGCAGATAGGTGCAAGTACAATTTGATTTCTTTTTACATTGTAAGAAATTAATTAATTGCCAAAAGTCGCGAGGAGGGAAGGGGTGATGAGTCCTTAACCCGGTTTTCCAGTTTCTCTTCAAATTTTGCTTTTGCGAACTTGTTCATGTTATTAATTTTGTTTCTGGTATTATTATACTGTTGCCACGTATCAGGGCGATTGTTTTTTTTAGCGCTTTGTTTCGTAATTTTTCTCTTTTGCGGATTTCTTTTCTGATGTCGGAATTATCACAGTTTGTAGTACTAAGCAGGCTATTTGCTCTTTCAAAATTTGCTCTGGTATAATTCCAAACCGTTCTCTGGAAAGAGGCGATTGGGAGTAATCGTATTCTAATGTTATATATACGCCACGGTGGTCTGAGACTTCTTGATCAATGACGTCAGTGTCAAGAGCGCAGAAGGTATTGCTAATTACAATTGGATCAAGAAGTGTGCTCGATGTATTTGTGATTCTAGTACTAGTTATCACATTTTTAATACTATACCAGTCTACAATTTCTTTCAGTTTAGAGGAGCTATCAAAAAGGTTAGAATTAAAGTCACATATAATGATAATATTTTCGGATATTTCTAGTGCGTCTGCTATTGAGGCATCAAGCAGTCGACGTAAACATCTCGTAATAATTATAATATTACGTCGACACGAATTCATGTAAAAACCCATTTCCAGAACAATGGGCTTCCCCAATATCGTGACGTCATATTGATGTCGCAGACATTCCAAATAAGGACTAATTTATGCGCGTCAATAATGCCAACAACACTTGAAATTGTTCAGATTTCAACTCTGAAATAACTGTCTCTTTCAAGATAGACGAAACACACTTCAATAACACATCGTGTCGGTCTTTGTCCACTGTAACACTCATTTTCCTATTGTGGTGAGATTATTAAAAGCGTCGAAAACGAGTTTTACCGATGAATAAATGTCTTAAATTTAGATCAATATACACGTGTTTTTGATAACATCTATTTTTACGGGACACGTGCAGCTGCTATCGGTTAGCCAATCGGGGTTAGCGGTTTCTGGTACCGCTTCCAATCAAAACAAGGAATTTCCTGGTATATCCCCAAGTCTGGAAATAGCTTTCCGGCCAGTTCTGTTCGACTCCGATGAATTTATATGATATACTGAGTCGAAATTTATGTCGACTGGGCATCAAGGTACTACCAATAGTTTGGATCACAATATTGTTCTGATCTATTGGACATTCCTAAGAGAATGCGAGATTTCTTTGAGAAAATTTCAAACCATAATAACGAGGAGTCGAATTCTAAATCGTGTCTGCGTCTGTGGACGATATGATTTGCGAACAGAACTCATATTCCCCCTCCTTTTGGAATCAGGTCCTTGCGGACAGGGGGGGGGTAGCAGCCAGGAATAATTAATTTATCGGAGGGAAATGAGGGTTCAAGATGGGTCTCACAAAAACACAGAATATCATACTCGTTAATGATATCGACTATTGTTTCGAGCATCGGATATTGTAATGAAATATGGAGATTGAATGACTATTTACAGGTGAGGTAGTAGGCCCTGGGTTCTTTTCGATGTCGCCGGATAACATGAGGGTTAGGAAGATCAGAATCAAACATATCTTCAGATCGAGTATTCAGAAGTTGCATTTTAAGAGTCCGACATTTTTTGCCGCCTGAGGTTTGTGAGTTTTCTTCCTCAAGTCGAAGACTCCAATCCCTGCCCTATACTGCTGTCGAACAAGTCATAACCGTGTTTTAGTCTGTGATTCGATATGAGTATAGGGGAGCGATTGGGTCCTGGTCTTGTAGAAGATCCGTCCTATATATAGAGCTGATTTGGTGTTGGCACCTGATACCCGTAAGTTATGTTGCTGAGTGGGAGGGAATAGTTCGATATAAATGTGGTCGGTTGATGGAGCCCCTGGTATGTACAAAACATGAAAGCAACATGATACGATGTGGGCATAGATGAAAACATGAAAATGAGAGTAACAAAGATAAGGAAATGATGATATGACATAATGATGGTTTGGTGATGGGGTTCCACCGTGAGTCGGCTGGCGCGGTTTTGGGTTCAAGACGGGAGGTGCTTCATTTATGTACGATGTTCAGCAGGTCAAGCTTGCAGCGATTTTTTTTGTGAGGGGAGAGAGAGAGCTGTCGTTGTTTTGGTCCTTGGTTCGTGATTTTAATTGATTTGATAGGTAAAGTAATACTATGATCTCGGTTAAAATTATCAGGGGTCACGATTTATTCAGAAAGGTTAAACAAAATGGGTTACATGCACCGGTATTGTGTTATGTCTCACTTCTAGGGTCCAGGTATGGTTAAGATTTAATTTATTGGTAGTTTGTATAATGATCAGTTGGACCAATATCAATATTTAGGTCGAGGAACTAACCGATTTGTTTTATTGACGCGACGTACAATTAATGAAATGTGGTCAAATGGTTTATTTTGGAAATCGCGTGCAGGTGCACATTGGTCGACGACGTGTTTCGGGATTTTTCTCTCACTCTCTCTCTCTCTCTCCAAAATCGCCGCTTAAGTTGGAAATGATTTACTTGACTGAAAGGTACCATAGATAGGTTATATTTATATGTATGAGTTTTCCGTTTGTATGTAATTGTTGGTCGCAGTGGAGGTAGCCACTGTCACATTTAAATGAAAAGAATACCGAAGCACTGCAGTTGGACTATTCTATTTTTATCTGCTTTTTTGGCAAGTGCAGCTCACTGAACTGGAAAGAGCAGTAATTGATTTTTGTTTAAAAGAATGTATCAGAATGGGTGCAGCACCTAGATTTTCGGCACTTGGTTGTATCGGCCCAGGTGCTTGCACGTTTCGTTGGTCCGAAAATTAGCAGGTGCCGAAACGTCCGAAAAAGCAGGTGCCGAAATATCCAGGTGCCGAACGGCAACCCCAGGTGCCGAAACGTCCAAGTGCCGAAACGTCCAGCATTCATCAGAATGCTCTTGGCTAAGAATTGTTTAATCGAAAAGGTGGGTTGGTCAGGGCGGTTTTATGACTAATGACCATTTTAAGTCCCAACTATGTCATAAGTTGCTTTCATAAAACTGGGCCCAGGCTAAGATTTACACGTGTACGTGCCACATAATGGCTTCATGTATTCGAAGTTAATATGTACCCGGTGTACAAATATATCCAAGAAGATTGTTTCATTTTTGCGCATGCGCAGTCTGTTACAGAAACAGGTACTTGGTAGACGGACATATAGGCGTTTTTTTCAAGATCGATTTCTTCAATCTAGTATCGGCCTATCATATGTTATGGAAGTTTGTGATCAAATAAACAATGAGTGGGTAAGGTGTAGTGTGTCAAAAACATTTGTATTTTGACAAAAAGTGGTTTGAAGCCATTTTTCCAGAGTTTGGCGATTTCCTCGAAAATCGGCCTGGAACCCTTCGCGTAATTTATGGTAAAAATTTCACTTACATTAATGTCATTGGTTGTCTCCATAACAAAGTTCTGTAACAATAAAATTGATAGTGTTAAAATCAAACTACTACATTTAATCCAGTGATGAGTATTGCCAATGATTCGACTGATAGAAACATATTCCTGTGAAATTATGTTCCATTTGTTTACTATACTCGCAAGATTGTATTGAGTGATGCATAATATAATTTATGTTGCGCAGATACCGTAGACTGTTTCTGTTCTAAATATAGGACCCCTTATATATATATCTTTAATGTCCTCCATAAATGAAGAATTGTTTAACACATATCATATATACACAGGAAACATAGACACAGAACGAAATAGGACCCCTGTCGCGAGCACGTACAAGTATAAGACCACGGTCATTGACATCGACCTATGAATATGGATGTATCTATATATATCACTAAATATATTTGACCGGATATTCCCACAGCGATTGCGTATCTGTTTATCGATGTTATATCTGCTTCTATTTATCCACTATGACAACATACATGGCAGCCATGCATCCTGTAGCGTATGGGCTGAATTTTTGGCTGTGATAATAGACGTTGGCAACTATGTCATTGGTATGAGCTGAATTCTTGGCTGTGATAACAGACGTTGACAACTATATGTCATTGGACTCCCATATAATTAGTTTTATCATCAATGATGTTAATATAGAGATATCTGGGTTGAACTATAGGATAAGTTCATGTTGCATTGCCGCCGAAATATTCAATATTTTGAGACTGACGGTCTCGATATCAGCAATACACAGGATATCAGAGTTGACTTGGAACAGGGTTTTACAGCACACTGAGCAATTTTCCCGATACAATAAGCATGAACTACAACTGTTTACAATACGTTGATATGACAGTATACAGTTTTTTGCATTGGCTGCGGACACACGTACCACAGTATCGATGACATAGTAGGGGTGACAATTTATTATGGTGGAGTTTGGTGATAATTGGTCATCGTAATTTATATGCCACAGCGAGCCATGTTGCCTGCTGCATATTCGCACATTGAGTGTGTTTTTGCAGATATAATACAATGTAGAAAAACGTAATGAGTAGAGATCAACCTTGGTGAAACGCAATTGGTTAATTGGCCCAGTCGACTCACTCTGTGAATATGCAGTGGGCGACATGACTCGCTGTGGCATATACTTTATATATATATATATATATATATATATATCTTTATTTCCTCCAGCTAGGAGAGTACGTTTTACAAAATACATGTTAATATAAATATAGAAAGGACACCAATAATAATTCCCGCCACCATGAAACACAAGCAGTCATCAAAACAAGGCACACAATAAATAAATAAATACCTTAATAAATAAATAATTAAATATATAAAAACAAGCACACACAAACTTGACAATAAATACAGATATATGTCAACAGACCGTAGCATAAAGCTACACATTCACTAACAGAACCCTTCCCCACGGCGACATGGCAAACAGAAAGCATGATGCAGGCTCGGGACAGTGCTTTCGTCACTTATATCTATCGAAAGTTAATTGTGGAAACAGTATATCTTTGGAAATTTTAAAGATCAACATATTTAACAATTTTCATATGTTATGGAAGTTTGTGATCAAATAAACAATGACTGGGTAAGGTGTAGTGTGTCAGAAACATTTGTATTTTTACAAAAGGTCGTTTGAAGCCATTTTTCCAGAGTTTGGCGATTTCCTCGAAAATCGGCCTGGAACCCTTCGCGTAATTTATGGTAAAAATTACACTTACAGCAAAGTCGTTGGTTCCTTCATTAAGACCGTCCTGTAACAATAAAATTGATCGTGTTAAAATCAAACTACTACATTTAATCCAGTGATGAGTATTGCCAATGACTCTACTGATAAAACATATTGCTGTGAAATTATGTCCCATTTATTTACTATGCTCGCAAGATTGTATTGAGTGATGCATTATATAATTTATGTTGCGCAGATACTGTAGACTGTTTCTATTATAAATATAGGACCCCTTATATATATCGTAAATGAGATAAAATCATTAAATGTGTCCACTGTCTGACAGTGTGTCTCGAGCGTCATACTGACATATCCATGCAATTGCGATCACATACTCAAAGCTAATATGAACACGGTGTAGTTTAGATATAGATGGACAATATCATCCATGAAACCAACTTATCGTGATGTTGTTCACGGGGCCGTCCATTATCTGACAATACCTTTGTAAATGGGTGGATATCTCGTATGCAGTGACCCACCCTTTTGTTTGCATCCCTTATTTTGTATTGTGTTTTTTGTTGTAATTGTAAGTGTAAATGGTAAACATTACTTATTTGTTAAACATTTCTTACACTGGACGTCTCGTGATGTATGTATTTTCCAATTTACCAATTACCAATTACATTATATAATTTCTTTCGATACGACAATGTGGAGCGGAAGTTACGGAAATCATGTAAACGTTTTCCGGAACGACGGAATAACCTATCAGAAGTAACTTCCCGAGGTCAAATGGGTTCTTATTCTTATGAAATTATGTAATCATTGTGTTAAAATATATCTTCATAATACAATACTGCGTTCAGTTGACACCTCATTTGAAGTTCACAACAAATATTTGTTCTATTGAATAGACTGGTCTGCTGTCACATTTTATTAACGTTATCGTTGATTTTAGATGAGTGGTTGAAAAATGCAGAAAGTCCACTATTGACATGTAAGTGAAACGCATTTCAACGTGAACAAGTATCTATTCCCACCAATATAACTGGTTTACGTCAAAGGAAACTTGGACAACTGTTGAATATGATTAGTTGGTTGGCTCACATCATCTGGAATTGCACTAGCCACAGACTATGGTTCTCTCAATCCATACATGTCAACCAATACATGAAATATTCATATACAGAATGTGTGTTCCTCGGGGGAGGGGACTAGCAAGATGACAAATTAACGCCTCAAAAGAAAAAACCTGACCCCGGAGTGCTTTGCATTGTTAAACAATGCAGTGATTTCGTTGCCATTTCTTATGGTAACCACATTTATCTCAAAACTGTGCGGTCAAAAGCTATTTATAAATATCCATCACTCCGACCAGTTGTCCCGGGACAGATAATCACAACTTATTTAGATTAGCTAACTTACCACTACAGCATCCTTTCCGTCGTTGTATAACTGTGAAACAAACATGTTGATATTAGCATATCGTCTAGATAATTGCAACTATTATTCATAATCTTGGTAAGAAAGCAAGCACATGTACTTAGCCCATTGGAGTGTCAATATATTTCTTGAAATTTGACAGTTGATTTAATGTCCCACAGAGATTGATTGTTTGAGTTTCCATAGACACTGATAGACATGACACAAACTCAATATTTCATACAGAGTTGCATCTTCAAACTAGTACATTCGCCACAAAGCTAAAGCAATTAAATCTGCCTATGCTAAATACTCATTGACGATTCGTTCCAATCGGAAATGTTCAGATACTAAGTTCAACAAACGACCTATAGTCATTTGTTGAACTTACTATATGAACAATTCCGATCAATGAATATGAATCATTCGTCCTTGTTGTATCTGTAATTACAATATATATTTATCTGTTATGTATGCTGTCGTCTGTTGATTTATCCTGAACTACTCCTAATGAATAATTTACCGTTCCCATGTTTAGTATCCATTCAGTATAGAACGGGTTGATGGGGTACTGTACGCCATTTTCAATAACTTCATGGTGATAACAACGATCTAATATCAATAATATGTAGAAAACTAAGTAATTTGAGTCGAAGATGTATTGTGTAGACGTTCAGGTTAATAGGTTATCTTAAAATCAAAGTTAATAATTTGATATAACTTTAATATGTGGCTGGAGCCATACATTAAATTACGAATTTCCGTGTACAAGACGTAATTTAAAAATGATTCACTGACAGTGGATTTGGCAATGCGTGGCACACATGATCGTATACAAAATTATGTTGACACAGGGCGTAAACTCAAGCTGACTAGTGCCATCCTTAACATTACTTCGTATTCAACAGACTTTCAAATAATGGAAATCTGGTTACCTTCTTCTACGACTCAGAGACTATAGAAACCAACAACAACAATTGAGTACAGTATCCCTTTAACTGGTGCAACATGTGTTTGTTTTGGAAAAAAACAAACTTTCTGTTTGTAAAGTAAATTTTTTTTCCTACCGAAGCAGGTGGACAAATTCACCGTGCAGGGTCGTGGTGGGTGTCTGGTCAGAAATCATATTTTCCCGGTGTTTGCATTTTCTCACAATAACTTACAAACACCAAGCCTGTTCAGTTGTTCCACAGTCTAACTAACACACTTTTCTGTGGGAAGGTGACTCTATGTTGTCATATACACTCATTTGCCTTAGATTGAACCGGAACCTCGTGTCTATTCAAGAGTGCGGTGTACCATGCGTCGTTGTGCACAATGGCATTAGTTTCGAATGAACAATTTATAATTATCTAGAGCAACATGTAGCAACAAAATATATTATCTTAATGAATAAAACGTAAATTGTGTCACATCTTGTTAACTTTTATGAACATATATATCACCTTCGGTGAGACAATATAACAATGACCCAATTGATGAAGATCAATGGTTATGATATAGGTTAACTGTTCCAACCAAGAGTGATCTGAATCAAGGTATAATCAAATGTTTTTCAGTTGATATGTTCTATGTGTTGTATACGTTCCTGTGTAGTTTACCGCAAGTGAAAACTCGGTATTTTCTTGTACCCACGAATAAGATAATTCTCGTCTTCTGTCAAAAGCCGTAGGTTTCCTTTTTAGTATGTGCATTTTGTTATTTCAATTGCCGTTGTGACACGGTTGTGTTCTCTAGTTTTGCAATAAATGTAGACAGAAACGAATCAGTTTATTGCCAACTGACTACATTCAATGAAAAAATCTGTTCCCATTTCACTCACCATTAATGTTTGTAAGCTGTCCCCATTTCACTCACCATTAATGTTTGCCCAAGGTACCTTAATATGCAAGTTTAATATAGAAAACAACATAAAGAAAAGTTAATAACATTTAGAGCTATTTACTGTAAAGCATATATAGATCTTCAGCGAGTTATATTGGGATATGAGATTTTATGAATCGAATTTGATAATTATATATCGTTTATTCACTTAAATGGCCACAACCAGTGGTATATAGTGATACATTGCTCCACTGACCCGCCTGCCTACTGCGTTCAAATAAAAACATACATATATATATCAACAAAATTCTCCCAACCATCCATCGCAGCCCCGCGACCCCAAAAAGCACCCACAACCCAGCCCGGGCGATGGCAGACGAGCTGCAACAGGAGGGACCCACCCAGCTCGCGCCCCTGCAGTGAGTGATCGGGGAATAAATATAGGTCAAACTGATCGTACAATCATATATTAACTGGGCAGGACAGGTCAGCGTATAGAAATTCACGCGAAGCTCAAAGCAGGGCGGGGAGACCAGCTCATGTGCACGGGCAAAAACTGTAAAAACACGGGTTCTACTTCAGGTCATATGTTGTCTGCCAGGAGGATAGCAGGTTTAGTTTATTCGTTCTCGGGGATTCAATTTGTTTGTAACATTTCACCTGTGAATTTCATTCTTCATTTATTCGGATTTACCAGCTTGTTTCTACTCTGGCAATATGGGTTTTTAGTTGTAACATTATATTATCGAGTGGTAGGCTTTGGTGCACATGGACTTGTTTTCTGTCCCACTTGTTGGTATCATGTGAGTATTACTATATGATAACATATGCATATATACATGAACATGCCTTTAAATAATTATAATTAAATTAAAAGTACACAGTCCAACTCAATGATCCCAGTATCGTCAGATTCCAACAACAAAACATTGTAATTTATCTAGGACCACCTAGTTATCAGATTTGATTAACTTCCAAGAATCAATGCTAATCACTGTCAACTACTTATATATATACATATATATACGATAAATACATATATATACATATACATATAGGATATTTATTTTTCTCATCGGGGCCAAAGGGATAGTGATTTAGGACCAAAGATTTGGACCGTGTATCTTTAATTCTCATCAGTTCTATGTTGTAATCACATTTGGTTCCAGTGATTTCCAAAGAGTTTAGTGAATCAGAATTTAGCAATAAGTGAATTTTAAAGCTATGTACCATGTATACGTAAGTATTTATGATAGCCGTCTGTCCATGTGGACACGTTTTGAAAGCTGGCAATATTAAAGAATACATTTTGATGAAGTGTTTCACTATGAAAAGATATTATGAGAATCCATAGTTCTTAATTAAAGAGTCACTACATAGTACATATTTTGTCATCCGACCATCCGGTGTTTGGGGTTAGGGAAGTTTTATGATTCAATTTTCCGCAGGGCAAGAACCACAACAACAACAACGATAACAGGATATATATAAGTTGCCCTTGGATAACGATTATATTGATAAAATGGTATTTATTTCGGATACAATCTTGACCACGCCAAGATTCACAACGAGTCGCAGACTAGTGAGTTTCATAAAATATTATATACATTATATCTTATACAACATCATATCTTATAAACCTTTTATATTATATACATTATATCTTATACAACCTCATATCTTATAAACCTTTTATATTATATACATTATATCTTATACAACCTCATATCTTATAAACCTTTTATATTATATACATTATATCTTATACAACCTCATATCTTATAAACCTTTTATATTATATACATTATATCTTATACAACCTCATATCTTATAAACCTTTTATATTATATACATTATATCTTATAAACCTTATATCGTATAAACCTTTTATCTTATAAACCTTATATCTTATACAACCTCATATCTTATAAACCTTTTATCTTATAAACCTTATATCTTATAAACCTTTTATCTTATAAACCTTATATACCAACTAAACGAATTGAAGATATTGTATATCACATGAAAAACACCAGCGATTTATGCATTTTTAACAAATCAAAATCCTTAAAAGAGGCAGCACAAGGTTTTTGCAAGATTTGAGGAAGCTCCAGTCATGGAAGGATTAAAGTATACATTTTTCATGTCATTGGTTGGATCAAGTGACGTATATATGAATCATATGTGTTTAGTTACTTACATTTGTCATGATAATTGATAAATAGGGCTGTTGTTAGTAAGTAATTCAATTACAAACCTATACATATGACATGGTGAACGCTGTTTACTTAGAGTATATAACAGTTACGTATATATATGGTACATCGGTTGGAATTGTGTTCAAAGTTCTAATGCATACAATTTGTTATCGTGATAGCAGACAAAGGCGTGGGCCATCCCACATACATGTATACAATCAACATCCATACGTTAAATGGTTTGTTGGTTAACGGGTCCTGTTTCTAAAGTGGTGTTGACATGTGGAACTATGTAAACATGTCATATTTACTGTATTTGAGTGGATTAAAGTATACATTTTTCATGTCATTGGTTGGATCATGTGACGTATATATGAATCATATGTGTTTAGTTACTTACATTGGTTGGATCACGTGACGTATATATGAATCATATGTGTTTAGTTACTTACATTGGTTGGATCACGTGACGTATATATGAATCATATGTGTTTAGTTACTTACATTGGTTGGATCACGTGACGTATATATGAATCATATGTGTTTAGTTACTTACATTGGTTGGATCACGTGACGTATATATGAATCATATGTGTTTAGTTACTTACATTGGTTGGATCACGTGACGTATATATGAATCATATGTGTTTAGTTACTTACATTGGTTGGATCACGTGACGTATATATGAATCATATGTGTTTAGTTACTTACATTGGTTGGATCACGTGACGTATATATGAATCATATGTGTTTAGTTACTTACATTGGTTGGATCACGTGACGTATATATGAATCATATGTGTTTAGTTACTTACATTGGTTGGATCACGTGACGTATATATGAATCATATGTGTTTAGTTACTTACATTGGTTGGATCACGTGACGTATATATGAATCATATGTGTTTAGTTACTTACATTGGTTGGATCACGTGACGTATATATGAATCATATGTGTTTAGTTACTTACATTGGTTGGATCAAGTGACGTATATATGAATCATATGTGTTTAGTTACTTACATTGGTTGGATCAAGTGACGTATATATGAATCATATGTGTTTAGTTACTTACATTGGTTGGATCACGTGACGTATATATGAATCATATGTGTTTAGTTACTTACATTGGTTGGATCACGTGACGTATATATGAATCATATGTGTTTAGTTACTTACATTGGTTGGATCACGTGACGTATATATGAATCATATGTGTTTAGTTACTTACATTGGTTGGATCACGTGACGTATATATGAATCATATGTGTTTAGTGACGTATATATGAATCATATGTGTTTAGTTACTTACATTGGTTGGATCACGTGACGTATATATGAATCATATGTGTTTAGTTACTTACATTGGTTGGATCACGTGACGTATATATGAATCATATGTGTTTAGTTACTTACATTGGTTGGATCACGTGACGTATATATGAATCATATGTGTTTAGTTACTTACATTGGTTGGATCACGTGACGTATATATGAATCATATGTGTTTAGTTACTTACATTTGAAGCTCCTGTTGTAATGGAATCCCAAAGGCCTCTTTTCTGAAAAAAACATTAAATAAAAATGTATTAATAAATGATCAAAAACAACCTGCAAAAGATATATTTTGCAGCAGTTATATTCATTTACATTTAAAGATGGATTATCTCTTTAAATAACAAATTTGAAATAGTTGCGTGGGTATAAAATGATAAGTATGAACTGAAAACCCCTGTCCGGAAAGGCTTCTATCAATTAATATTGATTTTATTTCCAATATTTTATTGGGACCGTTTATTTGTCTCTTTTTAGAACAGACCATTAGGGTGATACAGTGTAGCGATAGAGAGCATTAGGCTGTTCCTATGAATACGTACCGAACGTCAAACGTCCCATATTGATTGGTTGTATTGTTTTATTCCATAGTTATAAGCGATAATGGGTATAATTAACGTTTATTTGTGACAAAATTACACAATATGATTTCGGGTCTATGTTAACAGTAACCACTATTGTTCGTTAGCTGAACGACACCTTTTTAGACCAGAAAATATTCGAAATAAAATCAATATTAATCGATAGAAGCATTTCCGGACATGTTTACAAAGAGATAATCCACCTTTAAATTCCGGTACCCGAGTGCAACTGGTGGTTATTTGTGGCATCTGACGAAAGTCTGAACGCTCTTTACCTGAGATTTTCATTGGTGAAACTTCTTTTGAAAGTCAATATCTGGCCATCAAAACCTCATATTAATGGGCTCATAGATACAATCGAATTATTTACTGCTATAGAAACGTACCAAATTACAATGCGTCGACTGAGTGCTATTCAGTATCCATATCTTTATTTCATGTCAGAAGACAGCTTGAAGTACATCTGATGATGGTTCATTCCAATTCAAATTCCGATACTATCCTACATGTAGTGATAATCTAATGTCAGAAGACAGCTTGACGTATCAGTACATTATTCATGTACATACAATACACTTCTCCGTGCAAATGCGATGCTTATCCACCACGGAATATTTAAAGGATATTACTTGGTTGGTTTGATATTAGGCCCGATATCAGCCCGAGGTAACCTCATATAGCCTGGGACCGAGGGTCGAAGGCTGAAATTGGGTTATCTATGGCTGATATCAGGCCTATACTATCAAACCAACCAAGTAACATCCTAATTATTAATTAGATCGGCTCTTAGTAACTGACAGCTCTTTGATATGAGTGACGTCACCAAAATCGATATATTCACGTTCTTTAGTAGTGAAGTAGATAAATTATCGCATGTCATAAAACCAAATCACTCGGATGTGTGATAAAATTATATTACTCGGCGTTAGGGCAAATTGAAGCGATATTCACATAGTTCGATAACAGGCCGTTCTGGACAAAATGTCATATCTAATCAATAAGGCAAAGTATTGTCAGGTTTGCGAATGCTAAGTTCAACTATTATAGTTATATTCAAGTGGTATAATTAAATTAGACAATGCAGAATTCACTATTTATGGGTAAGTGCTTGATTGCGCACCCCAATAAGCAAAATCACTGAGTCGCGGCCATATTGGATTGATCCAGCCCCGTTCCGCGGTTTAAGTGCTGCAGGTCAAAGTTCGGGATGTGCATTTCATAAATGGAACTTTTGAATATTCACGATTCCATATAATTATGGAGCTTTTGGATATTCATGAATTCCATATATGGAATCATGAATATTCAAAAGTTTCATATATATATGGAATGCACCTCCAGAAATTTGACCTGTAGCACTTAAAACGCGGAATGGGGGCTGGACGAATTAAACATGGCCGCGACTCAGTGGTCTCACTTATACACAGCCATGTTGCAATCTAAACAATGCGACATCAAATGAGCGATATCCATATACAATTCTGTGCATACTTTTGCGCAAGCATATTTTATTCAATAATCTTTCTAAAGGCCCTTAAACATGGCGTTTGCGGCACGGCACTTGACACGATGACTTAGAACACACTGAATATTCGCAATGATTACCTATGATTTTTCTTGCATTTTCGTGATCAAATGGTGTCAATCTAGCTGGGTAAACATCACGGGTATGGCATGCAGTGAATTTGGCCGAAACGTTAACACTGTCGCCTATGGGAAACCATTTAGTTAAGTGATTCCTATATGAAAAATTTGAATTTTACGAAATTTCACGTCTCGCCATGATAAGTTGTTAATTTCATATTTTCTTATTTTCAAATGATAATGACCACATTTTGGACACATTTAAAGAAGAAACGCATGGATTCGCCTGTAGATAGTAAAGAAAGTGATAAATCTGGGAGTTTTGCATCAGGTACCATTAGGGGGTCAGGGGGTCTAAAGCCCCCTCCCACAATTTTGAGGAGTGTTAGCCCCCCCCCATTGTGGAAAGGTGGCAGATGACCTCATATTAAGCTTACGTACCCAGTAGCCTTATTGGGGTTCGTAACCCCACCCCAAGTCGGGGGGGGGGCGATGGTATCACCACTAGAGTTACTGTCGTGCAAGACTGCCATGGCATATTTGTTAAACAGACAGTATGCCCTGCCATCTGGTAAAATTTCATGCCTGAGGATTTGTCTGATGTATCATTGTGTTTAGATATTTCAATTGACTTATGGTTGCTTGATATTGCTATTAAAGTATTTTTAATTTAAATTTTCTGTTAATTTTGGTAAATGTTTATTATAGATTGCCAAACTCTGCATGAAAAGGGTTAAAAATTGGACAATATATCCCTCTCAAAATGTATATTGACATGTCCTCTTCAATGTTTAATAATATTATGGTATATAAGGGCATACTTCAGTTATACGAGATGCATCGGCTAGTAAAATTGAAAACAAAATCTAAATTGTTTTGCTTTATTTTGATGATTGAAAAAATAAACCACTACTGCCCGATATAATCCATTTTTGGTTTCAATAAGGTCTATATTTGGATAAAATACTATAAGACACGCTGTGTGTTACACATATGATATAAATATATATAGGAATCGGTGAGCTAAATGTGTTCTAGAGCGAGTACACCGTGGAATGCTAAAGGTGAAGGTAACTGAAGAATGATCTTCACCTGATACATGCGACACGTTATTAACACCACCGGTGTATGCTGTGCTTGAGATTTTAGAAAGCTGTGGGCGCTGACATTAACAGTGGGTGTTTTATTTATAGAATGGGAAATTCTGGTTTATTTAAAAGTCGAACTACGCGACTAGGAGGCCGAGTCCGGTAAAAGGTGTAGTTGGGAATTTCAATTTCGTTTATTGTCCTTTACATTATTATGTAAATAATGTTGATTTTTGGTTTGTGACAAGCTATGGCAATTACCAATAAAAAAAATTAAAAGATAATTTGTAAGTCTTATATTTCAACATTTATAGATAATTTTCGTTCTGCAGCCCACTGGTAGTTGTTGTTCGAGACGGCCGAGTCGGTTAACACTGTCGCCTATGGGAAACCATTTAGTTCAGTGATTCCATATATATACACCATTGTGAGTGCTAATTGACTTCCGTATGACATGTGGCACCATGATAATCATTCACATGAACGGAGAAACAAACATGCACGGTACCATCTATGCAAAAATTAGGCGGACCGGATTTCGTCTGCATAATGTCGCAGTCTGCCTAATGATGGTCAATGGGCCTCCTAATGATTACTCTACATCATTGTATTGGATATTTGTGCGTGTATCGGGGGGGGGGGGGGGGGGTCATGAGATATCCACGTCATCAATGTGTACATTATTGCTTGTTGCCACTAAACGACATTCGAGTACCGCATCCCTGCACTGTGTATGCATCGGTACCAATTGATAACCTCAATCCTTAGTAAAACAAAAACTATGTTATCTAGCCGAAGTATTTTATCAGCTATAACACAGGGGGGGGGGGGGGGGGGGGGTCGCGGACAAATTTTAAAACATAAAATATAAACCAAATCATAGCCTAGCAAAGAATTGTTCTGTTTCTTATTATTTAATTCTATTCCAGCATTTTAATAAACCTCTAAACGGAGATAATTCTATTAGTATAAAATGTGGAAATGCTGAATGCATGTACTTAAAAACATTGGGCATAATGCCATAAAACATAATAATTATGAGGTAATACATGTCCCGATATCCTCAATACCTCCATATTCTTTTATATAACAACTAGCCGATGAGCCCGACGTTGTCCGGGCTATTCAAAAACCAAATTTCAAGTCGATAGCTCTACCCAGCCCGACCTTGTCCGGGCTATTCATAAACCAACAGACAAACAGAGGTCTTCTATGAGATAGTATATTTTGAAGACCTCTGTTTGTTTGTCTGTTTGTCTGTATGTTTGTCTGTCATTTATACAAATCTACGATTCTCGACCGATCGGGACGAAACTTGGTACGTGTGTGTAGTTTGACCAGGCGGTCGACGTTGTCGTATTGGCGAGTCCATGCGGTGCCCGCTTCGAGCATGCGCAGACGAGATCTCGGAAACGGGTGGAGCTATCGACTTGAAATTTGCTATGTGAATGTATCTTGCCCCGGATACGAATTTTATCGGGTCGCCGAGCCCGTGCGACGCCAGCTTCGCGCATGCACAGACCAGATCTCGGAAACGGGTAGAGCTATCGACTTGAAATTTGTTTTTTGAATAGCCCGGACAACGTCGGGCTGGGTAGAGCTATCGACTTGAATGTATCTTGCCCCGGATACGAATTTTATCGGGTCGCCGAGCCCGTGCGACGCCAGCTTCGCGCATGCGCAGACCAGATCTCGGAAACGGGTGGAGCTATCGACTTGAAATTTGGTTTTTGAATAGCCCGGACAACGTCGGGCTCATCGGCCCCGCCTGCATCCTTCGTGAGGCGAATACTTCCTCTACTACCAAAGAAAAATTACTTTAAGGCCCCGTCTGCATCCTTCGTGAGGCGAATACTTACCCCCCGAAATAATGTCATAAAGCTCTTGGCTAAATCTTTCTGAAATGAAAAGAATATACACAGTAAGCAGGATAATTATGCACCACCACTGTCTATGATACTACACAAAAAACTAACGCTTTGGGAATATAGTCTTAAAGAGTATGTTTTGACGCAATCCGTTATATATCCGTTCTTAATGATACTGTAGTGAACACAAAGTAATGTCTGAGGTATGATCCAGTCGGGCTGCGTTGATATCGTCTATTAAAGTGATAGGTCAATTCAAATTTCGGAGGTTTCCAGTGTTAAATTGAAGATAGAAAACTATTGAGATATATACGTTAGTACAATGAGAGATCGTGGAAATATTTGGAATGAACCTCAAGCAGAATAGTTCATGAGCTCGTAGGACCCTTCGTGGGGTGGGGAAACTGATATACCATATACATGATATCATTGTGATTGGATTTTTAACAGGTGATGTGTCATTTTGTACGTATTTGAATACTTTATCCACTGGTATCAAATTAATTAAACAAGGTACATCATCAATGTTAGTATTTAATGTATAGAAGGCATATTAATCGATTGTATTCATCAACCACAACTTGTAAACAATTTTTTATCAATTGAGTTGGAATATTCATAAGAAATTGTATAGCTGACTTACATTGCAAACTTCTGCTCATTTCTTGTTGAAATAAGACTAGAATCCAAATGGTGATTTTTGGTAAAATTTGTAACCGCGTTCTGTAAAATCTAATTTTTGAGGGATCGGAAGGGGCTGGTACTCACAGAATTACACATTTCATTGCTCCAATTTAACATGAAGAATAAAAAATAAAGTTGAATTCTCAACCAGTTCCAAACAGTAGAAACTAATTTAGAAGATATTAGTGAAAAATAGTTTATTTTCCACTTCTGGCGGCCATTTTGAAGTTAAGTGGTGGGGTGCACGGTGGGTTCTACCAGCCCATAGGACCAGTAGTATATTGTTGTCAAACACAAGGTCGTTTACAGTTGGTTACGTGCAATGTGCCGAGCTCTATGCATATACCGCCTTTGGGCGGTGCCTATCAGGAGCTTTCCTAAGACGCCCGTGAAAGCTGGGAATTATCATTTGATCAGAGCTATAGTAGATATCGAAGAGGGCTTCTAAAAAACAAATATCATTTTCGTTAAAAAATGTTAGGATTTTATTAATTGTATTACATAACTTCAATGAACATTAATATGGAGCATGAATATCGATCGTGTGATCTGGCAGGGGATGAAGGTAGTGGTAGGGGATATCCTCACATGCACAACGTTTTATCGATTGTATATTCTTTGTCATTAATCTGCCCGTTTAAAAACCAATACATATGTTATATATGTATATAGTAATCTATTATATTTATTCTCAAAAGCAATACACAATGCACCCGTGTGGGCCCGGGGTAGAATAAGCCTACCACCCACTGTGACGGCTAAACATCCCCTAATGTTGCACCCTGTTTGCCGTGCATCCCGTGAGATGTGGTGTAGGTGCCCAGTAGGTACTAGGGCGGTCGATCAACGCGAGGCATCGACTTAGCTCATTGTCCTCTTTGGTCCTACATCTCTTCACAACGATTATATAAGTCATTCACTATTATCTTATATAGATGTTAAAATGTTCCGTCCAATTGTCACAACATGGTTACTGTCTACATTATAATTGTGTGATTTGAATCGCAAATAATGTCCTATTCTGTGAAAACATATTCTTTTTGTTACAGCAATTAGAAATGTATAGTCCGGTCTTGGTGGTTTGCAGTTAGCACAGTGCATGGACACCCGCGCAGTCACACCCCGCCAATCGCGCAACCACTGGTCACGTCCCTACCGCAGCGTGCCAGTTGATTTTTAATTACTACCATTTCAGAAACATCCTTCCATGCTGTTCGCAAGATGTTATTCAGTTAAGTTTATTTATAATAATATACACGAACAAGATCCCATGTATATTTCTGACAAAAGGCGGATCATAACTTACAATGTAGGTCTTAACTTTAAGATTATCTTAAGACACCTCACATCTGACTTAAAGTTAAGACCAACGATAAGACCATATTAAGTTAGGACGTTGTTCGTGAAATGCACTTATGACTGAAGTTTGAACTTATGACTTTTACTTTAAACATATTTTATTTGTATTTCGAAACAATACAAAAAGCACTGGAGACAAGTTACAAAAACTTACTTATCCCATTGAACATAGCCCATGACTAAAGTATGACTATTATTAACGTTCACTGTCTATCTATATTTATTTACAATCTCTATAGCTGACATTCGATGCCTACATGTACAATTGAATCTGGACTGCGGATATTATATTATATTATATAATATTATATATCTATATTTTGTTTTATGGAATTTAGTGTTCAAATAAGCAATGCCTAGGTAAGGGGTAGTGCTGTCACATTTGTATTTTGAGAAACAGTGTTTTGAGGACATCTTTCCAGAGTTGGTGTGATGTCCTCGAAAATCGGCTTGGAACAGTTCACGTAATTTATAATGAAAATTACACTTACATTGATGTTGTTGACTATGTTGACTGTTTCGTTAACGTTATCAGCACCGTCCTGTACAAAACAAATGTATCATGTTAACAACAAAATACTAAATTTAATCCAGTGGTGAGTATTCCCAATAACATAATAAATTTTAAAACAGCGCGTGATTATTTACAAGGCGTATTTTCTGTCTAACTATATTTTGTTACTTGCATTCATCATGCTGTAATGATTGCAGTATGGAAAATGCGTGTATCGGACAATTAGTATTATACAAATATCAGGACGTAAGCACTTCCATTGCAATGGGGAATTCTAAATCTTGGATGGAAATGTCCACAGCACTCGATTAAAAAATACACATTCCAGTAAAACTATGTCATATTTTGCTTAGTGTAAACTTGATGACACTGCAGATGATTCTATTAAAATATCACGTCATGCGTTCACAAAATATACTGACTCACGTGGCTACGTTTATGTACCTTGAAGTTAATATGCAAATAGAGATATTAAAAAACAATATCATGTCAGAGATTTGACGCCATAAACCATCCATCTGAAACACAATTAGGTTGAAGGCGTAAGCCCTTGCATTACTCTGGTGTTTTGATGGTCAATATATGTACCAGAAAATAGTTAGATCG
Organism: Siphonodentalium dalli; assembly: GCA_032622095.1. Lineage (NCBI taxonomy): Eukaryota > Metazoa > Mollusca > Scaphopoda > Gadilida > Siphonodentaliidae > Siphonodentalium > Siphonodentalium dalli. The sequence goes on from CP136061.1 coordinate 30,329,557, forward strand.
GACCATTATTATGAGGGTTTTGATGGCAGATATCGACTTTCAAAAGAGGAAGTGTTAACACATTTATAAATTTTGTTCAGCCTGGCAACACTTTCAATACTCGTCTTTTATAAGGAGCGTCCATGTTTCCAACGCACAAAAGTGGTAGATAATAAAATGTGTATATCTCTCCAAGTAGAATTATGGAGTGTATTTAATTACGGCCAGTCTAAAAACTTTCTCAAATTATTTAGAACTAGTTTAAAGTCGTTGAGAAATACCACCAAATGGCTTGGAGATATTTTATTTAGAGACAAGTTCAACTTAAAGATTTAATAATGAATAAATATTTAGTATTTTTGTTTACATATTTAGATAAATGTACAAATATGTGAATATTGACTTATTAAATCAGATGAAAGTCATCGTAAAATTCGTGCATTATTTGACAGCGTTCCCCGTGTGGAAGGCAAACATACATGTGCCATACTATGGCGATTGCACACTCAATGGTAATTTTAACCATGCATAGCGCTGATTAACGTCATAAATTGATCCGCTTACCGTGAGGCGTGTTATGATAAAATCAAAGCGACGGCTTTTAGTGAAGGGCGCTTATAATTAGCAACACGTGAATAGATGGTTCATTGTGATATATGTTCGATATATATGATATATGCGATTTTTTTTATTTCATAGTTAATAAAAATGTGATGCAGATGTAATAAATGTTATACATTGGATCTGAGATTCACGTCGGTGGATGATTAAATACCCGGGCTTATTATGTGTTATTATCCTGCCGATATATATACTGGGTATATATACGTTATTATTACCAACATATGGTATAGCATCGACACATTTAACATATATATCTTTATCCCCCCCCCAGCTAAGAGAGTATGGTTTACAACATACATTTTACAATCAAATTATAACATAATAATATAGAAAGGAAAGCGTATACTAATATTAGCCGACATCAGAATTTATCAAATAGCTGACTATATAAGTCATTCACTATTATCATATATAAATGTTAAAATGTTCGGACCAATTGTCACAAGATGGTTACTGTCTACATTACAATTGAGTGATTTGAATCGCAAATAATGTCCTATTCTGTGAAAACATATTCTTTTTGTTACAGCAATTAGAAATGTATAGTCCGGTCTTGGTGGTTTGCAGTTTCAGTGCATGGACATCCGCGCAGTCACACCCCGCCAATCGCGCAACCACTGGTCACGTCCCTACCGCAGCGTGCCAGTTGATTTTTAATTACTACCATTTCAGAAACATCCTTCGATGCTGTTCGCAAGATGTTATTCAGTTAAGTTTATTTATAATCATATACACGAACAAGATCCCATCTATATTTCTGACAAAATGGCGGATCATAACTTACAATGTAGGTCTTAACTTTAAGATTATCTTAAGACACCTCACATCTGACTTAAAGTTAAGACCAACGTTAAGACCATATTAAGTTAGGACGTTGTTCGTGAAACGCATTTATGATTGAAGTTTGAACTTTTGACTTTTACTTTAAACATATTTTATTTGTATTTCGAAACAATACAAAAGGCACTGGAGACAAGTTACAAAAACTTACTTATTCCCTCTCCCTGTTTACAATAATTTTATTCATACAAAATGGCGAAGAAAAGAGTAAAACTCATATATAGGTTAAACATATTTACATTTACAATGAGTGGGTTTGGTGGGAGGCGCCAACACCGATTTCGCGACTAATTTGCTTTTGTGGCTATTCTGAAATGCGTTCGATCTATCCGACTTCGAATCGTTTTGTGGCTGTTATATATCGATGGACTATTTTGAAGTGAATTGTGTTTCTTCCATTTGAGGTATCGGGAATTCCGAAAAATAAATCGTTGATATGTTTAATATTCAGTCCTTCTTGATATAATATTGACACATTTCCATTCTTTCGGTGTGGAATAGGGGACACGCCCAGAGGTAGTGGTAAGTGTCTTCGCATGGATTTCCACAATGGCATTGAGGGCTGTCAGAGACGTTATTTTGAAACATATCAGAACGTAGGCTACTGCATCTGTTCCGCAACTTGGCATATGATATGTATGTGGATATGTTATTCCACGATTTTAAAGTAGCGGGGAAGACTGATTTGTTATAGTGTTCAGTGTTACAGGAGTATGAATAGAATGTTCAAGGTTTTCTAAAGTTATATCCAGAGACTTCTGATGATCAAGGTGAGTGAAGATTCTGCAGGTATATGGGGGCATCATAATTTACTATTTTGTACACTGCTTGCAGTTTATGGATCTCTCTTCTCTTGCTCAGTGTTGGTCAGCCAACTTCATTTAGGAGGTTTATATTGGAAACCGATTGTGTGAGGCCACCAACTGTTCGGGCGGCGTCGCAATGTAATCGGTCGATCTTCTCGGTGAGGTATTTGGGGACGCAATCCCAGACTACATCGGAGTAATCAAATAGTGGTAGGATAAGTTTTATAAATGCCTTCAAGCCATCTTTGGTCAAGCTGATACTTAAATCTTCGGAGCTGTGCTAAGCGTGAGGCTATTCTGATTTTTATTCTATTTATGTGATTATTCCAATTTAAGTTGGCTTGGAGTTCCAGACCGAGGTATTTATGTGTTTCAACAAATGAGACTGGATCTTATTTAAAGGTTAAGTCGGGAGCTTCCCCAGAAGTTCCTGTTAGTGCATATGACATACTTATTGCTTTCGAAGGATTGAATTTTACTAGCCAATTTTCAGACCATTTTGCTATGCTTTGGAGGTCACTATTCATGACGCGGCCTAATTCATTTATGTCATAGTAACTATTTGTAAGCCAAGAGTCGTCGGCGTACATTCTCGTAAAAGAAAGTATATTGTCTGGTAAGTCGTTGATATAGACAAAGAATAGAAAGGGTCCTAACATATGGCCCAGCGATACACCAGCTGGAATGATCTCATATTCAGAAAAGGTGTTATTTACTAAAACTCTTTGTTGTCGTTTACGAAGGTAGTCCTCTATCCATCTCAAAGTTCTCACACGAACTCCATAATTATATAGCTTATGTGACAGTCCCCTGTGCCAAACTCTCTCGAGGGATAAGAAATGACACAGTAAACAGAGCATGTATATAGTCCTTTATCGATAGATAGGCACATGTGATTGTAAAGGTCTATGAGTTGGTGAGATGTGCTGTCGCCAGTTATGAAACCCGATTGGTTGGAATAAAGTAATTTATTGTCGTCAAAGAACGGACTTATTTGTTTTAGTACAAGTTTTTCAAACACTTTCCCAAGACAATCAAGAAGGGAGATAGGGAGATAGTTTTTTTGTGTCGGCTGGGTCATCTTTTTTGAAAATTGGGACTACGTTAGCCTTTTTCCAGGTAGATGGAGATTTTGCGTTGTTGAAGGATTTATTGAAAATTATTGACAGTGGATATGCGATTAAGTCAGCAGTTGAATTTAACATTTTCGCACTTATTCCGTTATGACCATGGGTTTTATTCAGTTTGAGCAATTTTAAGGCCGAGATTATCTCAGCATGTGTAAATTCAAATTCCGTTAGCTCTTTTTCACAACGCGATTTGAATGATGGTACTTTGTGGGATGAATCTTAAATCGAGGAATTTGAAATGAAACTTTTATTGAGCAGGTTGGCTTTGTCCAGATCGTCTGTTACGTAGATTTTTCCATTAACATCAATAGTGTTGCTCGTGCTGGGGAAGGAGCTTGGAGCAGAGAGGGGCAAGTACAATTTGTTTTCTTTTTACATTGTAAGAAATTAATTAATTGCCAAAAGTCGCGAGGTTTTACAGTTTCTCTTCAAATTTTGCTTTTGCGAACTTGTTCATGTTATTAATTTTGTTTCTGGTATTATTATACTGTTGCCACGTATCAGGGCGATTGTTTTTTTTAGCGCTTTGTTTTGTAATTTTTCTCTTTTGCGGATTTCTTTTCTGATGTCGGAATTATCCCAGTTTGTAGTATTAAGCAGGCTATTTGCTCTTTCAAAATTAGCTCTGGTATTATTCCAAACCGTTCTCTGGAAAGAGGCGATTGGGAGTAATCGTATTCTAATGTTATATATACGCCACGGTGGTCTGAGACTTCTTGATCAATGACGTCAGTGTCAAGAGCGCAGAAGGTATTGCTAATTACAATTGGATCAAGAAGTGTGCTCGATGTATTTGTGATTCTAGTACTAGTTATCACATTTTTAATACTATACCAGTCTACAATTTCTTTCAGTTTAGAGGAGCTATCAAAAAGGTTAGAATTAAAGTCACATATAATGATAATATTTTCGGATATTTCTAGTGCGTCTGCTATTGAGGCATCAAGCAGTCGACGTAAACATCTCGTAATAATTATAATATTACGTCGACACGAATTCATGTAAAAACCCATTTCCAGAACAATGGGCTTCCCCCAATATAGTGACGTCATACTGATGTCGCAGACATTCCAAATAAGGAATAATTTATGCGCGTCAATATTGCCGACAACACTTGAAATTGTTCAGATTTCAACTCTGAAATAACTGTCTCTTTCAAGATAGACGAAACACACTTCAATAACACATCGTGTCGGTCTTTGTCCACTGTAACACTCATTTTCCTATTGTGATGAGATTATTAAAAGCGTCGAAAACGACTTTTACCGATGAATAAATGTCTTAAATTTAGATCAATATACACACGTGTTTTTGATGACATATATTTTTACGGGACACGCGCAGCTGCTATCGGTTAGCCAATCGGGGTTAGCGGTTTCTGGTACCGCTTCCAATCAAAACAAGGAATTTCCTGGTATATCCCCAAGTCTGGAAATAGCTTTCCGGCCAGTCCTGTTCGACTCAGATGAATTTATATGATATACTGAGTCGAAATTTATGTCGACTGGGCATCAAGGTACTCCCAATAGTTTGGATCACAATATTGTTCTGATCTATAGGACATTCCTAAGAGAATGTGAGTTTTTTTTGAGAAAATTGCAAACCATAATAACGAGGAGTCGAATTCTAAATCGTGTCTGCGTCTGTGGACGATATGATTTGCGAACAGAACGCATATTCCCACTCCTTTTGGAATCAGGTCCTTGCGGACAGGGGGTAGCAGCCAGGAATAATTAATTTATCGGAGGGAAATGAGGGTTCAAGATGGGTCTCACAAAAACACAGAATATCATACTCGTTAATGATATCGACTATTGTTTCGAGCTTATTACGAATACTTCGGAAATTGTAATGAAATATGGAGATTGAATGACTATTTACAGGTGAGGTAGTAGGCCCTGGGTTCTTTTCGATGTCGCCGGATAACATGAGGGTTAGGAAGATCAGAATCAAACATATCTTCAGATCGAGTATTCAGAAGTTGCATTTTAAGAGTCCGACATTTTTTGCCGCCTGAGCTTTGTGAGTTTTCTTCCTCAAGTCGAAGACTCCAATCCCTGCCCTATACTGCTGTCGAACAAGTCATAACCGTGTTTTCGTCTGTGATTCGATATGAGTATAGGGGAGCGATTGAGTCCTGGTCTTGTAGAAGATCCGTCCTATATATAGAGCTGATTTGGTGTTGGCACCTGACACCCGTAAGTTATGTTGCTGAGTGGGAGGGAATAGTTCGATGTAAATGTGGTCGGTTGATGGAGACCCTGGTATGTACAAAACATGAAAGCAACATGATACGATGTGGGCATAGATGAAAACATGAAAATGAGAGTAACAAAGATGAGGAAATGGTGATATGACATAATGATGGTTTGGTGATGGGGTTCCACCGTGAGTCGGCTGGCGCGGTTTTGGGTTCAAGACGAGAGGTGCTTCATTTATGTACGATGTTCAGCAGGTCAAGCTTGTAGCGATTTTTTTTGTGAGGGGAGAGAGAGAGCTGTCGTTGTTTTGGTCCTTGGTTCGTGATTTTAATTGATTTGATAGGTAAAGTAATACTATGATCTCGGTTAAAATTATCAGGGGTCACGATTTATTCAAAAAGGTTAAACAAAATGGGTAACATGCACCGGTATTGTGTTATTTCTCACTTCTAGGGTCCAGGTATGGTTAAGATTTAATTTATTGGTGGTTTGTATAATGATCAGTTGGACCAATATCAATATTTAGGTCGAGGAACTAAACGATTTGTTTTATTGACGCGACGTACAATTAATGAAATGTGGTCAAATGGTTTATTTTGGAAATCGCGTGCAGGTGTCCATTGGTCGACGACGTGTTTCGGGATTTGTTCTCTCTCTCTCTCTCTCTCTCTCTCTCCAAAATCGCCGCTTAAGTTGGAAATGATTTACTTGACTGAAAGGTACCATAGATAGGTTATATTTATATGTATGAGTTTTCCGTTTGTATATATATGTAATTGTTGGTCGCAGTGGAGGTAGCCACTGTCACATTTAAATGAAAAGAATACCGAAGCACTGCAGTTTGACTATTCTATTTTTATCTGCTTTTTTGGCAAGTGCAGCTCACTGAACTGGAAAGAGCAGTAATTGATTTTTGTTTAAAAGAATGTATCAGAATGGGTGCAGCACCTAGATTTTCGGCACTTGGTTGTATCGGCCCAGGTGCTTGCACGTTTCGTTGGTCCGAAAATTAGAAGGTGCCGAAACGTCCGAAGTGCCGAAAAAGCAGGTGCCGAAATGTCCAGGTGCCGAACGGCAACCCCAGGTGCCGAAACGTCCAAGTGCCGAAACGTCCAGCATTTATCAGAATGCTCTTGGCTAATAAGGATTGTTTAATCGAAAAGGTGGGTTGGTCAGGGCGGTTTTATGACTTATGACCATTTTAAGTCCCAACTATGTCATAAGTTGCTTTCATAAAACTGGGCCCAGGCTAAGATTTACACATGTATGTGCCACATAATGGCTTCATGTATTCGAAGTTAATATGTACCCGGTGTACAAATATATCCAAGAAGATTGTTTCATTTTTGCGCATGCGCAGTCTGTTACAGAAACAGGTACTTGGTAGACGGACATATAGGCGTTTTTTTCAAGATCGATTTCTTCAGCCTAGTATCGGCCTATCATATGTTATGGAAGTTTGTGATCAAATAAACAATGAGTGTGTTAGGTGTAGTGTGTCAAAAACATTTGTATTTTGACAAAAAGTGGTTTGAAGCCATTTTTCCAGAGTTTGGCGATTTCCTCGAAAATCGGCCTGGAACCCTTCGCATAATTTATGGTAAAAATTACACTTACATTAGCGTCAATGGCCGTGTCCTTGTTCTCATCAAAAACGCCCTGTAACAATAAAAGTTATAGTGTTAAAATCAAACTACTACATTTAATCCAGTGATGAGTATTGCCAATGATTCGACTGATAGAAACATATTCCTGTGAAATTATGTTCCATTTGTTTACTATACTCGAAAGATTGTATTGAGTGATGCATAATATAATTTATGTTGCGCAGATACCGTAGACCGTTTCTAAATAGAGGACCCCTTATATATATCGTAAATGAGATAAAATCATTAAATGTGTCCACTGTCTGACACTGTGTCTCGCGCGTCATACTGATATATCCATGCATATTATTGCAATTGCGATAACATACTCAAAGCTAATATGAACACGGTGTAGTTTAGATATAGATGGACAATATCACCCATGAAACCAACTATATACTATAAGTAATTGACCATACATCTATGTATAATAATCAAGAACGTTTGACATAAACAAGGTAAATAATTTATTAAATTTTGCCGTTATCAATTATCTTTGTACGAACCGGTTACGGAAATTTTCAGTTATGAGGTCAAGTGAGATAACATTCGCTTCAAACAAACTCACTTCTGGCTCCATAAATAGTTTGTCAAAACTGAAATGCAATTTGAAAACAAATACGATTAACATGCGTTTTAACGAGGTGAGCTTTAATTAAACGAAAGAAGCAATGCTACATAAACTATTTGTCATCGACTCAGCCAGTGTGTCATATATCTGAGTCAACTAAGGTCGCTTTGCGTGGTAAAAATGAACTGTGATAGTGAAAATTCTATCAAATTCGGAGAATCCTATTGAAAGTGAAAGTACAATTGTGGGAATTCCGCAGATTCAGAGAATGTATACTATTGAAAGTGAATGTACAATTCCGGGAATTCTATCAGATTTCGCGACTCTGCTCGTTTTCGTGATCATAGGCTATATAGGGCCTATATGACCACGAAAACGAGTCGAGTCACGATACATGCATCGGTAAAAACACATTGTGTATATGACCAGAAAATAAAAAGATCGTGATTACTCCAACTGAACAGACATGCGCACTTAAATTAAAATTACCCATAATTCACTTCACTATACCCCAGGGGCTCCCAATGGGTTATAAATTATTTTCAGGCTATCAGTTAATTGAATACTATTTCCCTTTTAATAAACTAAATACATAAACTAAAGTAAAATAAAGTAAACTAAAATCAAATATAGGACTTACATATTATTTTTTGGCATATCTTATAACAAAACCCCCAAAAATAACCATTATTAGTAGTATAGAGAACTTTTTAACAAGACCATTATACCAGTACTAGACCAGCGACCAGGCCTGTATATAGGCCAAAGAGTCGTGACCTTGAACTATCTTTATATGGGTCGTCCTTTATATTAGTATATTTATTTTTGTTATAGCCTTTTGTGTCAAGTGAAAGCCAACTAAATTTGAATGAATGGTATTGCTTTAAATCAAATATTTGTAAATCGGAAATAAGGTTAAGTTAATATCGCGTGTTGTGAATGAGATCACTGGCTATTCATTAGAGTATATGAACCAGAGGTGCGGCGAATAGATAACAGGTTCTTAATAGGTCAAAGTCTCAATGACAACCGGTTTAATATTTGTCAAACATAATCTCAGTGTTTACCTGACCTAGTGGAGATATAAACTTGGTTGTAGTGAATTAATACAACCCTGCATATTCGCACAATGAGTGTTTTTTCGCATATATAATACAATGTAGCAAAACGTAATGAGTAGAGATCAACCTTGGTGAAACGCAATTGGTTAATTGGCTCAGTAGACTCACTCTGTGAATATGCAGTGGGCGACATGACTCGCTGTGGCATATACATTATATATATATCTTTATTTCCTCCAGCTAGGAGAGTACGTTTTACAAAATACATGTTAATATAAATATAGAAAGGACATCAATAGTAATTCCCGCCACCATGAAACACAAGCAGTCATCAAAACAATCACACACAGGCACACAATAAATAAATACCTAAATAAATAAATAATTAAATATATAAAAACAAGCACACACAAACTTGACAATAAATACAGATATATGTCAACAGACCGTAGCATAAAGCTACACATTCACTAACAGAACCCTTCCCCACGGCGACATGGCAAACAGAAAGCATGCTGCAGGCTCGGGACAGTGCTTTCGTCACTTATATCGACCGAAAGTTAATTGTGGAAACAGTTTATCTTTGGAAATTTTAAAGATCAACATATTTAACAATTTTCATATGTTATGGAAGTTTGTGATGAAATAAACAATGACTGGGTAAGGTGTAGTGTGTCAGAAACATTTGTATTTTTACAAAAAGTGGTTTGAACCATTTTTCCAGAGTTTGGCGATTTCCTCGAAAATCGGCCTGGAACCCTTCGCGTAATTTATGGTAAAAATTACACTTAAAACAATGTCTTTGCCTGTGTCCTGAGCAACGTCCTGTAACAATAAAATTGATCGTGTTAAAATCAAACTACTACATTTAATCCAGTGATGAGTATTGCCAATGATTCTACTTATAAAACATATTCCTGTGAAATTATGTTCCATTTGTTTACTATACTCGCAAGATTGTATTGATTGATGCATAATATAATTTATGTTGCGCAGATACCGTAGACTGTTTCTATTATAAATATAGGACCCCTTATATATATCGTACATGAGATAAAATCATTAAATGTGTCCACTGTATGACAGTGTGTCTCGAGCGTCATACTGACATATCCATGCAATTGTGATCACATACTCAAAGCTAATATGAACACGGTGTAGTTTAGATATAGATGGACAATATCATCCATGAAACCAACTTATCGTGATGTTGTTCACGGGGCCGTCCATTATCTGACAATACCTTTGTAAATGGGTGGATATCTCGTATGCAGTGACCCACCCTTTTGTTTGCATCCCTTATTTTGTATTGTGTTTTGTGTTGTAATTGTAAATGGTAAACATTACTTATTTGTTAAACATTTCTTACACTGGACGTCTCGTGATGTATGTATTTTCCAATTTACCAATTACCAATTACATTATATAATTTCTTTCGATACGACAATGCATCATGTAAATCATGTAAATCATGCAATCATGTAAACGTTTTCCGGAACGACGGAATAACCTATCAGAAGTAACTTCCCGAGGTCAAATGGGTTCTTATTCTTATGAAATTATGTAATCATTGTGTTAAAATATATCTTCATAATACATTACTGCGTTCAGTTGACACCTTATTTGAAGTTCACAACAAATATTTGTTCTATTGAATAGACTGGTTTGCTGTCACATTTTATTAACGTTATCGGTGATTTTAGATGAGTGGGTGAAAAATGCAGAATTCCACTATTGACATGTAAGTGAAACGCATTTCAACGTGAACAAGTATCTATTCCCACCAATATAACTGGTTTACGTCAAAGGAAACTTGGACAACTGTTGAATATGATTAGTTGGTTGGCTCACATCATCTGGAATTGCACTAGCCACAGACTATGGTTCTCTCAATCCATACATGTCAACCAATACATGAAATACTCATATACAGAATGTGTGTTCCTCGGGGGTGGGGACTAGCAAGATGACAAATTAACGCCTCAAAAGAAAAAACCTGACCCCGGAGTGCTTTGCATTGTTAAACAATGCAGTGATTTCGTTGCCATTTCTTATGGTAACCACATTTATCTCAAAACTGTGCGGTCAAAAGCAATTTATAAATATCCATCACTCCGACCAGTCGTCCCGGGACAGATAATCACAACTTATTTAGATTAGCTAACTTACCACTACAGCATCCTTTCCGTCGTTGTATAACTGTGAAACAAACATGTTGATATTAGCATATCGTCTAGATATTTGCAACTATTATTCATAATCTTGGTAAGAAAGCAAGCACATGTACTTAGCCCATTGGAGTGTCCATATATTTCTTGAAATTTGACAGTTGATTTAATGTCCCACAAAGATTGATTGTTTGACTTTCCATAGACACTGATAGACATGACACAAACTCAATATTTCATACAGAGTTGCATCTTCAAACTAGTACATTCGCCACAAAGCTAAAGCAATTAAATCTGCCTATGCTAAATACTCATTGACGATTCGTTCCAATCGGAAATGTTCAGATACTAAGTTCAACAAACAACCTATAGTCATTTGTTGAACTTACTATATGAACAATTCCGATCAATGAATATGAATCATTCCGTCCTTGTTGTATCTGTAATTACTATATATATTTATCTGTTATGTATGCTGTCGTCTGTTGATTTATCCTGAACTACTCCTAATGAATAATTTACCGTTCCCATGTTTAGTATCCATTCAGTATAGAACGGGTTGAATGGGTACTGTACGCCATTTTCAATAAATTCATGGTGATAACAACGATCTAATATCAATAATATGTAGAAAACTAAGTAATTTGAGTCGAAGATGTATTGTGTAGACGTTCAGGTTAATAGGTTATCTTAAAATCAAAGTTAATAATTTGATATAACTTTAATATGTGGCTGGAGCCATACATTAAATTACGAATTTCCGTGTACAAGACGTAATTAAAAATGATTCACTGACAGTGGATTTGGCAATGCGTGGCACACATGATCGTATAACAAATTATGTTGACACATGGCGTAAACTCAACCCACACACTGACTAGTGCCATCCTTAACATTACTTCGTATTCAACAGACTTTCAAATAATGGAAATCTGGTTACCTTCTTCTACGACTCAGAGACTATAGAAACCAACAACAACAATTGAGTACAGTATCCCTTTAACTGGTGCAACATGTGTTTGTTTTGGAAAAAAACAAACTTTCTGTTTGTAAAGTAAAAAAATTTCCTACCGAAGCAGGTGGACAAATTCACCGTGCAGGGTCGTGGTGGGTGTCTGGTCAGAAAAAATATTTTCCCGGTGTTTGCATTTTCTCACAATTACTTACAAACACCAAGCCTGTTCAGTTGTTCCACAGTCTAACTAACACACCTTCCTGTGGGAAGGTGACTCTATGTTGTCATATACACTCATTTGCCTTAGATTGAACCGGAACCTCGTGTCTATTCAAGAGTGCGGTGTACCGTGCGTCGTCGTGCACAATAGCATTAGTTTCGAATGAACAATTTATAATTATCTAGAGCAACATGTAGCAACAAAATATATTATCTTAACCCTTTACCCAACAAACCGGCCAAAACCGGCCAAATAAAGCTTCAACAGCCTAAAATATCTTCGGTCTGTCTCAATAAAACCATACAAATATGGATATCATTGGAACCGGCTCATTGACCACATTGTGATGGTTACAGTTATGCCCTGTGCCATAGGTCGCCTCGCATATATAAGAGAATGCATTGGCCTAAAGAAAATCTTTTTTTAACACTTTTTACCATTTTTTCTTACATTCTTTAACAATTTTATAATTGTTAATGTGTTAAGCCAATGCATTCTCTTATATATGCGAGGCGACCTATGGTCGACTCGCATATATAAGAGAATGCATTGGCACAGGGCCCTTCTGTTGGGTAAAGGGTTAATGCATAAAACGTAAATTGTGTCACATCTTGTTAACTTTTATGAACATATATATCACCTTCGGTGAGACAATATAACAATGACCCAATTGATGAAGATCAATGGTTATGATATAGTTAACTGTTCCAACCAAGAGTGATCTGAATCAAGGTATTATCAAATTTTTTCAGTTGATATGTTCTATGTGTTGTATACGTTCCTGTGTAGTTTACCGCAAGTGAAAACTCGGTATTTTCTTGTACCCACGAATAAGATAATTCTCGTCTTCTGTCAAAAGCCGTAGGTTTCTTTTTAGTATGTGCATTTTGTTATTTCAATTGCAGTTGTGTTCTCTAGTTTTGCAATAAATGTAGACGGAAACGAATCAGTTTATTGCCAACTGACTACCTTCAATGAAAAAACTGTCCCCATTTCACTCACCATTAATGTTTGTAAGCTGTCCCCATTTCACTCACCATTAATGTTTGCCCAAGGTACCTTAATATGCAAGTTTAATATAGAAAACAACATAGAGAAAGGTAAAATAACATTAATAACATTTTTATAATATAATATAGAGCAGTGTCTTAATGACGTTCAGTTCAGTTAGAGCGCGCGACTGTGATTCGCCAGTAACAATGCTATGAAGGTAAATATGAAGGTAACAGCGAATAACAAAATTGTATTTGCTCGCTGGGGCAAGCGATTGATACGTCGTTTATTTTCCGGCCATTTAGAGCTATTTTACTGTAAAGCATATATAGAGGATCTGCAGCGAGGTATGTTGGGATATGAGATTTTATGAATCGAATTTGATAATTATATATCGTTTATTCACTTAAATGACCACAACTAGTGGTATATAGTGCTACATTGCTCCACTGACCCGCCTGCCCACTGCGTTCAAATACAAACATACATATATATATCAACAAAATTCCCCCAACCAGCCACCGCAGCACCGCGACCCCCGATAAGCACCCCCAACCCAGCCCGGGCGATGGCACACGAGCTGCAACCGGAGGGCCCCACCCACCTCGCGCCCCTGCAGTGAGTGGTCGGGGAATAAATATAGGTCAAACTGATCGTACAATCATATATTAACTGGGGCAGGACAGGTCAGCGTATATAAATTCACGCGAAGCTCAAAGCAGGGCGGGGAGACCAGCTCATGTGCACGGGCAAAAACTGTAAAAACACGGGTTCTACTTCAGGTCATATGTTGTCTGATAGGATAGGAGGTTAGCAGGTTTAGTTTATTCGTTCTCGGGGATTCAATTTGTTTGTGACATTTCACCTGTGAATTTCATTCTTCGTTTATTCGGATTTACCAGCTTGTTTCTACTCTGGCAATATGGGTTTTTAGTTGTAACATTATATTATCGAGTGGTAGGCTTTGGTGCACATGGACTTGTCTTCTGTCCCACTTGTGAGTATTACTATATGATAACATATGCATATATACATGAACATGCCTTTAAATAATTATAATTAAATTAAAAGTACACAGTCCAACATTGCAATTTATCTAGGACCACCTAGTTATCAGATTTGATTAACTTCCAAGAATCAATGCTAATCATTGTCAAATACTTATATATATATACATATATATATGATACATACATATATATACATATAGGATATTTATTTTTCTCATCGGGCCCAAAGGGATAGTGATTTAGGACCATTGATTTGGACCGTGTATCTTTAATTCTCATCAGTTATATGTTGTAATCACATTTGGTTCCAGTTATTTCCAAAGAGTTTAGTGAATCATAATTTAGCAATAAGTGAATGTTAAAGCTATTTACCATGTATACATACGTAAGTATTTATGATGCTAGCCGTCTGTCCATGTGGACACGTTTTGAAAGCTGGCAATATTAAATAATACATTTCACGAAAAGGTCGCTTATCAGCGATATGGACAAGTTAATAGCCATCGCATTTTGATGAAGTGTTTCACTATGAAAACAAATTATGAGAATCCATAGTTCTTAATTAAAGAGTCACTACATATTTTGTCATCCGACCATCCGGTATTTGGGGCTAGGGAAGTTGTATGATTCAATTTTCCGTAGGGCAAGAACCACAACAACAATAACAACGATAACAGGATATATCTAAGAGTTGCCCTTGGATAACGATTATATTGATAAAATGGTATTTATTTCGGATACAATCTTGACCACGCCAAGATTCACAACGAGTCGCAGACTAGTGAGTTTCATAAAATATTATATACATTATATCGTATACAACCTCATATCTTATAAACCTTTTATATTATAAACATTATATCTTATACAACCTCATATCTTATAAACCTTTTATATTATAAACATTATATCTTATACAACCTCATATCTTATAAACCTTTTATATTATAAACATTATATCTTATACAACCTCATATCTTATAAACCTTTTATATTATAAACATTATATACCAACTAAACGAATTGAAGATATTGTATATCACATGAAAAACACCAGCGATTTATGCATTTTTAACAAATCAAAATCCTTAAAAGAAGCTGCACAAGGTTTTTGCAAGATTTGAGGAAGCTCCAGTCATGGAAGGATTAAAGTATACATTTTTCATGTCATTAGTTGGAACAAGTGACGTATATATGAATCATATGTGTTTAGTTACTTACATTTGAAGCGGTATTTTGAATGGAATCCCAAAGGTCTCTTTTCTGAAAAAAAATTAAATAAAAATTTATTAATAAATGATCAAAAAAAAACCTGCAAAAGATATATTTTTCAGCAGTTATTTTCATTTACATTTAAAGATGGATTATCTCTTAAATAACAAATTTGAAATAGTTGCGTGGGTATAAAATGATAAGTATGAACTTAAAACCCCTGTCCGGAAAGGCTTCTATCAATTAATATTGATTTTATTTCCAATATTTTATTGGGACCGTTTATTTGTCTATTTTTAGAACAGACCATTCGGGTGATACAATGTAGCGATAGTATAAGTTACACGGCTTGTTGATGGGGGATACGGTGTGGTATGCCCCGGTAGATGCTCGTATCCCCCGAGGCGATAGCCGAGGGGGATACGAGAGTCGACCGGGGCATACCACACCGTATCCCCCATCAACAAGCCGTGTAATGTATTTATCCCCGGTCAAAATTAACAAGATATTCCCACAGACATAAAGCGCGGAAACGAGCAACGAACAGTAACTCTATTTGATTAGACTGCTCATACGATGAATATATTTATATAGCTGTTTCCACAATTTGTCCATAAATACTTGCTGGCCTCGCTTACTTTTGGAATCTATATGTTAGAAGATATAAAAGAGAGCAATACACTTCAAAAATAGTAATGGTAAATGAGTCAGACAACGTAAATAAATGAAGCAAGAGTAGCAAGATAACATCACACCAGGAATCAACGTGGCTTTGAAAGATGTACATTAGACCTTCAAACTTTTGCCAGGTCATAAAAATTCTACTAGGGGCATACGAGATTGTTATGACCTTGTAAAATCTGTCTTCTCTATATAGCGACGACAGTTTTTGCCGGGTAATATCAGTTTTACACGGGTCATACGAGATTGTTATGTCCTTGTAAAATATATCTTCTCTATATAGCGACGACAATTTTTGAGGGGTAATATAAGTTTTACACAGGGCATACGAGATTGTTATGACCCGTGTAAAATCTGTCTTCTCTATATAGCGACGACAATTTTTGCGGGGTAATATCACTTTTACACGGGGCATACGAGATTGTTATGACCCGTGTAAAATCTGTCTTCTCTATATAGGGACGACAATTTTTGAGGGGTAATATAAGTTTTACACAGGGCATACGAGATTGTTATGACCCGTGTAAAAATCTGTCTTCTCTATATAGCGACGACAATTTTTGCGGGGTAATATCAGTTTTACACGGGGCATACGAGATTGTTATGACCCGTTTAAAATCTGTCTTCTCTATATAGCGACGACAATTTTTGCGGGGTAATATCAGTTTTACACGGGGCATACGAGATTGTTATGACCCGTGTAAATTCTGTCTTCTCTATATAGCGACGACAATTTTTCGGGGTAATATAAGTTTTACACGGGGCATACGAGATTGTTATGACCCGTGTAAAATCTGTCTTCTCTATATAGCGACGACAATTTTTGCGGGGTAATATCAGTTTTACACGGGGCATACGAGATTGTTATGACCCGTTTAAAATCTGTCTTCTCTATATAGCGACGACAATTTTTGCGGGGTAATATCAGTTTTACACGGGGCATACGAGATTGTTATGACCTTGTAAAATATGTCTTCTCTATATAGCGACGACAATTTTTGCGGGGTAATATAAGTTTTACACGGGGCATACGAGATTGTTATGACCCGTGTAAAATCTGTCTTCTCTATATAGCGACGACAATTTTTGAGGGGTAATATAAGTTTTACACAGGGCATACGAGATTGTTTTGTTATGACCCGTGTAAAATCTGTCTTCTCTATATAGCGACGACAATTTTTGCGGGGTAATATCACTTTTACACGGGGCATACGAGATTGTTATGACCCGTGTAAAATCTGTCTTCTCTATATAGCGACGACAATTTTTGAGGGGTAATATAAGTTTTACACAGGGCATACGAGATTGTTATGACCCGTGTAAAATCTGTCTTCTCCATATAGCGACGACAATTTTTGCGGGGTAATATCATTTTTACACGGGGCATACGAGATTGTTATGACCCGTGTAAAATCGGTCTTTTCTATATAGCGACGACAATTTTTGCGGGGTAATATCAGTTTTACACGGGGCATACGAGATTGTTATGACCCGTTTAAAATCTGTCTTCTCTATATAGCGACGACAATTTTTGCGGGGTAATATCAGTTTTACACGGGGCATACGAGATTGTTATGACCCGTGTAAAATCTGTCTTCTCTATATAGCGACGACAATTTTTGCGGGGTAATATAAGTTTTACACGGGGCATACGAGATTGTTATGACCCGTGTAAAATCTGTCTTCTCTATATAGCGACGACAATTTTTGCGGGGTAATATCAGTTTTACACGGGGCATACGAGATTGTTATGACCCGTTTAAAATCTGTCTTCTCTATATAGCGACGACAATTTTTGCGGGGTAATATCAGTTTTACACGGGGCATACGAGATTGTTATGACCTTGTAAAATATGTCTTCTCTATATAGCGACGACAATTTTTGCGGGGTAATATAAGTTTTACACGGGGCGTACGAGATTGTTATGACCCGTGTAAAATCTGTCTTCTCTATATAGCGACGACAATTTTTGCGGGGTAATATCAGTTTTACACGGGGCATACGAGATTGTTATGACCTGTGTAAAATCTGTCTTCTCTATGTAGCGACGACAATTTTTGCGGGGTAATATCAGTTTTACACGGGGCATACGAAATTGTTATGACCCGTGTAAAATCTGTCTTCTTGATATAGCGACGACAAGTTTTGCGGGGTAATATCAATTTTACATGGGGCATACGAGATTGTTATGACCTTGTAAAATCTGTCTTCTCTATATAGCGACACGACAATTTTTGAGGGGTAATATCAGTTTTACCCGGGGCATACGAGATTGTTATGACCCGTGTAAAATCTGTCTTCTCTATATAGCGACGACAATTTTTGCGGGGTAATATCAGTTTTACACGGGGCATACGAGATTGTTATGACCTTGTAAAATCTGTCTTCTCTATATAGCGACGACAATTTTTGCGGGGTAATATAAGTTTTACACGGGGCATACGAGATTGTTATGACCTTGTAAAATCTGTCTTCTCTATATAGCGACGACAATTGTTGCGGGGTAATATCACCTTTACACGGGGCATACGAGATTGTTATGACCTTGTAAAATCTGTCTTCTCTATATAGCGACGACAATTTTTGCGGGGTAATATAAGTTTTACACGGGGCATACGAGATTGTTATGACCTTGTAAAATCTGTCTTCTCTATATAGCGACGACAATTTTTGCGGGGTAATATCAGTTTTACACGCGGCATACGAGATTGTTATGACCTTGTTAAATCTGTCTTCTCTATATAGCGACGACAATTTTTGCGGGGTAATATCAGTTTTACACGGGGCATACGAAATTGTTATGACCTTGTAAAATCTGTCTTCTGTATATAGCGGCGACAATTTTTGCGGGGTAATATAAGTTTTACACGGGGCATACGAGATTGTTATGACCTTGTAAAATCTGTCTTCTCTATATAGCGACGACAATTTTTGCGGGGTAATATCAGTTTTACACGGGGCATACGAGATTGTTATGACCTTGTTAAATCTGTCTTCTCTATATAGCGACGACAATTTTTGCGGGGTAATATCAGTTTTACACGGGGCATACGAGATTGTTATGACCTTGTAAAATCTGTCTTCTCTATATAGCGGCGACAATTTTTGCGGGGTAATATAAGTTTTACACGGGGCATACGAGATTGTTATGACCTTGTAAAATCTGTCTTCTCTATATAGCGACGACAATTTTTGCGGGGTAATATCACTTTTACACGGGGCATACGAGATTGTTATGACCCGTGTAAAATCTGTCTTCTCTATATGGCGACGACAATTTTTGCGGGGTAATACGAAATAAGTGTTTCCTGTTTAGTTAACATATATCGAACAAGAACACCGGGATACGGCGTGGTATGGCCCTAGAAGAACAATGGTGCCTAAGAAGGCTTACAATTCTACAGAGGGGATAAAGAGCATTATGCGGTTCCTATTGATACGTACCGAACGTCAAATGTCCCATATTGATTGGTTGTATTGTTTTATTCCATAGTTATAAGCGATAATATGTATAATTAACGTTCATTTGTGACAAAATTGCACAATATGATTTCTGGTCTATGTTAACGGTAACCACTATTGTTCGTTAGCTGAGCGACACCTTTTTAGACCAGAAAATATTCGAAATAAAATCAATATTAATCGATAGAAGCATTTCCGGACAGGAGTCTTCGATTCATATCTAATATTTTATACCCCGGTAACACTACAATACATGTTTACAAAGAGATAATCCACCTTTAAATTCCGGTACCCGAGTGCAACCGGTGGTTATGTATGGTATCTGACGAAAGTCTGAACGCTCTTTATCTGAGATTATCATTGGTGAAACTTCTTTTGAAAGTCAATATCTGGCCATTAAAAACCTCATATTAATGGGCTCATGGATACAATCGAATTATTTACTGCTATAGAAACGTACCAAATTACAACGCGTCGACTGAGTGCTATTCAGTATCCATATCTTTATTTCATATTTAACTACCTTTATATTATTGTATGCACTTTGTCAATAAACTATATCAATCTATCTATAATGTAAGCGTGTATAGCATATGGCACATTTAAATGGCAGGCCATGCTCCATCTTCAACGTTGAATTGTTTGTTATAGTGTTACAGTGTGATCCAATGAATTGACTTGTTTCGTTGCACGTGCTCAAATAAATCCAGTGCTAAAATAGTGTGTCTCAAACCGTCAATAATAAGCAATGGAAACCGAAATTAGCGGAGTGCAAGTGACGTGACTGGTTGGAAAGAGAGCTACCTTACTCCTAGATGTGCTAATCTTATTTCTAGGTGAATTCTTAAAACATTCATCTCATTAGTGTTTTTATAGCAGGGATCCCATAAAACAACAGACGACAAAATTAAGGCCCAAATATATTAACAACTAGTGATTCAAACCAAGTTGCCCACCAAAAAAAACCCAGAAATGGTTCATTAGAACATCGATGTAATGGTGTACTGATCCTTCGGTGCTGTACGGCGGAATGGATTATGGGTGAAACTAATTAGAAATTGGATCACAGGTAAATATTTTAACATTATCAAGAGCCTGTATAGTAGTATTAAGTCTTTTATTATATAAAATAGCAAGAGCAGCGATTATTGTATGCGTGATGCAGGGGTGAGACAAGGACAACAATTGTTTATAACATGACATGTGGCACCATGATAATCATTCACATGAACGGAGAAACAAACATGCACGGTACCATCTTGTGCGACGCTGTATTTGGTTCATTTCTGTAAAATACGCTTTCGTTGTGCATCTTCTATCAAATTCACGATATCCACATTCAACTGTTATCGATAAATTTAACTATACTTGTTCAATTCAGGATGTGCCAGACCTGGTTACAGTGTTTCGATATAAATGCCTTTGGTCCATAATGGGAATTTGTGATTCCTCAAGTAATATGAAATATACAAATTATCAGGTCTGCCTAATGTTAGGAGGACTATTGACCATCATTAGGCGGACTGCGACATTATGCAGACGAAATCCGGTCTGCCTATTTTTTTGCATACCAGTCACAGCTAGTTATCTGGTGCTTTAATTGTTAACACCTCTCCTTGTTCAACCGATTTAGGTTGTCTTTTGTCTATACAATGATGGGATTGAAAAAAATTGTTGTTAAGGGCATTTCAGCCCCGATAAATTTGAGACATGTATATTCGATCGATATATAGTGTCATCATTGTGTGGTCGAAACATCCACAGCGGTCTTGCAAAATTCAACTTTTCTGTTTTTTTTTACTTTTGATACTTTTATTCCAATAACCAATAATACATGGTAATACGGAACATGAATTTAATACATAATGTGGGTGCGGGAAAACAGCACGGCGATTCAAAATATTTCACGGACATTTAAAGATGTATTTAGGGTTCCAGACTTTCAGTTATCAGACGAGGAATATATTTGAATGCAACACCGCTGAATAACATGTTGAACGCCTGCATATTATTTTACATTTAATCGATATCTGATTGTCATATAATAGACAGATCTGTTATTTTATAAACTGTAGACTTAAATTTCTGGATCCCTTAATACATCTTTAACATGTACATAACATACTGAAAATTTTAAGGATTCAAATCAACATTACCATAAATATCTCCTCATATAATAAAGGGCTGCTAGACACCATAGTCAGATACTTACACATATTCATGTATCTCCATTACGTTGGTACTCCATGATTACCCATTTAATTAATTTCATCTACTTTTAAGGCTTGTTCAACATGGATAGATGCATATAACATTCCATTGGTATATCACACGTGCTTGACTATGATGTCCAGCAACAACAACATGTAATTACCAATCAGTGTAGGGTAGATATTCCATATTATATAATCATTTTAAAAGGTTTGATCAAGATGAATCTCAGTCACAGAATGCAGTGTTCATGTATATATATATATAATTATATTGCAAGAATCGCCATTTCAGAATCCATTTACTATTTACATGATCTTTTTCTCAATTGAAGTGGATACATGCTACCCTTACATTAAGCTAGCATGGCTACTTTTGTTGGGTAATGCCGCAGTTAACTACGACACGGCTGTCACTCAGCCCTTGGACCCCAAGCGGGGTGTGTTAATGTGGGGATGAGGGTTACATTTTCAGTTTAAATGGGGCATATCGGGTTCCATCGATAAGTTAAAAAGAAATGACAGTTCAAATATTCAGTTCATTAAACGGGAGAATATTACGGAAGCGAATTTAGCGAGACCGCGTTGAACTTGTACTTTCCTATTGGTCATTAATTGCGATAATTTAATTTCAGAGGGTTGAATATAGTAGTACGGCGCTATGTATTTTATTCGGGTCGTCGCAAACTCTACACATTCAAGCAGTACATGGTATTCATCGCCGGTGTTTTACCACAGAAGTTGCAATCGCGGGCGTCTATACTCACTCCTGCACAGTCGCCCGTTTCTATGGGTAAACGATGGTTACGCGTCCTTAATTTAAAAAAATGTCGCGTGTCACTCGGCTCAAGTCGTAATAAGTAGTTTTCACAACCAAACGATGTTTTACATATCCGATAGAATGAATACTTGTCTGATGATTTTATTTTTGTCCACCTATCTTGTAAGAATTTCTCCCGAGTTCTTTCTTTTATTTTTCCTTTGAAACTATCGGGGGTACCAATGAAGTGCTTATCCCATATCTCACATAACTCAAGATCTGTCATGCGATCGTTAACATAATTAACCCATTTTGATTTGTTATTGATGAATTTATCTTTGGGACTGAACCTACGGCATAGTGACCAATACAAAATGAAATTAAACTTTCTACGATTCCCGCTAATCATTTTCCCCCAATAGTTGAGTATCCTTTGTTCTATTTGCATTGTTTATGTATAGGATGTAGCAAAAACGGAGATAACTGGCCAAATGTCATTAAAACATCGAGAAATCTGGTGTATACATGGAAATTGAGTACATATTTCGGGATTGAAAAAGACCGCACAATGATGAAACTATATATCGATCGAATATACATATCTCAAAATTATCGGGGTGGAAATGCCTTAACAACAATTTTTTCAATCCCATCATTTTATAGACAAAAGACAACCTAAATCGGTTGAACAAGGAGAGGTATTAACAATTAAAGAGCAAGATAACTAGTTGTGACTGGCATGCAAAAATTATGCGGACCGGATTTCGTCTGCATAATGTCGCAGTCTGCCTAATGATGGTCAATGGGCCTCCTAATGATTACTCTACATCATTGTATTGGATATTTGTGTGTGTATCGGGGGGGGGGGGGTCATGATATATCCACGTCATCAATGTGTACATTCTTGCTTGTTGCCACTAAACGACATTCGAGTACCGCATCCCTGCACTGTGTATGCATCTGTACCAATTGATAACCTCAATCCATAGTAAAACAAAAACTATGTTATCTAGCCGAAGTATTTTATCAGCTATAACACAGGGGGGGGGGGGTCGCTGACAAATTTTTACATATATAGGGCGAAAAAAATGTTTTTGCCCCTCTACCTGCAATTTTTTACTTTTTTTTCCGCCCAATTTTTGGGACCCACCCCCAAAATCTTACAAAAAACATAAAATATAAACCAAATCATAGCCTAGCAAAGAATTGTTCCGTTTCTTATTATTTAATTCTATTCCAGCATTTTAATAAACCTCTAAACGGAGATAATTATATTAGTATAAAATGTGGAAATGCTGAATGCATGCACTTAAAAACATTGGGCATAATGCCATAAAACATAATAATTATGAGGTAATACATGTCCTGATATCCTCAATAACTCCATATTCTTTTATATAACAATAGTATAAGATGTTTTAGAGCCAAGGCCCAATAGTAATACTGTAGTAATAGTGGTAGAACAATTCGATTGAGTTGAAAAAGACCACTCACACAACATTCTTTCCTGTATCAAACTGTAATTATTTTTACAAGTTTAGTTTAAAGCCAGCGGAGATATCCAAGCCACGGTCACCTTGTACAAACCGTCCGTATATGTACCCCATGTGCAATGTGGTTTACTGGACGTATCACGTGGAAACCCATTATAAGAACAAGCATCCTGGATCAGACTGTCCAGTTAAGATATGTGACTCTGAGAAAGTTCGCATGAAGAGAGTTGCATAGATTACCTGTGCAGTTTGATCCAGGTTAGTATGACATATAATTAGTTTCAAGAGCAAAGTTCATATTAGTCATGTTTATATTCTAGCTTTATGTTGCATATGGAATAAGTTGAGACTTTAATACCAAAAGCTACTTTTTATAGTTACTTTGCTCTATCCTGCTATATCCTAAATTGAATATCAAAGCAACCAATAATGAACAAGCAACTAATAATTACAATACCAAATGTATTTGCAGTCAAATAACTGGAACTCCAGATATACTACCTTACTACATGTATCTGTACAGTACGTAACTGCTTAGACTTGTGAATAATAACTGTGGTTGAATTAATATCACAAAAGGCTAAGCTTTCATATTGTTATCCAAATAGTATGAACTTTTTGTATGAGTTATTTGTTTTATAGTTTTAAACCAGTGGAATATGGTGGAATTGTTATTTTTTGTTTATATCATCAAGTTTATCTTGATAACAACTAATATCCATTATGTGGATTAAGAACAGAAGATGGTAATCATTTCATAATTGTGATTATATGCAAGCATTGTCGACTGATCGTGTCTGAGCATATAATTATGTTATAACACACTGTATAACAGTAAACAAATTTGTCAAAAGTAATTGCAAAATTCATCACAGAATTCATCAATATAAACTCAGCTTTATATTTTGTTCAAACCCTTAAAGGGATACACATGTGTGTATATATATAGCTATAACATAAACTTTGACATCCAATTGAAAGGCTATCTTGGATATGCATATTATAAATGTTGTTGTGGTGTTTTAATGTTTGTTATATGATTTGTTTATATATATAATATATCTTTCATCCGTCAAAATCTGGTACATTAATTTTGACATACATCAGCATACATACACCCCTAAATGGTAGTTAGTACTGGTTAGTATGTTCTAAATAGCATAGTGGGTCATATGGTTGATATTAACAGATTACATGAGCACAAAAACTGAGTGATTTTAAGTGGAGGAACAAATTAGCATTTTTGGTCATTTACACATTTTTTCCTGGTCCAAATGACCCACCCACCCCCGCCCTATATATGGAATTTTTGTGCGCGACCCCCCCCCCCCCTGTATAACATGAAGAAATATGACAGGACAATGTCGTGTTTTTATGACCTTGGAACGCTTGATATACATCTGGAATCAGCGCATCAATTCTGACATTGCCAGATTTTCTTCCTGGGATCTAGCACATACAGGTTCAGGAACATTGCATAACTTTTCCCTCAGCTTTGACTTAGTTGGCTTTTTTAGGCTTCCGCAGATATCTTTGACGGTATAGACAATATATTCGCCGTCATTAACAATAACAATGACATCTATCCCCAAAGACTTGTCTCTTTTTTAGGACGTCGGTGTATTTCTGCTTTGTCGGTGTAGGGTGCGGTGAAATTATATATAGTTTGCATCTTTTAGTTGTGTTGCGCGAAAGGTTTAACTTTATGTTCCTTGGGTGCATTTTAGACTATATTCTTGAGGAAATTAAATGAGTTGAATTTATCATTGGTCGGAAATGTTCAGATGCCAAGTTCAACAAACGACCTATGGTAATTTTGTTATTAAATAAAATGATGTGGAATTTATATGTGAACCAATGTGCAACAATTGTAAACTCGGATATGTGGTGAGGAGTCAAATGTACCGTAGGGTCGTGGTGACATTAGGGGCAACATCAGTCAGTTATTCAGACCGAAAATGTTTTGAGATTGCACCAATAGTTTGACTTTCCGCCATTCTTTATAGTATAATATAATTATGTCGTTTTTGCTCGAAATTAGAATATTTTCGTTTGTGAAGTGGACTTTTCCATCTATTGGAAAACGTCAGGGATAAGGTGGATAACTACAGCTAGTGGTGTATAAATAGAGTATTTTAAATTGTGAATTTCGATCTGCGATGTGTAATTGGAAATTTAAACATTGACCATCTCCCCTTGCCGAACAAAGACAAATAATCGGTGCCCCGAAAACATTTAAAGGTCCCGATTGTGCTCCATAACAAGTTTTTTTCTGGACACAATTAGGTTTGGATTGCATTATAATACAACTGGTTTCCCACAGCTCTAATAATGACATGTTCCGCAAATTATGTTTGTATGTAACGGTGGAATTCGTTCCTTTGTTTCTATTGTAAATAAATAATAGATCGTAATGATATCCTGTTCCATATGTAGGACTATCCCTGCAATATTGTCCGATGATAGAATTGTGCATTGCTCGTAAGCGTTCTCGGCGTTGTTCCATTTGAATACAGCTATTTGATATTACTGTGTGGGCGTTATCATGCCTTTTCTGTTGGCCGAGCGTTACCAATATTGCATTTGAAGGCACAGGGAGTGGATAGGTGCGCAAAATTGCAAGATATGTTTTTAAAACCATGCAGAAATAATGCTCTGATGCTTCTTACTGGTGAAACTGGGATAAATGTGTGTCGTTATCAATAAAAGACACCAGCGCAGACCAGCGCGAAAATAGGTGAAAAGTAAGAGATTGAAATTTGTGCGAGGCATCAGCTTTATACGGGACTATATTTCTAAAAGCGGTTTAGTTCAATGGACACAAGAAAGTTCTTCTTTCGCTAACATGGCACAACAAGAATATTTGTTGTTTTCGAGAAATAAACATATATAATGTACACAACTGCTTCTATGATTCAATGCATCAGGCTTCAGAAAGTTATGTTAACGGCGGTTTGAAGCCTAACATTAAACTTCACGATGCTCAATTCTACCATAATTATTCATCAAAAAATATATATAGGGGTCGCGACAAAAAATCCAGAATACAAGGTCCTGTCTGAGCCCCCACTTACATATTGTGTCCATTATTATGTAACGTTTTTTCCAAATCCATGTTTAAAGACAATTTTGAATAATAATATGACTATAAATGTTATGGCTTATAAACTGGATCAAACCAGAACATTCATTAAGTTAAAGAGTTGCAATTTTTAATATCTAAATTCAATGTTTATTCGTATATAACACGATAACATGGGTATCAGGTTCAGCTTAAGCTTATGGCGTGAAAAATGCACTGAAAACAATTCCATCGGCGTTCATAAGCTTTTCTGAGCAGATGAATGCTCGTTCTAAGAAGTTTCTGTTAGTTATACATTTGAATTTTGATTTTATGTTGTTTTCTGACGTTGTCACAGGATTATGCCATAACCGGATGAGTACAGTAACATTAAAGCAATATGCCTATGTATAATTTAATTAGTGTTACTCGTTATTTCGTTCCGGTAAATATCCGGACGCCGGCGTGTCTAACGTTTTTTTATCAACCAATGTGTCTTACGAAACGTGTTGAGTGCAATTCATCTCTAACATAACTCCAATACATCACACGGGCGACAAAGATTATAATTTATCAAAATGGCAAGCATGATACCATATTTCCCAGGGTTTCATCAATCCTGGTTCAGATGCTGTTGGTTTACGATGGGATCGGGAAGAATCAGAGAATGGCGAGATTTAAAAACAGATTATCCATGGATGCGCTGCTATTGCCTGGCGAATGGCAGTAAAACAGTTGCTCGACAAAGCGAGAACCGAGAAAGTTGCTTTCAAACATAGCAAAGGCATTGAATCTTCACAAGATGTCAACTATGTGTTCAAAAAATTTCAAATCAAATCCCGAAAATAAGCACAAACCGACATCGAAGTATCAACATGACAACAATGTCAAAGGTGTGGTTTAAAATTATGCGGTGACAAAGTTTATCCAAATCCAGGTCCGGTGGTAGAACAGCTTGTCCTGCGTGTGGTAAACAGTGTATGGTATGTTTTTGCATGTTTCAATCATTTTCAGAAAATTTGCCTGTCAAAGGACAGACCAAATGAACGGCCGATACCATGGTGAAAATAAATCGGGCATATCGGAACTGTGATCGCAATCACAAACGGAATGTTAGGACGCTGACAGCAAAAGTAGGAAATGTTAATATCGATGATCAGCATTCCGAGGAAAGTTATGGAGAATATGTTTTCGCTATGAACACCACACACTCCAACCGATGAACATTAATTAATGTTCGATATCGAAATAAATGGAAATGTGACAAGACTGATAGCTGACCTTGGTGCTGGTATAAATATGATCGATGAACGTCACTTGAAGAACATTTATCCACAGCCAACTCTTAAGAAATAAGACACTAAGATATTCTCGTATGGATCAGAACACAACCCATGAGTATGCTAACTACGCTTGGACAATTTACAGTAATGCCCAAAGTAATTGACCACTTAACCACAGCAGAATTATGGGTGATTTTGCAGGATTTAGTCGGAAATATGGCTTGTTGCCATTCATCGGAAAGCTCTCGCCGAGAGCTTTCCGGTGAATGGCAACAAGCCATATTTCCGACTAATTTCTGAATAATTACCCATAATTCTGCTGTGGTTAAGTGGTCAATTACTTTGGGCATTACTGTATTGCTAAAGCATAAACTGTCCAAAATTGGCGACCGAGAACTCTCAAACATATTCACGTTGTCTTCGGGAAGTGCGGTTCGCTCCCATCGTGTGACTCAGGTATCAAGCTCGGACTGATAACATTTACTCAAAATGATAACTCTGTATCAACTGACAAAGACAATAACATCCGTTCCCTCACACAGGTATGCGCATGCGCGGGAAATGAGCATGGCGGCTGTAAATTTTCTCTGATGTAAAATTATTTTCTAAATTAAAATCTGTCGTCATCTGAAGATCTGGATCGATATTTAAAGCGTCAAATATACGATAAGTATAATTTGTCACCATATATGGCTGTGAATTACAACTAATATTTTTGCAAGATGGCTGATGGTAAAGAAAAACGAAAGGCCAGTAAAGAATTGACGCCACCGCCTTCGAAGGAACCAAACATGGCTACATCTCCACAAATAATGGGTGAGGTTTCTGCAGTTATCGGTCAATCATACCGTATGCTTCAAAATGATGAAAATTCGAGTAATGTGTTTGACACTCCCCAAAACCGAAATGAAGAAATAAGTTTTCGAGTTGACAAAAGTAAAACAGTTCCAAATTCTGTCTTACAACAACAAAGTGGGAGCTCGGATGGAGATAAATATGATACCATAATACAGTTGCTAGGTGTTATGAATACACGACTTGATACTCTTGATAAAGTCAAAAGTGACGTTGAAAAGTTTGGTTCAAGACTAACATCTATGGAAGGCCTCTTTATGGGTATGAAAATGGAAGTAGATCAAGCCAAAGCAGACACCCAGCATTATTTGCGATATGTGGACAATATCCAAAATAAACAACAGGAAATGGGTCAAGTGATCAATGGTATGGTCGGCAACTATAATAACATTGTTGATGAACTCGCCCGATTGAATGAAAATCAGGTCAAAACAAATGAGCGTGTTATAGATCAAGAGAGTCGAGGCATGAAATACAACCTGATTTTTTCTGGTTTACGCGAGCGCGAATCTGACACAGTTTCAACTGAAGATGTTGTACGCGATTTCTTCAAGACTGATCTTAAAATTGAAGAAACTATCATGTTTGGTAATGTCCATCGGCTTAAGGGTAACTTTCAAGGAAAACCAAAACGTGTGATCGCCAGATTTTCCAACATGAGACAGCGTGAACTGGTACGAAAGGCTGTCAGGGAACTTGATTCAGCCCAATACAATGTATATGAACAATTTCCAAGAGAAATGGACGAGTATAGGAGAAACATTCTTCTTCCGGTTGCTAGAACTGCCCGTAAAAGCGGCAAAAAAGCTCATGTTTCAGGTGACAGATTGTTTGTTGATAATTTTGAAATTTGTGCAGAAGACCCCCCATTATATAGGTATGATCCCTCCAGACCTTCATTTATGCATGTTAATAAATTGCCTCAAAACTTATTTTCAGGCACCTAGGCAAATTAACCAAACTAGTATGCAAGTTCAAAGTTCTATGCAACTACAGCAGGGGTCAGTGTATCGGGGTGGAGCCCGCTCAAAGTTAGTATACGGTACAGGTTCGACCAATATGGATATTGACTCCACTCCCCAGCATGGTCATGCATCTGGAATACATGATCATGTTGGAGAACGGAATAGAGCTCAGTCACAGGTACATGCTATGGCTGCAATAACTGAGGTATCTAATCAAGCCAGTGTTAGTACGTGTAGTTATGCCAGTGCTGGAGTTTCAAGCTACGTTTCGACGTCGGCCACAGCCCAGCCAGTCCAGATAGCTCCAATCGGCATTCCGTCGACTGGAACTGACCTGTCTGTCCCACCCCCTACCCTCTAGGTATGCGAGGGTGAGAAGACTCAATTAACATTGAGGGTTTGTTCTCTCAATGTTGGTGGCATTTTGAATAAAGTTGATGAACCGGAATTATGTTTCGAAGTTTGACATACTTTGTATACAGGAAACAAAAACTGATATTGCTGATGACATTTCTATACCAGGATTTGAAATTTTGACGCGACATGACAGAAAAACTATTGTGCGCTATCGATCCGGAGGTATCTGTGTGTTGGTCAAATCAAATTTGGTGAAATGGATGGCCCCAATTGACTGTGGTAACGAATATATCAGTTGGTTTATTGTCAAATTGAATTCTGACTTACCTCTATATATAGGTAACGTTTATATTCCACCTGAAGGCACAAAATATAGCTCAAATGACTGTTTCGAAAAGCTCCGCAATACGCTCCTTGATGACACACTTTCCACTGATAACATGTTGTTGTTTGGCGATTTCAATGCGCGAACCGCACAACTCAAAGATTATGTTGACACAGAAAACACTGATATTTTCGAAATCCCTAAACGCGTATCACAAGACAAGCGCACAGGGACTTTGTAGAAAATATATTTATAAAATATACATAAACAATACGACAAGGGGAGACACCTGTCGGCACCCAAAAACCACAGTAGCGTTGAATTCCGACTAGCAACCCCGATTTTGGTCGTGTAAACGGCAATTTCGCGTATATTTCGTCTAACAAATGTGATAGAAGCTCTCCTTACCTTGTTAGATCATCAGAATATCCGTTTAAACGTGTTTTACAACTTTGAGGTGGGATAAATTCACCTTGCTTGACCATCAACATGCAGGGGAAATAACTCTATCTATCATACCACAATTGGTCTCTCAGAATAGGTCCCTCTATAAGGCGGTGTATAAAAGAAATGGTAACATTTCAACCGCGCAGATCAAGACTATCTTATATCATGTTCAACATAACAATTTTAACATTTACAGGTATGCTACATAATTTAACGAGACCAATATTTCAGTAGCTTGCACATTGTGAATGGAGTGTTCCTCACACAAAGGAAGGACCTCACAAAAGAACAGAATATCACTGTGTAACGTTTGGATGTTAAAATATATTTTTCTGTTGTATGTTATTTTATTATCATAATACAACATTTTAAGTTGTAATTAAAGTGTATACTAGTTTATATTATATTTTGATTTGAACGTTTTGTTATATATAAAATATTCTTACCTGTGATTTTCTTCCCAAAAACATATAATTATAAAACATGACACATGTAGGCCTATGCATAGGCTCACATGAGACTAGAAGGGAGGAAGATGATTTGACAACAAGCATCAGATGCGTATATAGAGCCATCTCCTCAGAAAAGAACAGATTACATATAGTGGTCAGTGAGAAGTGGAAGAGTAGATTAAGCTAAAGGGATAAAGAGCATGATGAGAAGATTAATGAACTGATGGATTACAGTTGGGTAGAAGAGAGAAAAAACAATTAGCACATATATTTGCAATGATCAATTATCTTATGCATGATATGGTGTTATATATGAAAAATTAGAACTATGTGTAGAGTGGATTTATCACAATGACAATAACTTTGTATGGCTTTTTGTGCAAAAAAAGTTACTGAAATTGTTACCACATTGTTAGCTACATGTATATTATTTTCGATTTGTGTCTCTGAAGATTATCAAATTCAAGCAGGTACTTATTATGAATCAGAAATACAATTGGCAAACAACGAAATCGATTGCTAGTTAGTATAAATGCTTGAGTTGCATCAAATATATAGAGAGTAATCAATTGGTTCCGAGAATTACGTTAAATAATTCACGAGAGGCGAGAGACGTCGGCAAGAAACGAGTGCGCGTTTCTTACCCAAACGTCTCATGCCTCGAGCGAATTATTTAACGTAATTCTCGGAACTAATTGATTACTCTATTTATTACACTTCTACGTCAATTTGGTTCACCAAATATTATTAAAACTCGCAGAATTAATGCATGAAAGTCCCAATGTGGAGAAAGATAAACAATCGAAACTTCAGTCTAAATCAGTAAGCGACATCATCAATGACAATATTGGAGACTAATATACGGTATTCGGTCATATAAGTTATTGCCTGCTGGTATCACACCAGAGTGCAGCACCATGAATGTAACTGCATGTCGTTTTAGTCGCCTCTGCCAGGCTCTGTTCCATGTTTTTAAAGTGATGTGATCACTCCAGTAGGGTGATCTATTAAAAATGTAGATTAATCTTGTTCAAAGTAGGTATTTTTTACAAATATTATATCCAAATTTACAATAAACACCATCATTCTTATATATTAGTTGAATGCAGTGACTCTCGATGGCGAAATCACTTTCGTCAGTTTATCGCCGCGTTGTCTATGGAGTGGTACAGTCCATTTGCTTCAGATTACTGGTGATCTTCGTAGAATGCTAAATTCCTACAGTTGGTATAGCTCCTGAATACTATCTGTTCAGTTTCACATACCCGAACAAGTACATATGTAATATTTTATTAATGCAACGTGACACAGTAAACTACACAGTTCTGTTATGAGGTCCTTCATTTGGTTACAATACACCAAATACAAATTAGTAGAGTGATTTCCCCTGGGACCCCCAAGCTAGGATCAGCATAAAAAAAATTCTGGCAGCTGAATGGTCAATGATACATAGATGAAAAGTGCACGAAAAAATGCACAGATGTGTTTCCCGTCGAGAAACATCAAATATAACCACATGGTAAATGGTTATGGCTGTGCAAGTGGCGAATAATTTATGGGAGGTGTTTGTGTTTTTTTCGATGTCATTTTTTTCACAATTTTAAGGGTAGTGTGACGTTTGTCAAGCTCCAGTGTGATCTACCATGTTAACAAGTACTTTTTTGCACATTTCTGTGTGTCTAAAAGGACGTTCTTCAATTTCAAATACTCGTGCAGGTCAAAGCTTTGCAGCGAATATAGGCCAGCGGGATTTGTTAACACTGAGGCCTATGTAAATCATTTGGTGTATTGTAACCATTTGTGTTAGGAGCACTCCATTCATAATTTGTAAACTACTAAATTATTGGTCTCATTAAATTACATATTTTATTATCTATTATTATATTATATATTATTGCATACTTGTAAATGTTAAAAATTGTTGTTGAACATGATATAAGATAGTCTTGATCTGCGAGGTTGAAATGTTACCATTTCTTTTATACACCGCCTTATAGAGGGACCTATTCTGAGAGACCAATTGTGGTATGATAGATAGAGTTATTTCCCCTGCATGTTGATGGTCAAGCAAGGTGATTTTATCCCACCTCAAAGTTGTAAAACACGTTTAAACGGTTATTCTGATGATATAACAAGGTAAGGAGAGATTCTATCACATTTGTTAGTCGAAATATACGCGAAATTGCCGTTTACACGACCAAAATCGGTGTTGCGAGTCGGAATTCAACGCTACTGTGGTTTTTGGGTGCCGACAGGTGTCTCCCCTTGTCGTATTGTTTATGTATATTTTATAAATATATTTTCTACAAAGTCCCTGTGGACAAGCGCACGAATAACTTCGGATATAAACTCGTTGATTTTTGTAAAAGTACTGGTTTCCTGATAGCAAATGGCAGAGCCGGTTCAGATAGAGGTGTTGGGCGAGTCACGTGTAGAAACGTGAGCGTTGTGGATTATGTACTTGCAACCAGAATTACACTGACACAGATTAGTGAATTGTGGGTAGAATTGTTCGACAATCTACGGTCCGACACACATTCCGCTGTTTGTAGCACAGTCACGCTTTATGTCGACCCAACCATCGTTCTCGAGATAAGAGGATTAAATCCGGCATACCAGGGTAAACGTGACACAATGCTCTCGGGCGAAAGAGCAGTTAGCATAAAGCCATGGCGTGATGATAAAGGTATGGACTATATTCAAAATATTAGCAGAGAGGAAATTGTGGGTTTCGAAAATATGATAACCGAATTAGAACACCGTGATAGTTTTATTGTAGAAGAATTAGATACAGTGAACGAAATGTTGAAATGATTTATTCGGGGGCTGCAGCCAGAACATTTGGAACGCGTACGCGTACATCGACTACGAATAAACGCAAACGAAATAAGCCTTGGTTTAATAACGATTGTACAAATGCGCGTAAGCAATATAAGCAGGATTTGAAGTGTTTTCGTCGTACAAACAGTGAACTAAACAAATTGAATCTCGATAAATCCCGAAAAACATATAAAATAGCTATGCGAGTAAGTCGGATGCGTTACAGGCTCAATACGAGACAATCTATTACCAAAATGAGAACAAGCGATATCCGTGAGTACTGGCGATTGATTCATAAATCCGACCACAAAAAAGAACCACTGAGAACGCCGTCAATAGATGAATTTAGGGATCATTTCGCTGCTTTAAATTCTGTACCGGTCACCGATTCTGAACAATCATTTTCCACATTATCACAAAACTGCGCCGAACTTGATCGGGAAATTGAACTTCGTGAGGTTGAAGATGTTTTGCGTGGGCTGAACTGGGAAAGGCTCCTGGGGTTGATCAAGTCAGGAACGAGTATATCAAAGTTGCTTGTGAATCAATGAAATTCCCGCTTACAAAGTTTTTAAATCTAATACTGAAAACGGGTGTCGTGACTACAGAATGGGGTCTCGGTGTTATTCTCCCACTATATAAGGGAAATGACTCAGCGTCAGCTGACAACTATCGGCCAATAACCCTAGTTAGTTGTATTTCTAAAGTTTTTACTTCGATTATCAGCCAACGAATTCAGTCATTTCTGCAAAATAATGATCTTCTATGTGAAACTCGGGTTGGATTTAGAAGTGGATATTCTACGATTGATCATGTTTACATTGAACAGTTTAATAGAACTAGCAAAACTGCAGAATATTAATCTATATTGCGCCTTTATTGACCTTGCAAAGGCCTTTGATAACGTTTGGAGAATTGACTTTGGCAAAAAATGTTTGAAATTGGTATAAAGGGTCGAGTCCTAAATGTTGTCAGGAGTATGTATAATGGGGAATAAAATCAAGTGTTTTCTTTAGTAATACATATTCCTCATACTTCCCGTGCAATATTGGAGTCCGACAGGGAGAAAAACTTATCCCCTATCTTATTTTCTATTTTCACAAACGACTTGGAGGATTTCCTGAGTAGAAGGGTCGGAAATGGCATTAATCTATCTGGCCACAAATCTACAACGATGCGTGATTATTTAAATTTATATTGCCTACTATATGCTGATGATACTATCCTGCTTTCAAATTCAGCCGGCGGACTACAAAATATGCTGAACGATTATTCTGAATATTGTCACAAATGGAAATTAATCATAAATAATAAGAAAAGTAATGTTATTGTCTTTGGTCGTCGTAATAAAAAGAGAGAAGAAACTGAAAGATTTACTATTGACAGTCATCCCATTGAAATTGTGTCACACTATAAATACTTGGGTGTCATTTTTCACAGAAATAGTTCTTTTATAATGGAAAAGAAAGCCCGGTGTGATAATGCAAAGAAAGCCATGTTTGGTCTTATACGTAAAATGCGGCATCTCAATCTTTCTCTCGATTGTGTCATAGATTTATATGAGAAAACAATTGTCCCAATCCTTTTATACGGTTCAGAAATTTGGGGTACAGCAAGCAATGAAATGATACAGAGAACTGAGCTATGGTTTCTTAAATATGCAATGAGCCTGAATTCAACTACCCCTACAGCTTTTATATATGGAGAGCTAGGAATTTACCCAATTAATGTTAAAATAGAACAAATGATACTCAACTATTGGGGGAAAATGATTAGTGGGAATCGTAAAAAGTTTAATTTCATTTTGTATTGGTCATTATGCAGCAGGTTCAGTCCCAAAGATAAATTCATCAATAACAAATAAAAATGGGTTAATTATGTTAATGGCCGCATATCAGAGCTTGAGTTAAACGATATATGGGATAATCATTTAATTGGTACCCCCGACAGTTTCAAAGAAAAAATAAAAGAACGAACAAGGGAGAAATTTATACAAGATTGGTGGAAGAAAATAAAATCATCAGACAAGTATTCATTCTATCGGCTATGTAAAACATCATTTGGTTGTGAAAATTACTTATTGCGACTTGAGCCGAGTGACACTCATAACTTGTTAAAACTAAGGACGCGTAACCATCGTTTACCCATAGAAACTGGTGACTGGACAGGGGTGAGTAAAGACGTCCGCGATTGCATCTTATGTGGTAAAAATACCGGCGATGAATACCATGTACTGCTTGAATGTGTCGAGTTTGCGACGACACGAATAAAGTACATAGCGCCGTACTACTATATTCAACCCTCTGAAATTAAATTATCGCAACTAATGACCAATAGGAAAATACAAGTTCAACGCGGTGTCGCTAAATTCGCTTCCGTAATATTCTCCCGTTTAATGAACTGATTGTTGAACTCGCGCTTTTTAACCTATCGATTGAACCCGATAATGCCCCATTTAAACTGATGATGTAACCCTCACCCCCACTTTAACACACCCCTCTCGGTGGTTCGTGGGCTGAGTGTCAGCCATGTCGCAACTGCGACATTATACTCAAACAAAGTAGGCATGCTAGCTTAATGTAAGTGTAGCATGCATCTACTTAGATTGAGATAAGATCGTGTAAATAGTAAATGGATCCTGAAATGGCGAATCTTGCAATATAATTATATATATATACGTACATGTAACACTGCAGTATGTGATTGAGATTCATCTTGATCGAACCTCTTGTAATGCTATATAGCATGGAATATTTACCCTACGCTTAATAGTAACTATATATACTTGTTGTTAGATATCATAGTCAAGAAGATGTGATATTTTAATGGAATGTTATATGCATCAATTCCCGTTGCTCGTGCGTTAAAAGTAGAGGAAATAAATTAAATGTGCAACCTTGGAGTACCATCGTAATTGATAAACATGAATATGTGTAAATCTCTGACTATGGTGTCTAGCATCCCTCCCATATATAAAGAGATAATTATGTTAATGTTGATATTAATCCTTACAATTTTAAGTATGTTAACTACATGTTAAAGATGTATTAAGGGATCCAGAAATTTAAGTCTCCAGTATATAAAATAACACAATGGGAACACGAAGTGTCACTTAATAAATACATCGAATGATAAGTACAATTTTTTCCCCATTAAATGGCAAGAACAAAATTATTTTAGTTTACTTATTTACTTATGTGTCTCCTGTAAGAAAGTGAAATCATATCTGTCTATTAAATGTCATGTGACATGCATGCATTCAACACGTTATTCAGTGGTGTTGCATCAATTATATTCCACACCTTGTAACTGAAAGTCTGGATCCCTATATGCATCTTTAAATGTCTGTGAACTATTTTGAATCGCCATGCTGTTTTCCCGCACCCACATTATGTTATTAATTCATGTTCCTTATTACCATGTATTATTGGTTATTGGAATAAAAGTATCAAAGTATAGGGTATAATAACATCCGTTCCCTCACACAGGAGTATAGGGTATGAACATTTATTGATTGGAGTTGGAGTATTAAACGACTAGTACAAAGTAAAATTATAACAAGTATGCCACTTCAAATGTTTTACCCAAATGACATAAATTTGAGTTATAAATATGATTATAAAGCTTTTTTAACTTTATTACTTAAAAGGGGAGGCTCAATTCGTGCTTTAGATTGGTCAAAAATAGTATTACTCACATCATGGCACTTGAAATAAATGTTTTAGAATATAGATGCAGTTAGTATGACTGAAGGGACACTACCACGCGACGTGATGTTGAGTACCCATACAGTGTAATATTTCTCTTGCTTAACAAGTCAGTGTGGTTGAGTACCTCGCTTTACGAAACCTCACTGCTAAACGAGATTCTCGATATCGTCTGATAAATTTATTTAATTATTTATTTCGTAGTTATTACTAATAAAATGAAAATGCCAATGACACTGTAGCTCAACTTGGGAAGGAATTTAATTTTGCCGAGCAGTAAATAGAATGATAAGAAGGAAAGCCAAAACGTTACAGTAAAGGTCTTGTATTGTGAAGATGAAACTATTTTCTTTTCAAACATTTGACCAATAAATGAGATTTGCAGTGTGTGCGGATGGAATCAAATTTGAAATCCAAGAAGGGTGCTGGCAATAATGTTTTATATCGAATTTCTGAAATAATCGATGGCTCCAATCTAGAGGTCACCCGAAGATTCAATTGAAGTTTGGTGATATTTGGATGCGGCCTGTAGGGTGGCCGAAATATGCAAAGAGTAAAATCCAAGATGGCCGCTGGCAGCTTTGTTTTTCAACAAATTCCGGATATCATCGATGGTTACCATCTATCTAGAAGTCAAACCGAATGTCCATATGAAGTTTTGTGACGATTGGGTGAGAGACCTGTTGGGCGTGTCATAGGATTTAGTCATACAAAGAGTAAAATCCAAGATGGCTGCTTGCGGTCATGTCTTTGAACGAAATTCTAAAAGAAATTGATGGTTCCCATGGCAATTCATGGCAATAGCTCACAAAGTAGAGTTGAGCTAGAAAGTCGATCTATTTTTTCTGTTTTAACATGTACTTGTTGATGATAGTTGTTTCGCAGACTTTTATAAAATATATTTTTTTTCGCATAAACCTACTTCATCGGATTACCCGTCACGTGACCGAGTTTAGTGGGCCTGACTTCAGCAGATTAAGTGATATACGTTGACAATGACCACAAAGCTCATAACTGAGAACGCTCTTTATTATAGAACGCTTTCGGGCGAAAAATCGAAAAATAGATGCTCTTTACAAGAGGCGATCAATGTAATTGTGTAAGCTTGACAACGTGGCGTTATTGCACGTTGGTCATTGCACTAAGTCTTGTTACAGTAGACTAGATTTGTGTATATATGTATCACTTCGTATTTCGTGCAATGTACTTCGCATAATAAATGAGATGAGATGAGTCTCTGACTTTTAACATATGGTTACGAGTTAAAAGAGGTCGAAAGATAATATAAAATTAGGAACTATAGTGTAGGACTATCGGAAATAATAGAATTATGGGACTGTCTCGAAGTGCGTATAATTTCAATACGGAATTATTTGAATGTCTCGAAAATGAGCGTATTAAATGAGGATGTATCGCAAAATTCGCCTATTCAGTGTATCAATGCGGTTGTGATGTAAAATAAGTTATACTTACAACCAGTCGGCCCTTGGTCTGTAGGCTTCCCAGGCATAACACCAAACCGAGAGCAATCACAGCAGTCTTCATCGTGTCGGCGATTTAGATCCAGACTGGTCCAGATTTCCCTTTTTATTCTGCTTTATTGAATTTTTTTTGCTATACAAATGCCTGCCATTTAGCTGTAGTGGGTGTCAGTTGGGACAGACTGTCATTCATCTATTGTGGGTGTGGATCGGGGTGTTACTTTGCGGAGGCAACAAGTGACCAACACGCAGACTCGAGTGTGCTTTAGCTAGTGAGTAAGAGTCCTGAATGTTGGCACATTGCGTCTTTGAGCTGATTGTGCACAAAGACACTTAAACTGAACGAGTGCTTCCACGCATTAACTATATAAAACAACCACTACCGCACGGGATGTCATTCAGTATAAAGCCCTTTGTGCACGCGGTAACATATAATGTACACAGCTGTTTCTATGTTTCAACTCTGCTCAACATTCAGTCAATGTATCAGGCTTCAGAAAGTTATGTTAACGGCGGTTCGAGGCCTAACATTTTACTTCGCGATGCTCACTTCTACCATAATTATTCATCAACAATGTAGGGGTCGCGACAAAAAAATCCAGAATCCAAGATCCTGACTGAGCCCCCACTTACATATTGTGTCCAATGTTATGTAATGTTTTTTTCCAAATCCATGTTTAAAGACAATTTTTAATACTATTATGACTATAAATGTTCAGGCTTATAAACTGAATCAAAACAGAACATTCATTAAGTTAAGGAGATCCAATTTTTAATATCTAAATTCAATGTTTATTCGTATATAATACGATAGCATGGGGTATTACATTCAGCTGATGACGTGGAAAATGTACTGAAAACAATTCATGCAACTGTTGAACTGGTTTTGTATTCGTTATAACGGAATAATAACAAAATTATATTTCGGTATATCGTAATAAGATTTCTTTTCAAAGGAATAATAAGATTTTGAACGAAATACTATTTCGTTATATAACTAGTAAGATGTAGATTTTGTTTCGTTATATCAAAGTAATTATTTCATCGTGATTCGGCGCGGGCCTATTGCCGACTCCTTACACCACACTGGCAGGTCTCCTAAACAAAAACTTAACCCAATCCCAAAATAATACTTAACCTTAACCCTATCTCGGTTGTGTTGTCATTTTTGTATGGGGACCTGTTGTAAAGCACAATTGTAGTCGGTGATGACGGATTTTTGTCAGTAGTCAGTTCAGTATAGATCTAGCCCACAAATAGACCGTGTGTTGGATAGGGTCGATCGTTGTCAAAATGTCATAATGAGGACAATATTATGATGTGGCGAGAAAATATATACTAGTAATTAGGCCACAGTGTGCATAAGTGGGAAATCGCAGACCAAAATAAGTTAAATTTTTCTGGACTGTCCATTTACAACCGTTATTTAATGTGAGATAAATATGTTGTTTACATCAAAAGTGGAACTATTTAATACGTTTATCTATTTGTTTTACTGAAAATTATGCCTATCAGTTAGAAATTTCTCATATGGTGTGTCAGATAAAAAAAATCCAACAATTGAAAATTTCAAAATCCAAGTTGGAAAATTTCGACTCAATGTGAGGTGTGGGTAGATATGAAATTTTGGGCAGTTGGAATTTCATCGTTTTAGGGGGGTGCTGGGTGCAGTTATATATACCAAGTCTGATAACCTCTCCCCCAACGGAAACCCTTTATGAAGTTTATGAAGAGCCACTGCGTGCATTCCACATACACATACGGACGAAATAATAAACTAAGATTTCGATATAACGAAATATTAATTCGTTACAACGAAATAATTTTTCGATATATCGAAATAAGATTTCGTTTTAACGAAATAAATGTTCGATATCTTATTTTGTTACATCAATACCTTATTTCGCTATACGAAATATTTCGTAAAATCGAAATAAAAGAAAGTTTGAATGCTTTTGTAAATGCTTTAGTAACTCAATCATAAATTAACACGAAATTAGAGATGAATATATATATATCTCATATATATTTTGAAGACCTCTGTCTGTATGTATGTTTGTTTGTTTGTCTGTCTGTCATTTATACAAATCTACGATTCTCGACCGATCGGGACGAAACTTGGTACATGTGTGTAGTTTGACCAGGCGGTGAACGTTGTCGTATTGGCGAGCCCGTGCGGCGCCCGCTTCGCACATGCGCAGACGAGATCTCGGAAACGGGTAGAGCTATCGACTTGAAATTTGCTATGTGAATGTATCTTGACGCGGATACGAATTTTATCGGGTCGCCGAGCCCGTGCGACGACAGCTTCGCGCACGCGCAGACCAGATCTTGGAAACGGATGGAGCTATCGACTTGAAATTTGGTTTTTGAATAGCCCGGACAACGTCGGCGTCGTTTTCGTATTGGCGAGCCCGTGCGGCGCCCGTTTCGCGCATGCGCAGACGAGATCTCGGAAACGAGTGGAGCTATAGACTTGAAATTTGCTATGTGAATGTATCTTGCACCGGATACGAATTTTATCGG
This sequence comes from Siphonodentalium dalli, assembly GCA_032622095.1. Taxonomy (NCBI): domain Eukaryota; kingdom Metazoa; phylum Mollusca; class Scaphopoda; order Gadilida; family Siphonodentaliidae; genus Siphonodentalium; species Siphonodentalium dalli. Next base: position 30,371,859 of record CP136061.1, read on the forward strand.
GTCGCCGAGCCCGTGCGACGCCAGCTTCGCGCATGCGCAGACCAGATCTCGGAAACGGGTGGAGCTATCGACTTGAAATTTGGTTTTTGAATAGCCCGTACAACGTCGGGCTCATCGGCTATCTCATATATATTTTTGAAGACCTCTGTTTGTCTGTATGTTTGTTTGTCTGTATGTCATTTATACAAATCTACGATTCTCGACCGATCGGGACGAAACTTGGTACGTGTGTGTAGTTTGACCAGGCGGTCGACGTTGTCGTATTGGCGAGCCCGTGCGGCGCCCGCTTCGCGCATGCGCAGACGAGATCTCGGAAACGGGTAGAGCTATCGACTTGAAATTTGCTATGTGAATGTATCTTGCCGCGGATACGAATTTTATCGGGTCGTCGAGCCCGTGCGACGCCAGCTTCGCGCATGCGCAGACCAGATCTCGGAAACGGGTAGAGCTATCGACTTGAAATTTGGTTTTTTAATAGCCCGGACAACGTCGGGCTGGGTGGAGCTATCGACTTGAAATTTGGTTTTTGAATAGCCCGGACAACGTCGGGCTCATCGGCTAGTATATATATATATATATATATACTAGCAAGACGCATTTGTGCACTAGTCTCAGACTCCAACGTCCAAATAATCCGACTCGCGGAACTCAGAACCATCCTAATAAAGCGTGGTTATCCCATTATTTTAATATATCAAGGCATCAAAAAAGCCCAATCCTATTCTCTTGCAGAGCTTAGACAGAAAAAACCACACTCAAAGCGGACAAAACACCCCTTGCTATGGTAACAACATATAACCATCGAAACACAGAGTTATTTCCCGTCGTATATAACAACTTACCCATCTTGAAGAAGAGTGAACGTATGAGGAGAGTACTAAATGGCACACATATCATCAAAAGTAAGCGACAACCGCCAAGTTTCAAAACTAAATCGTGCAGGAAAGTTCATAAGAAGGATTCACGTTGTGGAACATGCCCCCTTTTATTGGAAGGTTCGTCATTCAGGTTCGAGAATGCATATAGGGATTTCAAAGTCAAGCGGGACATGACATGTGAATCAGAAAATGTTATTTATGTAATGATATGTTCAAACTGCGCCCCAATTATATCGGTCAAATAACCAATCTGCGACACAGAGTAACACTGCACAAACAGGGGATACGGGATACGAACTACCGCACATTATATGTTAGCAAACACATCGATGAATGCAGTGGGGGAATTTCAAGATATTTCCTTTCTATACAACATCCGATCCTCAATTATTGGAAGTGAAAGAACAGCATTTTATAAACCAGTTTAAACCCTCGCTCATTCGAAAATAACGCCCGCGGACATATTCATTCATCTTAAACTTTATAATTTCAAAATCAAATTCATGCATGTCTCTTCAGAAGTTTTCACCTTTTGTTGACCATGTCGTTAGACTTGTTACATGGCAATTGGTGAGTGACTTCGAAACTAACATGACAGTGGCACTTGATTCCAATAATAACGCGCCCATGGATATATTAATCTTAAACCCTATGATTGTATAACTTCATATTTCTACGGAAGTTCTCACCGTTTGTTGACCATGTCGTTACATGGCAATTGGTGAGTGACTTCGGAACTAATATGCCACTGGCATCTTGATTCCAATAATAACGCGCCCATGGATATATTCATCTTAAACCGTATCAATTTATAACTTCATATTTCTACGGAAGTTCTCAACTTTTGTTGACCATGTCGTTACATGGCAATTGGGGAGTGACTTCCGTACCTGCATGTCTGTATATAACACCTGTGGTCAAGTTAAAACACCACATAGAAACACTAGTGTGTCGGCTGGCATTCGGGTTCCGTTACTATATATATATTCCAACATGCACATTTAAGTTCACACGAATTGTATTACCAAGCTGAAGTTCGTGCCATTATCTAAATAAAATAATACTGGATACCTCATGTATTTCCCACTCTGGAAACACGCGACCGACGGATGTCTTTATTATTTCTATATTACTGTTTTGTTTATCACTATAATGGGAAACTCATCAAATTGCGTTTATTGAATATATCACAGAAAATTCCAGTAGATAAAAAACAACTTAACTGAGCGAAAATATCACATCAATGATCAATAATTTTACACAGTATAAAATCTTGTTTTGAAGCAACATAAATATAGCGCAAATGCACATGCTTCTTATAGAATGTCGCCATTACAGATGGCAAGTGATACTCATTAAGGACAAAAACATTGGATTAAGACCGAATCGCCACCACAAAACCATGAACAGATGATGATAACGCCCCCAGTTGGTGGCAGTCTAGACAGGTTGACCTACATTCTCCGCAGTACTACCGTTGGAGTTTGACCTACATTCTCTGCAGTACTACCGTTGGAGTTTGACCTATATTCTCTGCCCACGCGTCGGTCTATTTGTATACCGGTTGGACATGTCCGGACATGACCCGCTGGTTATATCCAGATTTCTCCATATGAATGGTATATTATCTACATGTATATCACGTGATGATCTCGGTGTAGTAGCTTCAGTCTTGAATATTAAAGGGATACTAGTCTCTCACGGGGGATGATTATTAAAGTGACACTCACTATGGATGAATGTTAAAGTAACACATGGCGCACACTGTGGGATAATGTTAAAGTGACACTCGCATTGAAAACTTCCAAAAAGTTCAAAAAGGTCAAAAAGTTCAAAAAGTTCAAAAAGGTCAAAAAGTTCAAAAAGTTCAAAAATTTCAAAAAGTTCAAAAAGTTCAAAAATTTCAAAAAAGTTCAAAAAAGTTTTAAAACTTCAAAATACTCAAAAATTTCAAAAAACTTAAAAAAACTTTTCAAAAAGAAACAAAAATGAAAAACTTAAAAAAAAATTCATAAATTAAAAAAATATGAAAAACTTAAAAAACTTCAACTTTTTCTAAAATTCAAAAATAATTTAAAATTAAATTAAAATTAACGGTCTTTTAATATATCTAACCCACTGCCACTTCTGAGGGTTCCACACTACACCTGATGGGATATTGAGTGGTCTACACACGTCTCCTAAACCCTAGAATAAGATCCAGCCCATAAGAAACTCTGCCTCCTGCAATGCCTGTCATTCGAATCTGACGCAATCCCTACTTCTGGCGCAATGCCTGAGTCATTCGAATCTGGCGCAATCCCTACTTCCGGCGAAACGCCTGAGTCATTGGAATCTGACGCAATCCCTCGTGAAACCTACCGGCTGACTCCACACCCATCGGCTAAGCGTTGTATCACATGCTTATTATTTGATCATATCGTGGAAATTCAATGTTTTGTCATCACTCATGAGATATAACCCATATCCACTGAAAAAGGGTGGATATCCTCTATTTATTCATAATTTTTCTTTGTTATCTTTTTTTTATCCCTCTTTTTTATCTACCACTTCCTGTTTTTATTCGCTCTTCTTTTTCTTACAACTTCTAATCCCTCATAATCTTCGAATATCCACTTTCATCTCCAAGTTTTTGAAAAAATTCCTTGTTTAGTAGCACCACCAGATGGGCTCTATAGAATTTGAACGAAGCATCCATCTTGGATATTACTCTTTCTATGACTAAATCCGTTAGCACGCGCTACATATGTCATATAGGTAGCACGCTCTACAGATGTCATATAGGCCTCTTCACATCTTGTTTTCCATAATTTATTCATTCCTAATCGCTCCATTGACTGTAACAAATTAAATTACCCCTCCCCCTGTATTGAGAATACATCCTTGATTATTAATATTTCCTCCTTTCATGGTGTGCATGTTCCTTGGGACATCTTTGCTAATGTGAAGCCACACCTATTATATACAACTTTAAAAGCCCGCGAAAATATTACTCATATTATAGACTTCCCTTTGAAGACCTTTGTCTGTGACAATGATCCGTAATATTGTTTCTAAGTGACACTGGCCAGTGAAACTGATACTACGGGTATGAACTAGCCAACTTCACATCGTAACAATAATAAAAGGGACACTTCATCTATATCAGTCTCAAAACGTGTTGGTACACATCTGTGTGGAAACTAAAACCAATCACTCTTCGTCCGTCATCCGTACATCATTATAATATAATTTTCTCAGAAACCACGGGATCCCTTTGGCTGAAATTTGGTCTCAACATGGGATCAGAAATTATCCATGGAAGACAACAGTGTCTGTGTGGGGAGAAGCTTCGTAGTGTTTCGCTGTCACCATGGTGTTTGTTTGGGTATAGGCATGGGTGGTGAGTGTGGTGCTCATATGGTCTGAACTAGCCTTTACTGACTGAGGTCATTTAGTGCACATGTCATCACTTCACTGATAACCATTATATGGTCAAATCCCTACACTATCAAACGCAATGTTTCAATAATGGGTTTTCTTAAAATTTTGACTAAATATTGGTTATATTATACGCATCAGCGATCCTTCTTAATAACGCTCTGTATATTTTCAAACGCATTGCACTAAATGGGTTTGGAATAGCCACACATGAAAGGAGAAACTGAGGTCCTAGGTAGGTCGACTGCATATAGCAGTATATATGGGGTACAGACATGGACAGCAATGGGTTCCTCGTGGCTTCTGGTCTACACATGACATATTAAAGTTAACCACACCCATCGGCGCGCCTTTAATGGGCTATGAAGCGCCATACAGGCTCGAATCATGGCCTTCGCCATGTGTTTCTATTTGAACCCACATTAGTAACTAAATAAAATCTTTCTCTCCAGGTTGTTTCACGCCATAACCTTGATTTGGAAAGCTTGAAGGGCTAATTAAGCTTCAATTTAAATCCCAACATTATTTGAAGAACGTATCTGGTTAAACATGTCCACCATAGTAAGCTCATTTAATTCAAAGAGCTTCACACATAGTCCCACTAGTAATGATGTGTCGTTATTTACTGCAGAAATGGTCATATATATAAAATACAATACAACACATTTTGGTCACATACCTTAAAGGTGCACGTCACTTTCGCAAGATATCTAACTGACCATGTATAGAGTGGAATGACATTTCGTGTATCAAATGTATAATCAGTTCCAGTATTTCGTCCATAAGGCAGTATTGGTTGTAACATCATTGTGTATGACGGTTCATTCATATGATACCTTAGCGGTTGCACACGATACTGTCTGTTGTATTTTATGTCTTATATCATGTATATTAATTGCTCCATGGATGGTAGGAGTATGGCATTGGTGTCTGGTTCTTCGATGTATTCTAGTCATAGTTCATTCATATTATTACTCTAAAATCTCCATTAAATGGAGAAACTAAAGAGCCCATATTATGTAGACTAGTGTATAAATACTTACTTCATGCATTATTTTCATCAATTATATGTATTATAACTCCCATCAAGATAGGCTGTTATACAGAGGAAACAAAGCATGTACCAAGTGACAGTCTGTACCAAGTGACAGTCTCATGTCACGAAAGGCCTACTATGTGGACACATGTTCTTATCAAAACGCTCTATTATGTAGGGGGGTTATCAACCATCGGTCTGGAAAAGGCATACGAGCGGAACGCGTGTATACACATTTATTCGATGTACTCTTTAATCTTCGATTTCTCTTTATTGTCGTTAATTTATAGCATTATTAGTAGGAATCTAAACTCGCCGTTATATTGAGAAAATAATGCGTCAATACCAGTCAATACTGCTTTATTGGCGGTAAATGAAATTATTGAATCATGTATCGCAGCTAAACAAGCGAGACAACTGATCACAACACAAAAATTAGTAATATTGCTGAAGCCTTGAGTGGTTTGTAATACACAGTGTAAATTTTCATTATTGCTACCATTTAAGGAAACATGCCCCCGATAGGGCTACTATGCGAACACATGTCTATATTAATTTCACATATTCCTTACCGTTTATTCATATATACTCCAAGCTCTCTGTTAATACAGAGGCATCAAAACATTGGTCTGGAAAAGACCTACTATGTGGATGCGTGTATACATATTTACTTGATGTATTCTTTAATCGTTCATTTCTCTTTATTATCGTTCATTTATAGCATTATTAGAAGAAATTTAGTCTAAAATCTCCATTACATGGAGACAATAAAGAGCCCATATGGTGTAGACTAATGCATAAATACTTCATGTATTCTTTTCACCAATTATATGTATTGTACATCCTATACATTTAGTCTGTTATACAGAGGAAACAAAGCATGTACTACGTGGCAGTTTCATATGACGATAAGACCTACTATGTGAACACATGTGCATATTAATTTCACATATTCTTCTCAAAACGCTCTATTTTATTCGGGGGTATCAAACATTGGTCTGGAAAAGGCCTGCTATGTGGACGCGTGTATACAAATTGACTTCATATATGCATTCATAGTTCATTTCTCTTAATTGTCGTTCATTTAATAGCATTATTAGTAGAAATATAGTCTAAAACCGTCGGTATATGGATAATATATAGCGTCAATACTGTTTTATTGTTGGTAACTCAAATTATTGCATCATGTATCGCAACTAAACAAGCGAGACAACTCATAAATTCTTAATAGTTCTGATGTCTATGGCAGTTCACAGAGTGTATATTTTCATTGTTGTTACCATTTTAGTGCATAAATTACTGATTTCTGTGTAAGAACGCTGGTCTCCATTGTTGTTATGATTGTGCCTATAACTGTCCATATTCTTAAAGCAAGTACGGTACCTCTATGTGATATGATGTATAAAAATTTCCATTTTCACAGGTAAATCACGTATAAACGCTCTTTAATGTATAGTTAAACTGAGTTTTCACATGCAGGGCTATGTCTTTGTGGACTATATACGTGGTATACTTCAGTATATACACGAAGTGAATGTGTTCTAAGTATGCGTATCTGATTTATGTATACGTCCGTGTTTCTTAAAGCAAATCCAATACAAATTAGTGCGTTATATTATGATGTACATTAAGTGCCCTTTTCACTGTTAAATCAAGTAAAAAAGCCCTCTACTATAGTTAACTATTCAGTTCCACATACGCTATAAGCTCTATGGTGGTCCGGTGTGTCTTATCAATATGCCATTATATTCACGAATGTAATGTGTTCAAATATGTGGGTTATGATGTATACTTTAATGTTAAAGTATATAAGCACTCTTTAAGATATGCATATGCAGAATGTTGCCTCTTTACACCGACAGAAAAAAAAGGAATATATAATTTTGAGTACTACTCTTCATAAAACGTTAGAAAACCATAATCTAACAACGAATATCGATGAACAATGTAATTACTTGATAAGCATTGTAAATATTTCGTCTGTTTTAAATAAAATGGAAATATTTCGTCTATTTGAAATACAGTTGGAAGCAACAATCAAGTATTTAAATGAAATTTGGACCAAACTCTTATAATTTGAGAAAACGTATATAATTTCTATCGAAGTCTTATAATAAAGGAAGGCTTTGTGCGAATCCATTCGGTCTAATGTGTGAATGTGTTCATCATCGCAAATATAATGATGCAGAAATGAATATTTCCTAGAAAAATGTTAACATAGCTTGTATTTAACCGAAATAATATAGCATTTGAGTTAAAATGTTTCATATTAGGACCATAACGAACCAATGCATAAAAATACAATATTTTGTTTTTCATTCTCGATCAAAATAATGCAGGGTTGTCAATTATCAACAAAAAACAAATACTTTGAAACAAAAACGATGACATAAGAACGAATATCCAAGAGCTAGTGTGAAAATAACCCTCACATTTATAAAAAAAAAAACAATAAAAAATTCAGTTTTCGAGTAAGTCCTTCAAAATTATTGAATGTTTTCGTCTATGTTGGATCAAATTTGACACAAAAATCAATTAGCTCACTAACAGTTCGCGCAATATCTCATATTTTGAGAAAACGTTTGCAATTTTAGACAACAATATTGCTAGTGAAGGTGAATATTTCATCCTGGAACTCATGAAATATGATAAAAATAGATGTAAAGACACTTCACGAGACCTCATATCTTTGAGTTATGAACATAAAGTCATCTCATAGTGCCAATGTACCCCATAATTTGGTCAGGAGAAATATGTATTTCATATTTGACCCTTCATCTATGGTAAAAAATGAATTAAGGGACATGGGAGTGGTGTCCTAGACATTAACCTAGAGCATAAATTGACTCAATTTTGCAATTTTAGGCAACATTCTTGCCAGGGAAAGTGTATATTTCATGTTGGAACTCATCAAATGCGATAAACATGCATCAAAAGGCACTTACTGAGCTCTGATGACTTTGAGTTATGACAACAACGGCATCTCATACTAGATTGTAAGCCATAATTTGGTCAGGAAAAGTGTAAATTTCATATTTTATCCTACATGTGTTTTAACAATCAATGTAATTACACCCCATCGGTCGCCTAGACACAGCGTAAATGTTCTCAAGTTTTCAACTGTAGGCCACAATGTCGGCAGTGAAGGTAAACATTTCACGTTGGAACCCATGAAATGTGATAAAATGGATAAAAAGACACTTCATGAGTACTTATGACTGAGTTATGAACATAAAGGGACATCATAGTGTATTGTAGGTCATAATTTGGTCAGGAAAATTGTAAATTTCATGTCTTAAGCTCCATGTGTTTTAAAAATATATTTAATTACAGCCATTGGGTCCCTAGAGATCAATCCACAGTCCATATGTAGTCCATATGCAATTTTAGGGAACAGTATTGCTAGCGAAGGTGAACATTCCATGCTGGAACTCATGAAATATGATAAAAATAGATGAAAAGACACTTTCTGAGGCCTTGGTCAGGAGAAATGTGTATTGTATTTTGACCCTTGATGCGTGGTAGCAATCAATGAAATTACACCCCATGGTATCCTCAGATATGAAGCAACATCATAAATGCACTCAGTTTTGGCAATTTAGAAAACATTGTTGATAGGGAAGTTGTACATGTCATGTTGGAACTGGTGAAATGTGATAATAATTGATCAAAAGACACTCGATGAGCCCTGATGGGTTTCAATTATGGTCATAAAGGCATCTGATAGTGTCATTATACAACGGGGAAATTTGTGAAGCGCTAACAAAGCGTATCTACACGGTGTTATACGATCCAAAATGATCCTGATATAAGAAATGCAATCTAGATCATACTCAGTATCTTCGTATCGACTGAATATATCGTTATTCGATGGTGTTCCCGACATACCTCCGTCTTTACTTTTCTTATGCCTTTGTAGATTGTAGTTCGTCGATAATATATTTCTGCACAAATGGCACCCGTGTATTGTCTCGAATCATGGGAAGAACTATCGTCCTTATACCAGCGAAAAGATGAGCGAATATGGTGTGGTATTATAAACTCGCCGCCTTCGTACCTCTATTTATCGTTTAGAGTTATTGTTCTTAGATACAAAATTGGCGCGCGTGCGGCCCCCTCATCCCCACTGCCGCCGCGCCAATTTTTTATCTAAGAACAATAACTCTAAACGATAAATAGAGGTACGAAGGCGGCGAGTTTATAATACCACACCATATTCGCTCATCTTTTCGCTGGTATAAGGACGATAGTTCTTCCCATGATTCGAGACAATACACGGGTGCCATTTGTGCAGAAATATATTATCGACGAACTACAATCTACAAAGGCATAAGAAAAGTAAAGACGGAGGTATGTCGGGAACACCATCGAATAACGATATATTCAGTCGATACGAAGATACTGAGTATGATCTAGATTGCATTTCTTATATCAGGATCATTTTGGATCGTATAACACCGTGTAGATACGCTTTGTTAGCGCTTCACAAATTTCCCCGTTGTATAATGACACTATCAGATGCCTTTATGACCATAATTGAAACCCATCAGGGCTCATCGAGTGTCTTTTGATCAATTATTATCACATTTCACCAGTTCCAACATGACATGTACAACTTCCCTATCAACAATGTTTTCTAAATTGCCAAAACTGAGTGCATTTATGATGTTGCTTCATATCTGAGGATACCATGGGGTGTAATTTCATTGATTGCTACCACGCATCAAGGGTCAAAATACAATACACATTTCTCCTGACCAAGGCCTCAGAAAGTGTCTTTTCATCTATTTTTATCATATTTCATGAGTTCCAGCATGGAATGTTCACCTTCGCTAGCAATACTGTTCCCTAAAATTGCATATGGACTACATATGGACTGTGGATTGATCTCTAGGGACCCAATGGCTGTAATTAAATATATTTTTAAAACACATGGAGCTTAAGACATGAAATTTACAATTTTCCTGACCAAATTATGACCTACAATACACTATGATGTCCCTTTATGTTCATAACTCAGTCATAAGTACTCATGAAGTGTCTTTTTATCCATTTTATCACATTTCATGGGTTCCAACGTGAAATGTTTACCTTCACTGCCGACATTGTGGCCTACAGTTGAAAACTTGAGAACATTTACGCTGTGTCTAGGCGACCGATGGGGTGTAATTACATTGATTGTTAAAACACATGTAGGATAAAATATGAAATTTACACTTTTCCTGACCAAATTATGGCTTACAATCTAGTATGAGATGCCGTTGTTGTCATAACTCAAAGTCATCAGAGCTCAGTAAGTGCCTTTTGATGCATGTTTATCGCATTTGATGAGTTCCAACATGAAATATACACTTTCCCTGGCAAGAATGTTGCCTAAAATTGCAAAATTGAGTCAATTTATGCTCTAGGTTAATGTCTAGGACACCACTCCCATGTCCCTTAATTCATTTTTTACCATAGATGAAGGGTCAAATATGAAATACATATTTCTCCTGACCAAATTATGGGGTACATTGGCACTATGAGATGACTTTATGTTCATAACTCAAAGATATGAGGTCTCGTGAAGTGTCTTTACATCTATTTTTATCATATTTCATGAGTTCCAGGATGAAATATTCACCTTCACTAGCAATATTGTTGTCTAAAATTGCAAACGTTTTCTCAAAATATGAGATATTGCGCGAACTGTTAGTGAGCTAATTGATTTTTGTGTCAAATTTGATCCAACATAGACGAAAACATTCAATAATTTTGAAGGACTTACTCGAAAACTGAATTTTTTATTGTTTTTTTTTTTATAAATGTGAGGGTTATTTTCACACTAGCTCTTGGATATTCGTTCTTATGTCATCGTTTTTGTTTCAAAGTATTTGTTTTTTGTTGATAATTGACAACCCTGCATTATTTTGATCGAGAATGAAAAACAAAATATTGTATTTTTATGCATTGGTTCGTTATGGTCCTAATATGAAACATTTTAACTCAAATGCTATATTATTTCGGTTAAATACAAGCTATGTTAACATTTTTCTAGGAAATATTCATTTCTGCATCATTATATTTGCGATGATGAACACATTCACACATTAGACCGAATGGATTCGCACAAAGCCTTCCTTTATTATAAGACTTCGATAGAAATTATATACGTTTTCTCAAATTATAAGAGTTTGGTCCAAATTTCATTTAAATACTTGATTGTTGCTTCCAACTGTATTTCAAATAGACGAAATATTTCCATTTTATTTAAAACAGACGAAATATTTACAATGCTTATCAAGTAATTACATTGTTCATCGATATTCGTTGTTAGATTATGGTTTTCTAACGTTTTATGAAGAGTAGTACTCAAAATTATATATTCCTTTTTTTTCTGTCGGTGTAAAGAGGCAACATTCTGCATATGCATATCTTAAAGAGTGCTTATATACTTTAACATTAAAGTATACATCATAACCCACATATTTGAACACATTACATTCGTGAATATAATGGCATATTGATAAGACACACCGGACCACCATAGAGCTTATAGCGTATGTGGAACTGAATAGTTAACTATAGTAGAGGGCTTTTTTACTTGATTTAACAGTGAAAAGGGCACTTAATGTACATCATAATATAACGCACTAATTTGTATTGGATTTGCTTTAAGAAACACGGACGTATACATAAATCAGATACGCATACTTAGAACACATTCACTTCGTGTATATACTGAAGTATACCACGTATATAGCCCACAAAGACATAGCCCTGCATGTGAAAACTCAGTTTAACTATACATTAAAGAGCGTTTATACGTGATTTACCTGTGAAAATGGAAATTTTTATACATCATATCACATAGAGGTACCGTACTTGCTTTAAGAATATGGACAGTTATAGGCACAATCATAACAACAATGGAGACCAGCGTTCTTACACAGAAATCAGTAATTTATGCACTAAAATGGTAACAACAATGAAAATATACACTCTGTGAACTGCCATAGACATCAGAACTATTAAGAATTTATGAGTTGTCTCGCTTGTTTAGTTGCGATACATGATGCAATAATTTGAGTTACCAACAATAAAACAGTATTGACGCTATATATTATCCATATACCGACGGTTTTAGACTATATTTCTACTAATAATGCTATTAAATGAACGACAATTAAGAGAAATGAACTATGAATGCATATATGAAGTCAATTTGTATACACGCGTCCACATAGCAGGCCTTTTCCAGACCAATGTTTGATACCCCCGAATAAAATAGAGCGTTTTGAGAAGAATATGTGAAATTAATATGCACATGTGTTCACATAGTAGGTCTTATCGTCATATGAAACTGCCACGTAGTACATGCTTTGTTTCCTCTGTATAACAGACTAAATGTATAGGATGTACAATACATATAATTGGTGAAAAGAATACATGAAGTATTTATGCATTAGTCTACACCATATGGGCTCTTTATTGTCTCCATGTAATGGAGATTTTAGACTAAATTTCTTCTAATAATGCTATAAATGAACGATAATAAAGAGAAATGAACGATTAAAGAATACATCAAGTAAATATGTATACACGCATCCACATAGTAGGTCTTTTCCAGACCAATGTTTTGATGCCTCTGTATTAACAGAGAGCTTGGAGTATATATGAATAAACGGTAAGGAATATGTGAAATTAATATAGACATGTGTTCGCATAGTAGCCCTATCGGGGGCATGTTTCCTTAAATGGTAGCAATAATGAAAATTTACACTGTGTATTACAAACCACTCAAGGCTTCAGCAATATTACTAATTTTTGTGTTGTGATCAGTTGTCTCGCTTGTTTAGCTGCGATACATGATTCAATAATTTCATTTACCGCCAATAAAGCAGTATTGACTGGTATTGACGCATTATTTTCTCAATATAACGGCGAGTTTAGATTCCTACTAATAATGCTATAAATTAACGACAATAAAGAGAAATCGAAGATTAAAGAGTACATCGAATAAATGTGTATACACGCGTTCCGCTCGTATGCCTTTTCCAGACCGATGGTTGATAACCCCCCTACATAATAGAGCGTTTTGATAAGAACATGTGTCCACATAGTAGGCCTTTCGTGACATGAGACTGTCACTTGGTACAGACTGTCACTTGGTACATGCTTTGTTTCCTCTGTATAACAGCCTATCTTGATGGGAGTTATAATACATATAATTGATGAAAATAATGCATGAAGTAAGTATTTATACACTAGTCTACATAATATGGGCTCTTTAGTTTCTCCATTTAATGGAGATTTTAGAGTAATAATATGAATGAACTATGACTAGAATACATCGAAGAACCAGACACCAATGCCATACTCCTACCATCCATGGAGCAATTAATATACATGATATAAGACATAAAATACAACAGACAGTATCGTGTGCAACCGCTAAGGTATCATATGAATGAACCGTCATACACAATGATGTTACAACCAATACTGCCTTATGGACGAAATACTGGAACTGATTATACATTTGATACACGAAATGTCATTCCACTCTATACATGGTCAGTTAGATATCTTGCGAAAGTGACGTGCACCTTTAAGGTATGTGACCAAAATGTGTTGTATTGTATTTTATATATATGACCATTTCTGCAGTAAATAACGACACATCATTACTAGTGGGACTATGTGTGAAGCTCTTTGAATTAAATGAGCTTACTATGGTGGACATGTTTAACCAGATACGTTCTTCAAATAATGTTGGGATTTAAATTGAAGCTTAATTAGCCCTTCAAGCTTTCCAAATCAAGGTTATGGCGTGAAACAACCTGGAGAGAAAGATTTTATTTAGTTACTAATGTGGGTTCAAATAGAAACACATGGCGAAGGCCATGATTCGAGCCTGTATGGCGCTTCATAGCCCATTAAAGGCGCGCCGATGGGTGTGGTTAACTTTAATATGTCATGTGTAGACCAGAAGCCACGAGGAACCCATTGCTGTCCATGTCTGTACCCCATATATACTGCTATATGCAGTCGACCTACCTAGGACCTCAGTTTCTCCTTTCATGTGTGGCTATTCCAAACCCATTTAGTGCAATGCGTTTGAAAATATACAGAGCGTTATTAAGAAGGATCGCTGATGCGTATAATATAACCAATATTTAGTCAAAATTTTAAGAAAACCCATTATTGAAACATTGCGTTTGATAGTGTAGGGATTTGACCATATAATGGTTATCAGTGAAGTGATGACATGTGCACTAAATGACCTCAGTCAGTAAAGGCTAGTTCAGACCATATGAGCACCACACTCACCACCCATGCCTATACCCAAACAAACACCATGGTGACAGCGAAACACTACGAAGCTTCTCCCCACACAGACACTGTTGTCTTCCATGGATAATTTCTGATCCCATGTTGAGACCAAATTTCAGCCAAAGGGATCCCGTGGTTTCTGAGAAAATTATATTATAATGATGTACGGATGACGGACGAAGAGTGATTGGTTTTAGTTTCCACACAGATGTGTACCAACACGTTTTGAGACTGATATAGATGAAGTGTCCCTTTTATTATTGTTACGATGTGAAGTTGGCTAGTTCATACCCGTAGTATCAGTTTCACTGGCCAGTGTCACTTAGAAACAATATTACGGATCATTGTCACAGACAAAGGTCTTCAAAGGGAAGTCTATAATATGAGTAATATTTTCGCGGGCTTTTAAAGTTGTATATAATAGGTGTGGCTTCACATTAGCAAAGATGTCCCAAGGAACATGCACACCATGAAAGGAGGAAATATTAATAATCAAGGATGTATTCTCAATACAGGGGGAGGGGTAATTTAATTTGTTACAGTCAATGGAGCGATTAGGAATGAATAAATTATGGAAAACAAGATGTGAAGAGGCCTATATGACATCTGTAGAGCGTG
This sequence comes from Siphonodentalium dalli, assembly GCA_032622095.1. Lineage (NCBI taxonomy): Eukaryota > Metazoa > Mollusca > Scaphopoda > Gadilida > Siphonodentaliidae > Siphonodentalium > Siphonodentalium dalli. The sequence goes on from CP136061.1 coordinate 30,387,126, forward strand.
CTACCTATATGACATATGTAGCGCGTGCTAACGGATTTAGTCATAGAAAGAGTAATATCCAAGATGGATGCTTCGTTCAAATTCTATAGAGCCCATCTGGTGGTGCTACTAAACAAGGAATTTTTTCAAAAACTTGGAGATGAAAGTGGATATTCGAAGATTATGAGGGATTAGAAGTTGTAAGAAAAAGAAGAGCGAATAAAAACAGGAAGTGGTAGATAAAAAAGAGGGATAAAAAAAAGATAACAAAGAAAAATTATGAATAAATAGAGGATATCCACCCTTTTTCAGTGGATATGGGTTATATCTCATGAGTGATGACAAAACATTGAATTTCCACGATATGATCAAATAATAAGCATGTGATACAACGCTTAGCCGATGGGTGTGGAGTCAGCCGGTAGGTTTCACGAGGGATTGCGTCAGATTCCAATGACTCAGGCGTTTCGCCGGAAGTAGGGATTGCGCCAGATTCGAATGACTCAGGCATTGCGCCAGAAGTAGGGATTGCGTCAGATTCGAATGACAGGCATTGCAGGAGGCAGAGTTTCTTATGGGCTGGATCTTATTCTAGGGTTTAGGAGACGTGTGTAGACCACTCAATATCCCATCAGGTGTAGTGTGGAACCCTCAGAAGTGGCAGTGGGTTAGATATATTAAAAGACCGTTAATTTTAATTTAATTTTAAATTATTTTTGAATTTTAGAAAAAGTTGAAGTTTTTTAAGTTTTTCATATTTTTTTAATTTATGAATTTTTTTTTAAGTTTTTCATTTTTGTTTCTTTTTGAAAAGTTTTTTTAAGTTTTTTGAAATTTTTGAGTATTTTGAAGTTTTAAAACTTTTTTGAACTTTTTTGAAATTTTTGAACTTTTTGAACTTTTTGAAATTTTTGAACTTTTTGAACTTTTTGACCTTTTTGAACTTTTTGAACTTTTTGACCTTTTTGAACTTTTTGGAAGTTTTCAATGCGAGTGTCACTTTAACATTATCCCACAGTGTGCGCCATGTGTTACTTTAACATTCATCCATAGTGAGTGTCACTTTAATAATCATCCCCCGTGAGAGACTAGTATCCCTTTAATATTCAAGACTGAAGCTACTACACCGAGATCATCACGTGATATACATGTAGATAATATACCATTCATATGGAGAAATCTGGATATAACCAGCGGGTCATGTCCGGACATGTCCAACCGGTATACAAATAGACCGACGCGTGGGCAGAGAATATAGGTCAAACTCCAACGGTAGTACTGCAGAGAATGTAGGTCAAACTCCAACGGTAGTACTGCGGAGAATGTAGGTCAACCTGTCTAGACTGCCACCAACTGGGGGCGTTATCATCAAACAGATTAAACGACATCAAACTGAAATAAAATGTCCATTATGTCCATGCGTTTAATGATAGAGGCGCCGTTAGAAATGCACGTCTGAGCACGTGTCTCTGTCAAAGCCATAACAATTTAATGAGGTTCCTCGTATAATTTAATTCAATTAAATGTAATTATCTCGTGATTCACCATGAACTGCCTTACATACTCCAAGAAGAGTAGCCACTTTCATCAGTGACGCCAAGCTATTGAAAAGGCAAGATGTGCCGAAACCGGTATAGCTGTATGTACATACATGTAATAAATATTCAACAATGAACGGACACCTTTCTTAATGTTCAAACTATTACATTCTTCACGTCAGCAATCAGCTACCTCAGAGGAGAGTTTCTTTTTTTTTTAAATATAAGTATATATATATATATACTTGTGTGGTAGAGCACATGGGTGGGGCTTTAATGAACCATCAGTCGCTATCACAAAACATTTGTAGGGCTCTGAGTCTAAACATCCGGCAGGGTCTATGGAAACACTAAGCCTACCTTAAAAGTCTTCTATATATTTATTCATCCTCATTTATCGAACGGAACACATCCAACAAGCATCACAACATGAAGACGACATCACAACACATCTATAGGCTAGCTTGACTTCCAACAATCATCACACATCACACATCAGACATCAATCATCAAACAGCAGACACCAAGATTGAGAGATCCAGATGACCAACGAAATAAACAGGACCCTGGCGAACAAATATATGGATTGTAGTTGCTGCCTAGTTACATATCCAGAATGGATATAAATAAATATGTGAAATGTGATTGTGTCAAAAATACAGCTTCCCTATTGTCGATATAAACAACTATTTTGACACAATCCTAACTGTGACGAACAGTTAGAAATAAAACCTATATTGCTAGTATAAAAGGGAGATTATGAACGCAGCGTGCGATTTCCTACATCCCTACATTATGGGGCAAATATATTTATGAAAATGTGACCAACACTAAACTTCCAAAACGAAGACAATAGTATTATTAAAAACATTATAATAACGAGTAAAAACATCACATACCATACTGGGAGGAGCATAGGTCAAGATGTCATAACGTAGTATTCATTTCTTATACTTTATAACTGAATTCTTCAAGGCATTTGAAGAATTTACGATAAACACTGAGTGTCAACAAGACTAATGATGTGCACTCCTCGAAGGCTAATTATCAACTGAAAAACAAGGAAATAACGTAGGCGCCCCTATAGATGCTACTGCCCACATAAATAATATGTATAAGTATCTTATGCGCCGCAGGCGCCCCTCGATCATTAGAGTATAGAGTGTATTATCCCTCCGACCACCCCATCCCGCCACCCCCATAGTATCTTGTGCGCTGCAGGCGCCCCTATAGAGGATACTGCCCACATAAATAATATGTATATGTATCTTATGCGCCGCAGGCGCCCCTCGATCATTAAAGTATAGCGTTTAGTATCTTATATGTTTACTACTCATTAATCAGACGCGCATATAAGCACGTTTAGTTTACGGAGTTCACCATAAAAGACTATCGAACCACAAACAATACTAGATCATGTCATGAATCCCTACACTAGATATGACCGTACTATAGACCATATTACACCAATTGCACTGTACACAAACCTGGGAACTTTTATTATGTTCTGACAGCGAAACTTATAACAATGAATAAACAAGCAGGGAATATTTCCCTTTATTGTTAATATTTGTTCCTCAATATCTACTTCACAGTAGGGGTGGTCCCAATTCAAGATTGCATGGTTCGTGAATTTTGTGAGCTTTTATCATACTCTCGGGTGTCTAATCATTGTGATGATCAATAATAGTGATAGTGGAGAGTGAAATTGATATAAATAGTGATGGAAATTTAATTCTATTCTAATTTAATTCTATATATTGAAGGCTATGAACTCCAGAGTGTAACACAATTTCGTTATGATGCAAAATGATAAGACACATGCATCATATTTTATGACTATATCCACCAAAATGTGCACAGATATTACTAAAATACTTCATATATGATTGTTTTCCAGATTTCTCAGAAATCACACACTGTTGCTATGGTAACACAATTTTAGAGGCAATGGTGCACATTTTTAGCTTGACATCACATATACCCAAAATGACTTATAATCATGTGATGTACATGTGTGCCATCTTGTATATATTTTTTCATAAAATAAAAGATTTGGTCTTCTCTCCACCCACTAATTATGTAATTAGATCATTGTTTGTTGGGAAGAACAAGTTCTCATTTTACGGGTGGTGCAAGAGTAATAATCACCCTATGAATGTTATTTATGGTTCAAAATAAAGGCTATGATCTCCAGAACGTAACAGAAGTTCACATTGATGCAAAACAATAAGATACACGTATTATAAAGATAAAAAATATGACATAAAGTGATAAAAACAGCGGTTTTTGACAATTACCTTGACCTCTCACGGTGACCTTGACCCCCAGGATGAGTACTGGCTGTCCGTTATGGAGAATATATACATATCCATAATATTATATGACTAGATCCACCAAAATGTGCACCGATATCACTAAAATACTGCATATATGATAATTTTCCAGAATTCTCAGAAATCACACATCGTTGCTGTGGTAACACCATTTTGGAGAAAACTTATTGATTCGAAGTTTGTCAACATTGGTTTCCAATGTCCCCGGTATATGGACTTTAAGAAAAAATATGTTGCAAAAAAAAATTACGAAACCCATTTTTCTACAAATGACAGGCTACTATATAGGTTACAAACATCTAATTATTTTCCATAGGCGACAGTGTTAACTAAAAGTCCCGCCGGCCACGGGTTAAACCTATTTGAACTTCAAGTGGTCAATTTTCCCTTAGAACGTCATCCGCTGCACCAGTATGTGACGACAAACGCGCCCTTTTCGGTATTTTTGTCAAACGATAATCTTGCATTTCCACAACTACCCCATTTACTGCACAAACATCAGCAGCATAAAAATACCCAGACCCCTTCCGTAACTTCTGGACACCGCCAGACTGTTCCTGGACATCTAAACATACACGATCGCCATATTTACGGAGGCTATGATTTTCTGTTCCCGGTTAGGAATATTTCCCTCAATGATAATCAACCAATCAGCAGCCAGGTTTTTATTTAAATCTGACTCGAGTTTCCGTACTCAAATTCAAGAAGCGTAACTCTATATAATTAGTTGCTTGTAACCTATAATTGTAAAGAAAATCGAACTTTGATCGTGTAAACCGCGCCAATTTTACAAAAAAAGCTGTACTGTGATACGATAGAAACATAGGAGTCATTGGACATCATAATTATCTCCAAGCGGTCCTATAACCCACTACCCCGTTTTAAAATTCACCATTTTTTTTGGGTAAGAAATAACACCGATAATCACATCCTGATAACTCTGGAAGCACAGTTTAGTAGAAAAGATACTAATGTATCATGTCATGCTTGTCATAGACATATGTACTGCACAGTGTCGCATGTCCCATGTTCATCCACTCACTAATGGCAATATTATGACCACAAATGTGACCACACCAAATATTCAGGGGTTTTCATCATAATTTAATTTGTAGAATCCGACTCGCGTGCATAACGCACACGATAGAAAGGCATATGTATAAGTTGTGAAAACTAGTAACGTATATCTACCATACGCTTTTAGGAATTTATCTAATTTTGAACAGTACAATGTTTAATTGGATTTGAAATAGACCCCCCCCCCCCTCAAAATTTCACCAACCGACGATGATTTGGTTCAATAATAGGCGGGTGTCCATTTAAATTTCAGTACTTTTTAGGAGTTTGAGTCGAGTACCTATTAGAGAAACTTCCATCACCTCGATCGTGCTATTTTGAACATTAAAAGTCCACCCATATGCACAAAATTGATGAATTTCAGAAAATTACGCCTCCGGAAAAAGTTGAAGTTCCGGCAACAGAGGGTTAATAAATGTCTCGCATAATCTGAAAATAGGTCGGTAGGGCGTAAATAACTCAACAAAACAAGACAGACTTTGTTTATCAGTGTTTCTAAATTCGCTGCCCTGAACGATATTTGAAAAATGTGAATTTACAAACACCTAATTATTTTCCATAGGCGACAGTGTTAACTAAAAGTCCCGCCGGCCATGGGTTAAGCCTATTTGAACTTCAAGTGGTGAATTATCCCTTAGATCGTCATCCGCTGCACCAGTATGTGACAACAAACGCGCCCTTTTCGGTATTTTTGTCAAACGATAATCTTGCATTTCCACAACTACCCCATTTACTGCACAAAAATCAGCATCATAAAAATACCCAGACCCCTTCCGTAACTTCTGGACACCACCAGACTATTCCTGGACATCTAAACATACACGATCGCCATATTTACGGAGGCTATGATTTTCTGTTCCCGATTAGGGATATTTCCCTCATTGATAATCAACCAATCAGCAGCCAGGTTTTTTAAAATCTGACTCGAGTTTCCCTACACAAATTCAAGAAGCGTAACTCTATATAATTAGTTGCTTGTAACCTATAATTTTAAAGAAAATCGAACTTTGATCGTGTAAACCGCGCCAATTTTACAAAAAAATCTTTACTGTGATACGATAGAAACATAGGAGTCATTGGACATCCTATTATCTCCCAGCGGTCCTTTATCCCACATACCCCGTTTTAAAATTAACCAATTTTTTTGGGTAAGAAATAACACCGATAATCACACCCTGATAACTCTGGAAGCACAGTTTAGTAGAAGAGATACTTATGTCTCATCTCATGCTTGTCATATACATATATTTACATACACCTGATATCTCTTCCGATTTCCCCATAGCGTTACGGTAGACACGCCCCCTTATTCAATGCGTTCATAAACCTATGAACGTAACGTGACGTCACTTCCAATGTCGTTCATAGGTTTATGAACACATTGGTCCCGGAAATCACCGGAAATTGTCGGACATTACCGACTGCTTGAGTATCTAGTACGTCCGGATTTGGCAAGAAATTTGTTTCGGTCTATAATCAGTGTTGTTGCTCTGTGTTACTGAGCATTGATGTTAAAAAAAAACGCGCTACTCAATAGGGTTTTATCATTTTCCTTGCCGCTACAAATATTCCCCCGAACCTCACAAATATATCATTATGGTAGAACGGCGTGTTGTCGATTTCTTATCCGCAGCCGAAACTTAATTGTTAGTTTCACATATTAATCATTCTTGAAATCTACACGTCTACATTAGTTACCGGTAGGCCTACTATCTAAACAAGACATCTTGTCATATGTGTATAATTTACTGTTAAATTGCGTTTTTTCCGTTCTCCATGAATGGATTCTCAAAATGTTTGGTTTTCCAAAAAACAAGGATTCGAACTGTCTGAACTGAACTCCATGCGTTCGTTTAAATAGATGAATAAATAGTGGGAAAGACATACAATCCTAGTTCATAATGAATTTAAGTATATAAATATAAATAATAAACGGCGGATTCAACGTGGTAATGGGTTTTGACCGCGTTAAAAAATCAGCAAACTCCGCATGAACCCCTTCGGGGTTCATGAAGTTTGCTGATTTTTCTCGCGGTCAAAATCCCATGACCACATTGAAACCGCCGTTCATTTCTTACATATACTGCACAGTGTCGCATGTCCGATATCCATCCACTCACTAATGGCAATATGATGACCACAAATGTGACCACACCAAAAATTCAGGGGTTTTCATCAAAATTTAATTTGTAGAATCCGACTCGCGTGCATAACGCACACGATAGAAAGGCATATGTATAAGTTTTGAAAACTAGTTATGTATATCTACCATACACTTTAAGGAATTTACCTCATTTTGAACAGTACAATGTTTAATTGGATTTGAAATAGACCCCCCCCCCCCTGAAAATATCACCATCCGACGATGATTTGGTTCAATGATAGGCGGGTGTCCCTTTAAATTTCAGTACTTTTTAGGAGTTTGAGTCGAATTCCTATTAGAGAAATTTCCATCACCTCGATCGTGATATTTTGAACATTAAAGGTCGACCAATATGCACAAAATTGATGATTTTCAGAAAATTACGCCTCCGGAAAAAGTTGAAGTTCCGGCGACAGAGGGTTAATAAATGTCTCGCATAATCTGAAAATGGGTCGGTAGGTCGTAAAAATACAATAACTCAACAAAACAAGACAGACTTTGTTTATCAGTGTTTCTAAATTCGCTGCCCTGAACGATATTTGAAAATTGTGAATTTTCTGCCTATAGGTTACAAACACCTAATTATTTTCCATAGGCGACAGTGTTAACTATAAGTCCCGCCGGCCATGGTTAAGCCTATTTGAACTTCAAGTGGTAAATTTTCCCTTAGAACGTTATCCGCTGCACCAGTATGTGACAACAAACGCGCCCTTTTCGGTATTTTTGTCAAACGATAATCTTGCATTTCCACAACTACCCCATTTACTGCACAAAAATCAGCAGCATAAAAATACCCAGACCCCTTCGGTAACTTCTGGACACCACCAGACTATTCCTGGACATCTAACCATACACGATCGCCATATTTACGGAGGCTATGATTTTCTGTTCCCGATTAGGGATATTTCCCTCAATGATAATCAACCAATCAGCAGCCAGGTTTTTTTTAAAATCTGACTCGAGTTTCCCTACACAAATTCAAGAAGAGTAACTCTATATAATTAGTTGCTTGTAACATATAATTGTAAAGAAAATCGAACTTTGATCGTGTAAACCGCGCCAATTTTACAAAAAAAGCTTTACCGTGATACGATAGAAACATAGGAGTCATTGGATATCCTATTATCTCCCAGCGGTCATTTAACCCACATACCCCGTTTTAAAATTAACCAATGTTTTGGGGTAAGAAATAACACCGATAATCACATCCTGATAACTCTGGAAGCACAGTTTAGTAGAAAAGATACTAATGTCTCATGTCATACTTGTCATAGACATATATACTGCACAGCGTCGCATGTCCCATATCCATCCACTCACTAATGGCAATATTATGACCACAAATATGACCACACCAAAAATTCAGGGTTTTCATCATAATTTAATTTGTAGAATCCGACTCGCGTGCATAACGCACACGATAGAAAGGCATATGTATAAGTTTTGAAAACTAGTTACGTATATCTACCATACGCTTTAAGGAATTTATCTAATTTTGAACAGTACAATGTTTAATTATATTTGAAATAGACCCCCCCCCCCCTCGAAATTTCACCATCCGACGATGATTTGGTTCAATAATAGGCGGGTGTTCCTTTAAATTTCAGTACTTTTAGGAGTTTGAATCGAATTCCTATTAGAGAAACTTCCATCACCTCGATCGTGCTATTTTGAACATTAAAGGTCCACCCATATGCACAAAATTGATGATTTTCAGAAAATTACGCCTCCGGAAAAAGTTGAAGTTCCGGCGACAGAGGGTTAATAAATGTCTCGCATAATCTGAAAATGGGTGGGTGTGGCGTAAAAATACAATAACTCAACAAAACAAGACAGACTTTGTTTATCAGTGTTTCTAAATTCGCTGCCCTGAACGATATTTGAAAAATGTGCATTTTCTGCCTATAGGTTACAAACACCTAATTATTTTCCATAGGCGCAGTGTTAACTAAAAGTCCCGTCGGCCATGGGTTAAGCCTATTTCAACTCCAAGTGGTAAATTTTCCCGTAGAATGTCATCCGCTGCACCAGTATGTGACAACAAACGCGCCATTTTCGGTATTTTGTCAAACGATAATCTTGCATTTCCACAACTACCCCATTTACTGCACAAATATCAGCAGCATAGAAATACCCAGACCCCTTCCGTAACTTCTGGACACCACCAGACTATTCCTGGACATCTAACCATACACGATCGCCATATTTACCGAGGCTATGATTTTCTGTTCCCGATTAGGGATATTTCCCTCAATGATAATCAACCAATCAGCAGCCAGGTTTTTTTTAAATCTGACTCGAGTTTCCCTACACAAATTCAAGAAGCGTAACTCTATATAATTAGTTGCTTGTAACCTATAATTGTAAAGAAAATCGAACTTTGATCGTGTAAACCGCGCCAATTTTACAAAAAAACTTTAATGTGATACGATAGAAACATAGGAGTCATTGGACATCTTATTATCTCCCAGTGGTCCTTTAACCCACATACCCCGTTTTAAAATTAACCAATTTGTTTTGGTAAGAAATAACACCGATAATCACATCCTGATAACTCTGGAAGCACAGTTTAGTAGAAGAGATACTAATGTCTCATGTCATGCTTGTCATATACATATATACTGCACATTGTCGCAAGTCCGATATCCATCCTCTCACTAATGGCAATATTATGACCACAAATGTGACCACACCAAACATTCAGGGGTTTTCATCAAAATTTAATTTGTAGAATCCGACTCGCGTGCATAACGCACATGATAGAAAGGCATATGTATAAGTTTTGAAAACTAGTTACGTATATCTACCATAAGCTTTAAGGAATTTATCTAATTTTGAACAGTACAATGTTTAATTGGATTTGAAATAGACCCCCCCCCCCTCAAAATTTCACCAACCGACGATGATTTGGTTCAATGATAGGCGGGTGTTCCTTTAAATTTCAGTACTTTTTGGGAGTTTGAGTCGAATTCCTATTAGAGAAATTTCCATCACCTCGATCGTGCTATTTTGAACATTAAAGGTCGACCCATATGCACAAAATTGATGATTTTCAGAAATTTACGCCTCCGGAAAAAGTTGAAGTTCCGGCGACAGAGGGTTAATAAATGTCTCGCATAATCTGAAAATGGGTCGGTAGGGCGTAAATAACTCAACAAAACAAGACAGACTTTGTATATCAGTGTTTCTAAATCCGCTGCCCTGAACGTTATTTGAAAAATGTGAATTTTCTGCCTATAGGTTACAAACACCTAATTATTTTCCATAGGCGACAGTGTTAACTAAAAGTCCCGCCGGACATGTGTTAAGCCTATTTGAACTTCAAGTGGTAAAGTTTCCCTTAGAACGTTATCCGCTGTACCAGTATGTGACAACAAACGCGCCCTTTTCGGTATTTTTGTCAAACGATAATCTTGCATTTCCACAACTACCCCATTTACTGCACAAAAATCAGCAGCATAAAAATACCCAGACCCCTTCCGTAACTTCTGGACACCACCAGACTATTCCTGGACATCTAACCATACACGATCGCCATATTTACGGAGTCTATGATTTTCTGTTCCCGATTAGGGATATTTCCCTCAATGATAATCAACCAATCAGCAGCCAGGTTTTTTTTTAATCTGACTCGAGTTTCCCTACACAAATTCAAGAAGCGTAACTCTATATAATTAGTTGCTTGTAACCTATAATTGTAAAGAAAATCGAACTTTGATCGTGTAAACCGCGCCAATTTTACAAAAAAAGCTTTACCGTGATACGATAGAAACATAGGAGTCATTGGACATCATATTTTCTCCCAGCTGTCCTTTAACCCACATACCCTGTTTTAAAATTAACCAATTTTTTTTGGGTAAGAAATAACACCGATAATCACATCCTGATAACTCTGGAAGCACAGTTTAGTAGAAGAGATACTAAAGTCTCATGTCATGCTTGTCATAGACATATATACTGCACAGTGTCGCATGTCCCATATCCATCCACTCACTAACGGCAATATTATGACCACAAATGTGACCACACCAAAAATTCAGGGGTTTTCATAAAAATTTCATTTGTAGAATCCGACTCACGTGCATAACGCACATGCTAGAAAGGCATATGTATAAGTTTTGAAAACTAGTTACGTATATCTACCATACGCTTTAAGGAATTTATCTAATTTTGAACAGTACAATGTTTAATTGGATTTGAAATAGACCCGACCCCCCCCCCCCCCTCAAAATTTCACCATCCGACGATGATTTGGTTCAATGATAGGCGGGTGTCCCTTTAAATTTCAGTACTTTTTAGGAGTTTGAGTCGAATTCCTATTAGAGAAAATTCCATCACCTCGATCGTGCTATTTTGAACATTAAAGGTCGACCCATATGCACAAAATTGATGATTTTCAGAAAATTACGCCTCCGGTAAAGGTTGAAGTTCCGGCGACAGAGGGTTAATAAATGTCTCGCATGTCTGAAAATGGGTCGGTAGGGCGTAAAATACAATAATTCAACAAAACAAGACAGACTTTGTTTATCAGTGTTTCTAAATTCGCTGCCCTGAACGATATTTGAAAAATGTGAATTTTCTGCCTATAGGTTACAAACACCTAATTATTTTCCATAGGCGACAGTGTTAACTAAAAGTCCCGCCGGCCATGGTTAAGCCTATTTGAACTTCAATTGGTAAATTTGTCCTTAGAACGTCATCCGCTGCACCAGTATGTGACAACAAACGCGCCATTTTCGGTATTTTTGTCAAACGATAATCTTGCATTTCCACAACTACCCCATTTACTGCACAAATATCAGCAGCATTGAAATACCCAGACCCCTTCCGTAACTTCTGGACACCACCAGACTATTACTGGACATCTAACCATACACGATCGCCATATTTACGGAGTCTATGATTTTCTGTTCCCGATTAGGGATATTTCCCTCAATGATAATCAACCAATCAGCAGCCAGGTTTTTTTTTAATCTGACTCGAGTTTCCCTACACAAATTCAAGAAGCGTAACTCTATATAATTAGTTGCTTGTAACCTATAATTGTAAAGAAAATCGAACTTTGATCGTGTAAACCGCGCCAATTTTACAAAAAAACTTTACTGTGATACGATAGAAACATAGGAGTCATTGGACATCTTATTATCTCCCAGTGGTCCTTTAACCCACATACCCCGTTTTAAAATTAACCAATTTGTTTTGGTAAGAAATAACACCGATAATCACATCCTGATAACTCTGGAAGCACAGTTTAGTAGAAGAGATACTAATGTCTCATGTCATGCTTGTCATATACATATATACTGCACATTGTCGCAAGTCCGATATCCATCCTCTCACTAATGGCAATATTATGACCACAAATGTGACCACACCAAACATTCAGGGGTTTTCATCAAAATTTAATTTGTAGAATCCGACTCGCGTGCATAACGCACATGATAGAAAGGCATATGTATAAGTTTTGAAAACTAGTTACGTATATCTACCATACGCTTTAAGGAATTTATCTAATTTTGAACAGTACAATGTTTAATTGGATTTGAAATAGACCCCCCCCCCCCCTCAAAATTTCACCAACCGACGATGATTTGGTTCAATGATAGGCGGGTGTTCCTTTAAATTTCAGTACTTTTTGGGAGTTTGAGTCGAATTCCTATTAGAGAAATTTCCATCACCTCGATCGTGCTATTTTGAACATTAAAGGTCGACCCATATGCACAAAATTGATGATTTTCAGAAATTTACGCCTCCGGAAAAAGTTGAAGTTCCGGCGACAGAGGGTTAATAAATGTCTCGCATAATCTGAAAATGGGTCGGTAGGGCGTAAATAACTCAACAAAACAAGACAGACTTTGTATATCAGTGTTTCTAAATCCGCTGCCCTGAACGTTATTTGAAAAATGTGAATTTTCTGCCTATAGGTTACAAACACCTAATTATTTTCCATAGGCGACAGTGTTAACTAAAAGTCCCGCCGGCCATGTGTTAAGCCTATTTGAACTTCAAGTGGTAAAGTTTCCCTTAGAACGTTATCCGCTGTACCAGTATGTGACAACAAACGCGCCCTTTTCGGTATTTTTGTCAAACGATAATCTTGCATTTCCACAACTACCCCATTTACTGCACAAAAATCAGCAGCATAAAAATACCCAGACCCCTTCCGTAACTTCTGGACACCACCAGACTATTCCTGGACATCTAACCATACACGATCGCCATATTTACGGAGTCTATGATTTTCCGTTCCCGATTAGGGATATTTCCCTCAATGATAATCAACCAATCAGCAGCCAGGTTTTTTTTTAAATCTGACTCGAGTTTCCCTACACAAATTCAAGAAGCGTAACTCTATATAATTAGTTGCTTGTAACCTATAATTGTAAAGAAAATCGAACTTTGATCGTGTAAACCGCGCCAATTTTACAAAAAAAGCTTTACCGTGATACGATAGAAACATAGGAGTCATTGGACATCATATTTTCTCCCAGCTGTCCTTTAACCCACATACCCTGTTTTAAAATTAACCAATTTTTTTGGGGTAAGAAATAACACCGATAATCACATCCTGATAACTCTGGAAGCACAGTTTAGTAGAAGAGATACTAAAGTCTCATGTCATGCTTGTCATAGACATATATACTGCACAGTGTCGCATGTCCCATATCCATCCACTCACTAACGGCAATATTATGACCACAAATGTGACCACACCAAAAATTCAGGGGTTTTCATAAAAATTTCATTTGTAGAATCCGACTCACGTGAATAACGCACATGCTAGAAAGGCATATGTATAAGTTTTGAAAACTAGTTACGTATATCTACCATACGCTTTAAGGAATTTATCTAATTTTGAACAGTACAATGTTTAATTGGATTTGAAATAGACCCGACCCCCCCCCCCCTCCCATTTTCGGTATTTTTGTCAAACGATAATCTTGCATTTCCACAACTACCCCATTTAATGCACAAAAATCAGCAGCATAGAAATACCCAGACCCCTTCCGTAACTTCTGGACACCACCAGACTATTCCTGGACATCTAACCATACACGATCGCCATATTTATGGAGGCTATGATTTTCTGTTCCCGATTAGGGATATTTCCCTCAATGATAATCAACCAATCAGCAGCCAGGTTTTTTTTAAATCTGACTCGAGTTTCCCTACACAAATTCAAGAAGCGTAACTCTATATAATTAGTTGCTTGTAACCTATAATTGTAAAGAAAATCGAACTTTGATCGTGTAAAAGGCGTCAATTTTACAAAAAAAGCTTTACCGTGATACGATAGAAACATAGGAGTCATTGGACATCCTATTATCTCCCAGTGGTCCTTTAACCCACATACCCCGTTTTAAAATTAACCAATTTGTTTTGGTAAGAAATAATACCGATAATCACATCCTGATAACTCTGGAAGCACACTTTAGTAGAAGAGATACTAAAGTCTCATGTCATGCTTGTCATATACATATATACTGCACAGTGTCGCATGTCCCATATCCATCCACTCACTAATGGCAATATTATGACCACAAAGTGACCACACCAAAAATTCAGGGGTTTTCATCAAAATTTAATTTGTAGAATCCGACTCGCGTGCATAACGCACATGATAGAAAGGCATATGTATAAGTTTTGAAAACTAGTTACGTATATCTACCATACGCTTTAAGGAATTTATCTAATTTTGAACAGTACAATGTTTAATTGGATTTGAAATAGACCCCCCCCCCTCAAAATTTCACCATCCGACGATGATTTGGTTCAATGATAGGCGGGTGTCCCTTTAAATTTCAGTACTTTTTAGGAGTTTGAGTCGAATTCCTATTAGAGAAATTTCCATCACCTCGATCGTGCTATTTTGAACATTAAAGGTCGACCTATATGCACAAAATTGATGATTTTCAGAAAATTACGCCTCCGGTAAAGGTTGAAGTTCCGGCGACAGAGGGTTAATAAATGTCTCGCATGTCTGAAAATGGGTCGGTAGGGCGTAAAATACAATAATTCAACAAAACAAGACAGTCTTTGTTTATCAGTGTTTCTAAATTCGCTGCCCTGAACGATATTTGAAAAATGTTAATTTTCTGCCTATAGGTTACAAACACCTAATTATTTTCCATAGGCGACAGTGTTAACTAAAAGTCCCGCCGGCCATGTGTTAAGCCTATTTGAACTTCAAGTGGTAAAGTTTCCCTTAGAACGTTATCCGCTGTACCAGTATGTCACAACAAACGCGCCCTTTTCGGTATTTTTGTCAAACGGTAATCTTGCATTTCCACAACTACCCCATTTACTGCACAAAAATCAGCAGCATAGAAATACCCAGACCCCTTCCGTAACTTCTGGACACCACCAGACTATTCCTGGACATCTAACCATACACGATCGCCATATTTACCGAGGCTATGATTTTCTGTTCCCGATTAGGGATATTTCCCTCAATGATAATCAAGCAATCAGCAGCCAGGTTTTTTTAAAATCTGACTCGAGTTTCCCTACACAAATTCAAGAAGCGTAACTCTATATAATTAGTTGCTTGTAACCTATAATTGTAAAGAAAATCGAACTTTGATCGTGTAAACCGCGCCAATTTTACAAAAAAAGCTTTACCGTGATACGATAGAAACATAGGAGTCATTGGACATCATATTTTCTCCCAGCTGTCCTTTAACCCACATACCCTGTTTTAAAATTAACCAATTTTTTTTGGGTAAGAAATAACACCGATAATCACATTCTGATAACTCTGGAAGCACACTTTAGTAGAAGAGATACTAAAGTCTCATGTCATGCTTGTCATAGAGATATATACTGCACAGTGTCGCATGTCCCATATCCATCCACTCACTAATGGCAATATTATGACCACAAATGTGACCACACCAAAAATTCAGGGGTTTTCATAAAAATTTAATTTGTAGAATCCGACTCGCGTGCATAACGCACACGATAGAAAAGCATATGTATAAGTTTTGAAAACTAGTTACGTATATCTACCATACGCTTTAAGGAATTTATCTAATTTTGAACAGTACAATGTTTAATTGGATTTGAAATAGACCCCCCCCCCTCAAAATTTCACCATCCGACGATGATTTGGTTCAATGATAGGCGGGTGTCCCTTTAAATTTCAGTACTTTTTAGGAGTTTGAGTCGAATTCCTATTAGAGAAAATTCCATCACCTCGATCGTGCTATTTTGAACATTAAAGGTCGACCCATATGCACAAAATTGATGATTTTCAGAAAATTACGCCTCCGGTAAAGGTTGAAGTTCCGGCGACAGAGGGTTAATAAATGTCTCGCATGTCTGAAAATGGGTCGGTAGGGCGTAAAATACAATAATTCAACAAAACAAGACAGTCTTTGTTTATCAGTGTTTCTAAATTCGCTGCCCTGAACGATATTTGAAAAATGTGAATTTTCTGCCTATAGGTTACAAACACCTAATTATTTTCCATAGGCGACAGTGTTAACTAAAAGTCCCGCCGGCCATGGTTAAGCCTATTTGAACTTCAATTGGTAAATTTGTCCTTAGAACGTCATCCGCTGCACCAGTATGTGACAACAAACGCGCCATTTTCGGTATTTTTGTCAAACGATAATCTTGCATTTCCACAACTACCCCATTTACTGCACAAAAATCAGCAGCATAGAAATACCCAGACCCCTTCCGTAACTTCTGGACACCACCAGACTATTCCTGGACATCTAACCATACACGATCGCCATATTTACGGAGGCTATTATTTTCTGTTCCCGATTAGGGATATTTCCCTCAATGATAATCAACCAATCAGCAGCCAGGTTTTTTTTAAATCTGACTCGAGTTTCCCTACACAAATTCAAGAAGCGTAACTCTATATAATTAGTTACTTGTAACCTATAATTGTAAAGAAAATCGAACTTTGATCGTGTAAAAGGCGTCAATTTTACAAAAAAACTTTACTGTGATACGATAGAAACATAGGAGTCATTGGACATCCTATTATCTCCCAGTGGTCCTTTAACCCACATACCCCGTTTTAAAATTAACCAATATGTTTTGGTAAGAAATAATACCGATAATCACATCCTGATAACTCTGGAAGCACAGTTTAGTAGAAGAGATACTAATGTCTCATGTCATGCTTGTCATATACATATATACTGCACAGTGCCGCATGTCCGATATCCATCCTCTCACTAATGGCAATATTATGACCACAAATGTGACCACACCAAACATTCAGGGGTTTTCATCAAAATTTAATTTGTAGAATCCGACTCGCGTGCATAACGCACATGATAGAAAGGCATATGTATAAGTTTTGAAAACTAGTTACGTATATCTACGATACGCTTAAAGGAATTTATCTAATTTTGAACAGTACAATGTTTAATTGGATTTGAAATAGACCTCCCCCCTCAAAATATCACCATCCGACGATGATTTGGTTCAATGATAGGCGGGTGTCCCTTTAAATTTCAGTACTTTTGGGGAGTTTGAGTCGAATTCCTATTAGAGAAATTTCCATCACCTCGATCGTGCTATTTTGAACATTAAAGGTCGACCCATATGCACAAAATTGATGATTTTCAGAAATTTACGCCTCCGGAAAAAGTTGAAGTTCCGGCAACAGAGGGTTAATAAATGTCTCGCATAATCTGAAAATGGGTGGGTGTGGCGTAAAAATACAATAACTCAACAAAACAAGACAGACTTTGTTTATCAGTGTTTCTAAATTCGCTGCCCTGAACGATATTTGAAAAATGTGAATTTTCTGCCTATAGGTTACAAACACCTAATTATTTTCCATAGGCGACAGTGTTAACTAAAAGTCCCGCCGGCCATGGTTAAGCCTATTTGAACTTCAAGTGGTAAATTTTCCCTTAGAACGTCATCCGCTGCACCAGTATGTGACAACAAACGCGCCATTTTCGGTATTTTTGTCAAACGATAATCTTGCATTTCCACAACTACCCCATTTACTGCACAAAAATCAGCAGCATAGAAATACCCAGACCCCTTCCGTAACTTCTGGACACCACCAGACTATTCCTGGACATCTAACCATACACGATCGCCATATTTATGGAGTCTATGATTTTCTGTTCCCGATTAGGGATATTTCCCTCAATGATAATCAACCAATCAGCAGCCAGGTTTTTTTTTTAAATCTGACTCGAGTTTCCCTACACAAATTCAAGAAGCGTAACTCTATATAATTAGTTACTTGTAACCTATAATTGTAAAGAAAATCGAACTTTGATCGTGTAAACCGCGCCAATTTTACAAAAAAACTTTACTGTGATACGATAGAAACATAGGAGTCATTGGACATCCTATTATCTCCCAGTGGTCCTTTAACCCACATACCCCGTTTTAAAATTAACCAATTTTTTTTGGTAAGAAATAACACCGATAATCACATCCTGATAACTCTGGAAGCACAGTTTAGTAGAAAAGATACTAATGTCTCATGTCATGCTTGTCATAGAGATATATACTGCACAGCGTCGCATGTCCCATATCCATCCACTCACTAATGGCAATATTATGACCACAAATGTGACCACACCAAAAATTCAGGGTTTTCATCATAATTTAATTTGTAGAATCCGACTCGCGTGCATAACGCACACGATAGAAAGGCATATGTATAAGTTTTGAAAACTAGTTACGTATATCTACCATACGCTTTAAGGAATTTATCTAATTTTGAACAGTACAATGTTTAATTGGATTTGAAATAGACCCCCCCCCCTCAAAATTTCACCATCCGACGATGATTTGGTTCAATGATAGGCGGGTGTCCCTTTAAATTTCAGTACTTTTTAGGAGTTTGAGTCGAATTCCTATTAGAGAAATTTCCATCACCTCGATCGTGATATTTTGAACATTAAAGGTCGACCAATATGCACAAAATTGATGATTTTCAGAAAATTACGCCTCCGGAAAAAGTTGAAGTTCCGGCGACAGAGGGTTAATAAATGTCTCGCATAATCTGAAAATGGGTGGGTGTGGCGTAAAAATACAATAACTCAACAAAACAAGACAGACTTTGTTTATCAGTGTTTCTAAATTCGCTGCCCTGAACGATATTTGAAAAATGTGAATTTTCTGCCTATAGGTTACAAACACCTAATTATTTTCCATAGGCGACAGTGTTAACTAAAAGTCCCGCCGGCCATGGTTAAGCCTATTTGAACTTCAAGTGGTAAATTTTCCCTTAGAACGTCATCCGCTGCACCAGTATGTGACAACAAACGCGCCATTTTCGGTATTTTTGTCAAACGATAATCTTGCATTTCCACAACTACCCCATTTACTGCACAAAAATCAGCAGCATAGAAATACCCAGACCCCTTCCGTAACTTCTGGACACCACCAGACTATTCCTGGACATCTAACCATACACGATCGCCATATTTATGGAGTCTATGATTTTCTGTTCCCGATTAGGGATATTTCCCTCAATGATAATCAACCAATCAGCAGCCAGGTTTTTTTTTTAAATCTGACTCGAGTTTCCCTACACAAATTCAAGAAGCGTAACTCTATATAATTAGTTACTTGTAACCTATAATTGTAAAGAAAATCGAACTTTGATCGTGTAAACCGCGCCAATTTTACAAAAAAACTTTACTGTGATACGATAGAAACATAGGAGTCATTGGACATCCTATTATCTCCCAGTGGTCCTTTAACCCACATACCCCGTTTTAAAATTAACCTATTTTTTTTGGTAAGAAATAACACCGATAATCACATCCTGATAACTCTGGAAGCACAGTTTAGTAGAAAAGATACTAATGTCTCATGTCATGCTTGTCATAGAGATATATACTGCACAGCGTCGCATGTCCCATATCCATCCACTCACTAATGGCAATATTATGACCACAAATGTGACCACACCAAAAATTCAGGGTTTTCATCATAATTTAATTTGTAGAATCCGACTCGCGTGCATAACGCACACGATAGAAAGGCATATGTATAAGTTTTGAAAACTAGTTACGTATATCTACCATACGCTTTAAGGAATTTATCTAATTTTGAACAGTACAATGTTTAATTGGATTTGAAATAGACCCCCCCCCCTCAAAATTTCACCATCCGACGATGATTTGGTTCAATGATAGGCGGGTGTCCCTTTAAATTTCAGTACTTTTTAGGAGTTTGAGTCGAATTCCTATTAGAGAAATTTCCATCACCTCGATCGTGCTATTTTGAACATTAAAGGTCGACCCATATGCACAAATTTGATGATTTTCAGAAAATTACGCCTCCGGAAAAGGTTGAAGTTCCGGCAACAGAGGGTTAATAAATGTCTCGCATGTCTGAAAATGGGTCGGTAGGGCGTAAAAATACAATAACTCAACAAAACAAGACAGACTTTGTTTATCAGTGTTTCTAAATTCGCTGCCCTGAACGATATTTGAAAAACGTTAATTTTCTGCCTATAGGTTACAAACACCTAATTATTTTCCATAGGCGACAGTGTTAACTAAAAGTCCCGCCGGCCATGGTTAAGCCTATTTGAACTTCAAGTGGTAAATTTTCCCTTAGAACGTCATCCGCTGCACCAGTATGTGACAACAAACGCGCCATTTTCGGTATTTTTGTCAAACGATAATCTTGCATTTCCACAACTACCCCATTTACTGCACAAAAATCAGCAGCATAGAAATACCCAGACCCCTTCCGTAACTTCTGGACACCACCAGACTATTACTGGACATCTAACCATACACGATCGCCATATTTACGGAGTCTATGATTTTCTGTTCCCGATTACGGATATTTCCCTCAATGATAATCAACCAATCAGCAGCCAGGTTTTTTTTTAAATCTGACTCGAGTTTCCCTACACAAATTCAAGAAGCGTAACTCTATATAATTAGTTACTTGTAACCTATAATTGTAAAGAAAATCGAACTTTGATCGTGTAAACCGCGCCAATTATACAAAAAAAACTTTACTGTGATACGATAGAAACATAGGAGTCATTGGACATCCTATTATCTCCCAGTGGTCCTTTAACCCACATACCCCGTTTTAAAATTAACCAATTTTTTTTGGTAAGAAATAACACCGATAATCACATCCTGATAACTCTGGAAGCACACTTTAGTAGAAGAGATACTAATGTCTCATGTCATGCTTGTCATATACATATATACTGCACAGTGTCGCATGTCCGATATCCATCCTCTCACTAATGGCAATATTATGACCACAAATGTGACCACACCAAACATTCAGGGGTTTTCATAAAAATTTAATTTGTAGAATCCGACTCGCGTGCATAACGCACATGATAGAAAGGCATATGTGTAAGTTTTGAAAACTAGTTACGTATATCTACCATACGCTTTAAGGAATTTATCTAATTTTGAACAGTACAATGTTTAATTGGATTTGAAATAGACCCCACCCCCATCAAAATATCACCATCCGACGATGATTTGGTTCAATGATAGGCGGGTGTCCCTTTAAATTTCAGTACTTTTTGGGAGTTTGAGTCGAATTCCTATTAGAGAAATTTCCATCACCTCGATCGTGCTATTTTGAACATTAAAGGTCGACCCATATGCACAAAATTGATGATTTTCAGAAATTTACGCCTCCGGAAAAAGTTGAAGTTCCGGCGACAGAGGGTTAATAAATGTCTCGCATAATGTGAAAATGGGTGGGTGTGGCGTAAAAATACAATAACTCAACAAAACAAGACAGACTTTGTTTATCAGTGTTTCTAAATCCGCTGCCCTGAACGTTATTTGAAAAATGTTAATTTTCTGCCTATAGGTTACAAACACCTAATTATTTTCCATAGGCGACAGTGTTAACTAAAAGTCCCGCCGGCCATGTGTTAAGCCTATTTGAACTTCAAGTGGTAAAGTTTCCCTTAGAACGTTATCCGCTGTACCAGTATGTCACAACAAACGCGCCCTTTTCGGTATTTTTGTCAAACGATAATCTTGCATTTCCACAACTACCCCATTTACTGCACAAAAATCAGCAGCATAGAAATACCCAGACCCCTTCCGTAACTTCTGGACACCACCAGACTATTCCTGGACATCTAACCATACACGATCGCCATATTTACGGAGTCTATGATTTTCTGTTCCCGATTAGGGATATTTCCCTCAATGATAATCAACCAATCAGCAGCCAGGTTTAAAAAAAAATCTGACTCGAGTTTCCCTACACAAATTCAAGAAGCGTAACTCTATATAATTAGTTACTTGTAACCTATAATTGTAAAGAAAATCGAACTTTGATCGTGTAAACCGCGCCAATTTTACAAAAAAACTTTACTGTGATACGATAGAAACATAGGAGTCATTGGACATCCTATTATCTCCCAGTGGTCCTTTAACCCACATACCCCGTTTTAAAATTAACCAATTTTTTTTGGTAAGAAATAACACCGATAATCACATCCTGATAACTCTGGAAGCACACTTTAGTAGAAGAGATACTAATGGCTCATGTCATGCTTGTCATATACATATATACTGCACAGTGTCGCATGTCCGATATCCATCCTCTCACTAATGGCAATATTATGACCACAAATGTGACCACACCAAACATTCAGGGGTTTTCATCAAAATTTAATTTGTAGAATCCGACTCGCGTGCATAACGCACATGATAGAAAGGCGTATTTATAAGTTTTGAAAACTAGTTACGTATATCTACCATACGCTTTAAGGAATTTATCTAATTTTGAACAGTACAATGTTTAATTGGATTTGAAATAGACCCCCCCCCCCCCCCTCAAAATTTAACCATCCGACGATGATTTGGTTCAATGATAGGCGGGTGTCCATTTAAATTTCAGTACTTTTTGGGAGTTTGAGTCGAATTCCTATTAGAGAAATTTCCATCACCTCGATCGTGCTATTTTGAACATTAAAGGTCGACCCATATGCACAAAATTGATGATTATCAGAAAATTACGCCTCCGGAAAAAGTTGAAGTTCCGGCGACAGAGGGTTAATAAATGTCTCGCATAATCTGAAAATGGGTCGGTAGGTCGTAAAAATACAATAACTCAACAAAACAAGACAGACTTTGTTTATCAGTGTTTCTAAATCAGCTGCCCTGAACGTTATTTGAAAAATGTTAATTTTCTGCCTATAGGTTACAAACACCTAATTATTTTCCATAGGCGACAGTGTTAACTAAAAGTCCCGCCGGCCATGTGTTAAGCCTATTTGAACTTCAAGTGGTAAAGTTTCCCTTAGAACGTTATCCGCTGTACCAGTATGTGACAACAAACGCGCCCTTTTCGGTATTTTTGTCAAACGATAATCTTGCATTTCCACAACTACCCCATTTACTGCACAAAAATCAGCAGCATAAAAATACCCAGACCCCTTCCGTAACTTCTGGACACCACCAGACTATTCCTGGACATCTAACCATACACGATCGCCATATTTACGGAGTCTATGATTTTCTGTTCCCGATTAGGGATATTTCCCTCAATGATAATCAACCAATCAGCAGCCAGGTTTTTTTTTTAAATCTGACTCGAGTTTCCCTACACAAATTCAAGAAGCGTAACTCTATATAATTAGTTACTTGTAACCTATAATTGTAAAGAAAATCGAACTTTGATCGTGTAAACCGCGCCAATTTTACAAAAAAACTTTACTGTGATACGATAGAAACATAGGAGTCATTGGACATCCTATTATCTCCCAGTGGTCCTTTAACCCACATACCCCGTTTTAAAATTAACCAATTTTTTTTGGTAAGAAATAACACCGATAATCACATCCTGATAACTCTGGAAGCACAGTTTAGTAGAAAAGATACTAATGTCTCATGTCATACTTGTCATAGACATATATACTGCACAGCGTCGCATGTCCCATATCCATCCACTCACTAATGGCAATATTATGACCACAAATATGACCACACCAAAAATTCAGGGTTTTCATCATAATTTAATTTGTAGAATCCGACTCGCGTGCATAACGCACACGATAGAAAGGCATATGTATAAGTTTTGAAAACTAGTTACGTATATCTACCATACGCTTTAAGGAATTTATCTAATTTTGAACAGTACAATGTTTAATTGGATTTGAAATAGACCCCCCCCCCTCAAAATTTCACCATCCGACGATGATTTGGTTCAATGATAGGCGGGTGTCCCTTTAAATTTCAGTACTTTTTAGGAGTTTGAGTCGAATTCCTATTAGAGAAATTTCCATCACCTCGATCGTGCTATTTTGAACATTAAAGGTCGACCCATATGCACAAATTTGATGATTTTCAGAAAATTACGCCTCCGGAAAAGGTTGAAGTTCCGGCAACAGAGGGTTAATAAATGTCTCGCATGTCTGAAAATGGGTCGGTAGGGCGTAAAAATACAATAACTCAACAAAACAAGACAGACTTTGTTTATCAGTGTTTCTAAATTCGCTGCCCTGAACGATATTTGAAAAATGTGAATTTTCTGCCTATAGGTTACAAACACCTAATTATTTTCCATAGGCGACAGTGTTAACTAAAAGTCCCGCCGGCCATGGTTAAGCCTATTTGAACTTCAAGTGGTAAATTTTCCCTTAGAACGTCATCCGCTGCACCAGTATGTGACAACAAACGCGCCATTTTCGGTATTTTTGTCAAACGATAATCTTGCATTTCCACAACTACCCCATTTACTGCACAAAAATCAGCAGCATAGAAATACCCAGACCCCTTCCGTAACTTCTGGACACCACCAGACTATTACTGGACATCTAACCATACACGATCGCCATATTTACGGAGTCTATGATTTTCTGTTCCCGATTAGGGATATTTCCCTCAATGATAATCAACCAATCAGCAGCCAGGTTTTTTTTTAAATCTGACTCGAGTTTCCCTACACAAATTCAAGAAGCGTAACTCTATATAATTAGTTACTTGTAACCTATAATTGTAAAGAAAATCGAACTTTGATCGTGTAAACCGCGCCAATTTTACAAAAAAAACTTTACTGTGATACGATAGAAACATAGGAGTCATTGGACATCCTATTATCTCCCAGTGGTCCTTTAACCCACATACCCCGTTTTAAAATTAACCAATTTTTTTTGGTAAGAAATAACACCGATAATCACATCCTGATAACTCTGGAAGCACACTTTAGTAGAAGAGATACTAATGTCTCATGTCATGCTTGTCATATACATATATACTGCACAGTGTCGCATGTCCGATATCCATCCTCTCACTAATGGCAATATTATGACCACAAATGTGACCACACCAAACATTCAGGGGTTTTCATCAAAATTTAATTTGTAGAATCCGACTCGCGTGCATAACGCACATGATAGAAAGGCATATGTGTAAGTTTTGAAAACTAGTTACGTATATCTACCATACGCTTTAAGGAATTTATCTAATTTTGAACAGTACAATGTTTAATTGGATTTGAAATAGACCCCACCCCCATCAAAATATCACCATCCGACGATGATTTGGTTCAATGATAGGCGGGTGTCCCTTTAAATTTCAGTACTTTTTGGGAGTTTGAGTCGAATTCCTATTAGAGAAATTTCCATCACCTCGATCGTGCTATTTTGAACATTAAAGGTCGACCCATATGCACAAAATTGATGATTTTCAGAAATTTACGCCTCCGGAAAAAGTTGAAGTTCCGGCAACAGAGGGTTAATAAATGTCTCGCATAATGTGAAAATGGGTGGGTGTGGCGTAAAAATACAATAACTCAACAAAACAAGACAGACTTTGTTTATCAGTGTTTCTAAATCCGCTGCCCTGAACGTTATTTGAAAAATGTTAACTTTCTGCCTATAGGTTACAAACACCTAATTATTTTCCATAGGCGACAGTGTTAACTAAAAGTCCCGCCGGCCATGTGTTAAGCCTATTTGAACTTCAAGTGGTAAAGTTTCCCTTAGAACGTTATCCGCTGTACCAGTATGTGACAACAAACGCGCCCTTTTCGGTATTTTTGTCAAACGATAATCTTGCATTTCCACAACTACCCCATTTACTGCACAAAAATCAGCAGCATAGAAATACCCAGACCCCTTCCGTAACTTCTGGACGCCACCAGACTATTCCTGGACATCTAACCATACACGATCGCCATATTTACGGAGTCTATGATTTTCTGTTCCCGATTAGGGATATTTCCCTCAATTATAATCAACCAATCAGCAGCCAGGTTTTTTTTTAATCTGACTCGAGTTTCCCTACACAAATTCAAGAAACGTAACTCTATATAATTAGTTGCTTGTAACCTATAATTGTAAAGAAAATCGAACTTTGATCGTGTAAACCGCGCCAATTTTACAAAAAAAGCTTTACCGTGATACGATAGAAACATAGGAGTCATTGGACATCATATTTTCTCCCAGCTGTCCTTTAACCCACATACCCTGTTTTAAAATTAACCAATTTTTTTTGGGTAAGAAATAACACCGATAATCACATCCTGATAACTCTGGAAGCACACTTTAGTAGAAGAGATACTAAAGTCTCATGTCATGCTTGTCATAGACATATATACTGCACAGTGTCGCATGTCCCATATCCATCAACTCACTAACGGCAATATTATGACCACAAATGTGACCACACCAAAAATTCAGGGGTTTTCATAAAAAATTAATTTGTAGAATCCGACTCGCGTGCATAATGCACACGATAGAAAAGCATATGTATAAGTTTTGAAAACTAGTTACGTATATCTACCATACGCTTTAAGGAATTTATCTAATTTTGAACAGTACAATGTTTAATTGGATTTGAAATAGACCCCCCCTCAAAATTTTACCATCCGACGATGATTTGGTTCAATGATAGGCGGGTGTCCCTTTAAATTTCAGTACTTTTTAGGAGTTTGAGTCGAATTCCTATTAGAGAAATTTCCATCACCTCGATCGTGCTATTTTGAACATTAAAGGTCGACCCATATGCACAAAATTGATGATTTTCAGAAAATTACGCCTCCGGTAAAGGTTGAAGTTCCGGCGACAGAGGGTTAATAAATGTCTCGCATGTCTGAAAATGGGTCGGTAGGGCGTAAAATACAATAATTCAACAAAACAAGACAGTCTTTGTTTATCAGTGTTTCTAAATTCGCTGCCCTGAACGATATTTGAAAAATGTGAATTTTCTGCCTATAGGTTACAAACACCTAATTATTTTCCATAGGCGACAGTGTTAACTAAAAGTCCCGCCGGCCATGGTTAAGCCTATTTGAACTTCAAGTGGTAAATTTTCCCTTAGAACGTCATCCGCTGCACCAGTATGTGACAACAAACGCGCCATTTTCGGTATTTTTGTCAAACGATAATCTTGCATTTCCACAACTACCCCATTTACTGCACAAAAATCAGCAGCATAGAAATACCCAGACCCCTTCCGTAACTTCTGGACACCACCAGACTATTCCTGGACATCTAACCATACACGATCGCCATATTTACGGAGGCTATGATTTTCTGTTCCCGATTAGGGATATTTCCCTCAATGATAATCAAGCAATCAGCAGCCAGGTTTTTTTTAAATCTGACTCGAGTTTCCCTACACAAATTCAAGAAGCGTAACTCTATATAATTAGTTACTTGTAACCTATAATTGTAAATAAAATCGAACTTTGATCGTGTAAAAGGCGCCAATTTTACAAAAAAAATTTACTGTGATACGATAGAAACATAGGAGTCATTGGACATCCTATTATCTCCCAGTGGTCCTTTAACCCACATACCCCGTTTTAAAATTAACCAATTTGTTTTGGTAAGAAATAATACCGATAATCACATCCTGATAACTCTGGAAGCACAGTTTAGTAGAAGAGATACTAATGTCTCATGTCATGCTTGTCATATACATATATACTGCACAGTGCCGCATGTCCGATATCCATCCTCTCACTAATGGCAATATTATGACCACAAATGTGACCACACCAAACATTCAGGGGTTTTCATCAAAATTTAATTTGTAGAATCCGACTCGCGTGCATAACGCACATGATAGAAAGGCATATCTATAAGTTTTGAAAACTAGTTACGTATATCTACCATACGCTTTAAGGAATTTATCTAATTTTGAACAGTACAATGTTTAATTGGATTTAAAATAGACCTCCCCCCTCAAAATATCACCATCCGACGATGATTTGGTTCAATGATATATAGGCGGGTGTCCCTTTAAATTTCATTACTTTTGGGGAGTTTGAGTCGAATTCCTATTAGAGAAATTTCCATCACCTCGATCGTGCTATTTTGAACATTAAAGGTCGACCCATATGCACAAAATTGATGATTTTCAGAAATTTACGCCTCCGGAAAAAGTTGAAGTTCCGGCGACAGAGGGTTAATAAATGTCTCGCATAATCTGAAAATGGGTGGGTGTGGCGTAAAAATACAATAACTCAACAAAACAAGACAGACTTTGTTTATCAGTGTTTCTAAATCCGCTGCCCTGAACGTTATTTGAAAAATGTTAATTTTCTGCCTATAGGTTACAAACACCTAATTATTTTCCATAGGCGACAGTGTTAACTAAAAGTCCCGCCGGCCATGTGTTAAGCCTATTTGAACTTCAAGTGGTAAATTTTCCCTTAGAACGGTATCCGCTGTACCAGTATGTCACAACAAACGCGCCCTTTTCGGTATTTTTGTCAAACAATAATCTTGCATTTCCACAACTACCCCATTTACTGCACAAAAATCAGCAGCATAGAAATACCCAGACCCCTTCCGTAACTTCTGGACACCACCAGACTATTCCTGGACATCTAACCATACACGATCGCCATATTTACGGAGGCTATGATATTCTGTTCCCGATTAGGGATATTTCCCTCAATGATAATCAACCAATCAGCAGCCAGGTTTTTTTTTAAATCTGACTCGAGTTTCCCTACACAAATTCAAGAAGCGTAACTCTATATAATTAGTTGCTTGTAACCTATAATTGTAAAGAAAATCGAACTTTGATCGTGTAAACCGCGCCAATTTTACAAAAAAAGCTTTACCGTGATACGATAGAAACATAGGAGTCATTGGACATCATATTTTCTCCCAGCTGTCCTTTAACCCACATACACTGTTTTAAAATTAACCAATTTTTTTTGGGTAAGAAATAACACCGATAATCACATCCTGATAACTCTGGAAGCACACTTTAGTAGAAGAGATACTAAAGTCTCATGTCATGCTTGTCATAGACATATATACTGCACAGTGTCGCATGTCCCATATCCATCAACTCACTAACGGCAATATTATGACCACAAATGTGACCACACCAAAAATTCAGGGGTTTTCATAAAAATTTAATTTGTAGAATCCGACTCGCGTGCATAATGCACACGATAGAAAAGCATATGTATAAGTTTTGAAAACTAGTTACGTATATCTACCATACGCTTTAAGGAATTTATCTAATTTTGAACAGTACAATGTTTAATTGGATTTGAAATAGACCCCCCCTCAAAATTTTACCATCCGACGATGATTTGGTTCAATGATAGGCGGGTGTCCCTTTAAATTTCAGTACTTTTTAGGAGTTTGAGTCGAATTCCTATTAGAGAAATTTCCATCACCTCGATCGTGCTATTTTGAACATTAAAGGTCGACCCATATGCACAAAATTGATGATTTTCAGAAAATTACGCCTCCGGTAAAGGTTGAAGTTCCGGCGACAGAGGGTTAATAAATGTCTCGCATGTCTGAAAATGGGTCGGTAGGGCGTAAAATACAATAATTCAACAAAACAAGACAGTCTTTGTTTATCAGTGTTTCTAAATTCGCTGCCCTGAACGATATTTGAAAAATGTGAATTTTCTGCCTATAGGTTACAAACACCTAATTATTTTCCATAGGCGACAGTGTTAACTAAAAGTCCCGCCGGCCATGGTTAAGCCTATTTGAACTTCAAGTGGTAAATTTTCCCTTAGAACGTCATCCGCTGCACCAGTATGTGACAACAAACGCGCCATTTTCGGTATTTTTGTCAAACGATAATCTTGCATTTCCACAACTACCCCATTTACTGCACAAAAATCAGCAGCATAGAAATACCCAGACCCCTTCCGTAACTTCTGGACACCACCAGACTATTCCTGGACATCTAACCATACACGATCGCCATATTTACGGAGGCTATGATTTTCTGTTCCCGATTAGGGATATTTCCCTCAATGATAATCAAGCAATCAGCAGCCAGGTTTTTTTTAAATCTGACTCGAGTTTCCCTACACAAATTCAAGAAGCGTAACTCTATATAATTAGTTACTTGTAACCTATAATTGTAAATAAAATCGAACTTTGATCGTGTAAAAGGCGCCAATTTTACAAAAAAACTTTACTGTGATACGATAGAAACATAGGAGTCATTGGACATCCTATTATCTCCCAGTGGTCCTTTAACCCACATACCCCGTTTTAAAATTAACCAATTTGTTTTGGTAAGAAATAATACCGATAATCACATCCTGATAACTCTGGAAGCACAGTTTAGTAGAAGAGATACTAATGTCTCATGTCATGCTTGTCATATACATATATACTGCACAGTGCCGCATGTCCGATATCCATCCTCTCACTAATGGCAATATTATGACCACAAATGTGACCACACCAAACATTCAGGGGTTTTCATCAAAATTTAATTTGTAGAATCCGACTCGCGTGCATAACGCACATGATAGAAAGGCATATCTATAAGTTTTGAAAACTAGTTACGTATATCTACCATACGCTTTAAGGAATTTATCTAATTTTGAACAGTACAATGTTTAATTGGATTTAAAATAGACCTCCCCCCTCAAAATATCACCATCCGACGATGATTTGGTTCAATGATATATAGGCGGGTGTCCCTTTAAATTTCATTACTTTTGGGGAGTTTGAGTCGAATTCCTATTAGAGAAATTTCCATCACCTCGATCGTGCTATTTTGAACATTAAAGGTCGACCCATATGCACAAAATTGATGATTTTCAGAAATTTACGCCTCCGGAAAAAGTTGAAGTTCCGGCGACAGAGGGTTAATAAATGTCTCGCATAATCTGAAAATGGGTGGGTGTGGCGTAAAAATACAATAACTCAACAAAACAAGACAGACTTTGTTTATCAGTGTTTCTAAATCCGCTGCCCTGAACGTTATTTGAAAAATGTTAATTTTCTGCCTATAGGTTACAAACACCTAATTATTTTCCATAGGCGACAGTGTTAACTAAAAGTCCCGCCGGCCATGTGTTAAGCCTATTTGAACTTCAAGTGGTAAATTTTCCCTTAGAACGGTATCCGCTGTACCAGTATGTCACAACAAACGCGCCCTTTTCGGTATTTTTGTCAAACAATAATCTTGCATTTCCACAACTACCCCATTTACTGCACAAAAATCAGCAGCATAGAAATACCCAGACCCCTTCCGTAACTTCTGGACACCACCAGACTATTCCTGGACATCTAACCATACACGATCGCCATATTTACGGAGTCTATGATTTTCTGTTCCCGATTAGGGATATTTCCCTCAATGATAATCAACCAATCAGCAGCCAGGTTTAAAAAAAAATCTGACTCGAGTTTCCCTACACAAATTCAAGAAGCGTAACTCTATATAATTAGTTACTTGTAACCTATAATTGTAAAGAAAATCGAACTTTGATCGTGTAAACCGCGCCAATTTTACAAAAAAACTTTACTGTGATACGATAGAAACATAGGAGTCATTGGACATCCTATTATCTCCCAGTGGTCCTTTAACCCACATACCCCGTTTTAAAATTAACCAATTTTTTTTGGTAAGAAATAACACCGATAATCACATCCTGATAACTCTGGAAGCACACTTTAGTAGAAGAGATACTAATGTCTCATGTCATGCTTGTCATATACATATATACTGCACAGTGTCGCATGTCCGATATCCATCCTCTCACTAATGGCAATATTATGACCACAAATGTGACCACACCAAACATTCAGGGGTTTTCATCAAAATTTAATTTGTAGAATCCGACTCGCGTGCATAACGCACATGATAGAAAGGCGTATTTATAAGTTTTGAAAACTAGTTACGTATATCTACCATACGCTTTAAGGAATTTATCTAATTTTGAACAGTACAATGTTTAATTGGATTTGAAATAGACCCCCCCCCCTCAAAATTTAACCATCCGACGATGATTTGGTTCAATGATAGGCGGGTGTCCATTTAAATTTCAGTACTTTTTGGGAGTTTGAGTCGAATTCCTATTAGAGAAATTTCCATCACCTCGATCGTGCTATTTTGAACATTAAAGGTCGACCCATATGCACAAAATTGATGATTTTCAGAAAATTACGCCTCCGGAAAAAGTTGAAGTTCCGGCGACAGAGGGTTAATAAATGTCTCGCATAATCTGAAAATGGGTCGGTAGGTCGTAAAAATACAATAACTCAACAAAACAAGACAGACTTTGTTTATCAGTGTTTCTAAATCCGCTGCCCTGAACGTTATTTGAAAAATGTTAATTTTCTGCCTATAGGTTACAAACACCTAATTATTTTCCATAGGCGACAGTGTTAACTAAAAGTCCCGCCGGCCATGTGTTAAGCCTATTTGAACTTCAAGTGGTAAAGTTTCCCTTAGAACGTTATCCGCTGTACCAGTATGTGACAACAAACGCGCCCTTTTCGGTATTTTTGTCAAACGATAATCTTGCATTTCCACAACTACCCCATTTACTGCACAAAAATCAGCAGCATAAAAATACCCAGACCCCTTCCGTAACTTCTGGACCCCACCAGACTATTCCTGGACATCTAACCATACACGATCGCCATATTTACGGAGTCTATGATTTTCTGTTCCCGATTAGGGATATTTCCCTCAATTATAATCAACCAATCAGCAGCCAGGTTTTTTTTTAATCTGACTCGAGTTTCCCTACACAAATTCAAGAAACGTAACTCTATATAATTAGTTGCTTGTAACCTATAATTGTAAAGAAAATCGAACTTTGATCGTGTAAACCGCGCCAATTTTACAAAAAAAGCTTTACCGTGATACGATAGAAACATAGGAGTCATTGGACATCATATTTTCTCCCAGCTGTCCTTTAACCCACATACCCTGTTTTAAAATTAACCAATTTTTTTTGGGTAAGAAATAACACCGATAATCACATCCTGATAACTCTGGAAGCACACTTTAGTAGAAGAGATACTAAAGTCTCATGTCATGCTTGTCATAGACATATATACTGCACAGTGTCGCATGTCCCATATCCATCAACTCACTAACGGCAATATTATGACCACAAATGTGACCACACCAAAAATTCAGGGGTTTTCATAAAAATTTAATTTGTAGAATCCGACTCGCGTGCATAATGCACACGATAGAAAAGCATATGTATAAGTTTTGAAAACTAGTTACGTATATCTACCATACGCTTTAAGGAATTTATCTAATTTTGAACAGTACAATGTTTAATTGGATTTGAAATAGACCCCCCCTCAAAATTTTACCATCCGACGATGATTTGGTTCAATGATAGGCGGGTGTCCCTTTAAATTTCAGTACTTTTTAGGAGTTTGAGTCGAATTCCTATTAGAGAAATTTCCATCACCTCGATCGTGCTATTTTGAACATTAAAGGTCGACCCATATGCACAAAATTGATGATTTTCAGAAAATTACGCCTCCGGTAAAGGTTGAAGTTCCGGCGACAGAGGGTTAATAAATGTCTCGCATGTCTGAAAATGGGTCGGTAGGGCGTAAAATACAATAATTCAACAAAACAAGACAGTCTTTGTTTATCAGTGTTTCTAAATTCGCTGCCCTGAACGATATTTGAAAAATGTGAATTTTCTGCCTATAGGTTACAAACACCTAATTATTTTCCATAGGCGACAGTGTTAACTAAAAGTCCCGCCGGCCATGGTTAAGCCTATTTGAACTTCAAGTGGTAAATTTTCCCTTAGAACGTCATCCGCTGCACCAGTATGTGACAACAAACGCGCCATTTTCGGTATTTTTGTCAAACGATAATCTTGCATTTCCACAACTACCCCATTTACTGCACAAAAATCAGCAGCATAGAAATACCCAGACCCCTTCCGTAACTTCTGGACACCACCAGACTATTCCTGGACATCTAACCATACACGATCGCCATATTTACGGAGGCTATGATTTTCTGTTCCCGATTAGAGATATTTCCCTCAATGATAATCAAGCAATCAGCAGCCAGGTTTTTTTTAAATCTGACTCGAGTTTCCCTACACAAATTCAAGAAGCGTAACTCTATATAATTAGTTACTTGTAACCTATAATTGTAAATAAAATCGAACTTTGATCGTGTAAAAGGCGCCAATTTTACAAAAAAACTTTACTGTGATACGATAGAAACATAGGAGTCATTGGACATCCTATTATCTCCCAGTGGTCCTTTAACCCACATACCCCGTTTTAAAATTAACCAATTTGTTTTGGTAAGAAATAATACCGATAATCACATCCTGATAACTCTGGAAGCACAGTTTAGTAGAAGAGATACTAATGTCTCATGTCATGCTTGTCATATACATATATACTGCACAGTGCCGCATGTCCGATATCCATCCTCTCACTAATGGCAATATTATGACCACAAATGTGACCACACCAAACATTCAGGGGTTTTCATCAAAATTTAATTTGTAGAATCCGACTCGCGTGCATAACGCACATGATAGAAAGGCATATCTATAAGTTTTGAAAACTAGTTACGTATATCTACCATACGCTTTGAGGAATTTATCTAATTTTGAACAGTACAATGTTTAATTGGATTTAAAATAGACCTCCCCCCTCAAAATATCACCATCCGACGATGATTTGGTTCAATGATATATAGGCGGGTGTCCCTTTAAATTTCATTACTTTTGGGGAGTTTGAGTCGAATTCCTATTAGAGAAATTTCCATCACCTCGATCGTGCTATTTTGAACATTAAAGGTCGACCCATATGCACAAAATTGATGATTTTCAGAAATTTACGCCTCCGGAAAAAGTTGAAGTTCCGGCGACAGAGGGTTAATAAATGTCTCGCATAATCTGAAAATGGGTGGGTGTGGCGTAAAAATACAATAACTCAACAAAACAAGACAGACTTTGTTTATCAGTGTTTCTAAATCCGCTGCCCTGAACGTTATTTGAAAAATGTTAATTTTCTGCCTATAGGTTACAAACACCTAATTATTTTCCATAGGCGACAGTGTTAACTAAAAGTCCCGCCGGCCATGTGTTAAGCCTATTTGAACTTCAAGTGGTAAATTTTCCCTTAGAACGGTATCCGCTGTACCAGTATGTCACAACAAACGCGCCCTTTTCGGTATTTTTGTCAAACAATAATCTTGCATTTCCACAACTACCCCATTTACTGCACAAAAATCAGCAGCATAGAAATACCCAGACCCCTTCCGTAACTTCTGGACACCACCAGACTATTCCTGGACATCTAACCATACACGATCGCCATATTTACGGAGGCTATGATATTCTGTTCCCGATTAGGGATATTTCCCTCAATGATATTCAACCAATCAGCAGCCAGGTTTTGTTTTAATCTGACTCGAGTTTCCCTACACAAATTCAAGAAGCGTAACTCTATATAATTAGTTGCTTGTAACCTATAATTGTAAAGAAAATCGAACTTTGATCGTGTAAACCGCGCCAATTTTACAAAAAAAGCTTTACCGTGATACGATAGAAACATAGGAGTCATTGGACATCATATTTTCTCCCAGCTGTCCTTTAACCCACATACCCTGTTTTAAAATTAACCAATTTTTTTTGGGTAAGAAATAACACCGATAATCACATCCTGATAACTCTGGAAGCACACTTTAGTAGAAGAGATACTAAAGTCTCATGTCATGCTTGTCATAGACATATATACTGCACAGTGTCGCATGTCCCATATCCATCAACTCACTAACGGCAATATTATGACCACAAATGTGACCACACCAAAAATTCAGGGGTTTTCATAAAAATTTAATTTGTAGAATCCGACTCGCGTGCATAATGCACACGATAGAAAAGCATATGTATAAGTTTTGAAAACTAGTTACGTATATCTACCATACGCTTTAAGGAATTTATCTAATTTTGAACAGTACAATGTTTAATTGGATTTGAAATAGACCCCCCCTCAAAATTTTACCATCCGACGATGATTTGGTTCAATGATAGGCGGGTGTCCCTTTAAATTTCAGTACTTTTTAGGAGTTTGAGTCGAATTCCTATTAGAGAAATTTCCATCACCTCGATCGTGCTATTTTGAACATTAAAGGTCGACCCATATGCACAAAATTGATGATTTTCAGAAAATTACGCCTCCGGTAAAGGTTGAAGTTCCGGCGACAGAGGGTTAATAAATGTCTCGCATGTCTGAAAATGGGTCGGTAGGGCGTAAAATACAATAATTCAACAAAACAAGACTGTCTTTGTTTATCAGTGTTTCTAAATTCGCTGCCCTGAACGATATTTGAAAAATGTGAATTTTCTGCCTATAGGTTACAAACACCTAATTATTTTCCATAGGCGACAGTGTTAACTAAAAGTCCCGCCGGCCATGGTTAAGCCTATTTGAACTTCAAGTGGTAAATTTTCCCTTAGAACGTCATCCGCTGCACCAGTATGTGACAACAAACGCGCCATTTTCGGTATTTTTGTCAAACGATAATCTTGCATTTCCACAACTACCCCATTTACTGCACAAAAATCAGCAGCATAGAAATACCCAGACCCCTTCCGTAACTTCTGGACACCACCAGACTATTCCTGGACATCTAACCATACACGATCGCCATATTTACGGAGGCTATGATTTTCTGTTCCCGATTAGGGATATTTCCCTCAATGATAATCAAGCAATCAGCAGCCAGGTTTTTTTTAAATCTGACTCGAGTTTCCCTACACAAATTCAAGAAGCGTAACTCTATATAATTAGTTACTTGTAACCTATAATTGTAAAGAAAATCGAACTTTGATCGTGTAAAAGGCGCCAATTTTACAAAAAAACTTTACTGTGATACGATAGAAACATAGGAGTCATTGGACATCCTATTATCTCCCAGTGGTCCTTTAACCCACATACCCCGTTTTAAAATTAACCAATTTGTTTTGGTAAGAAATAATACCGATAATCACATCCTGATAACTCTGGAAGCACAGTTTAGTAGAAGAGATACTAATGTCTCATGTCATGCTTGTCATATACATATATACTGCACAGTGCCGCATGTCCGATATCCATCCTCTCACTAATGGCAATATTATGACCACAAATGTGACCACACCAAACATTCAGGGGTTTTCATCAAAATTTAATTTGTAGAATCCGACTCGCGTGCATAACGCACATGATAGAAAGGCATATCTATAAGTTTTGAAAACTAGTTACGTATATCTACCATACGCTTTAAGGAATTTATCTAATTTTGAACAGTACAATGTTTAATTGGATTTAAAATAGACCTCCCCCTCAAAATATCACCATCCGACGATGATTTGGTTCAATGATATATAGGCGGGTGTCCCTTTAAATTTCATTACTTTTGGGGAGTTTGAGTCGAATTCCTATTAGAGAAATTTCCATCACCTCGATCGTGCTATTTTGAACATTAAAGGTCGACCCATATGCACAAAATTGATGATTTTCAGAAATTTACGCCTCCGGAAAAAGTTGAAGTTCCGGCGACAGAGGGTTAATAAATGTCTCGCATAATCTGAAAATGGGTGGGTGTGGCGTAAAAATACAATAACTCAACAAAACAAGACAGACTTTGTTTATCAGTGTTTTTAAATCCGCTGCCCTGAACGTTATTTGAAAAATGTTAATTTTCTGCCTATAGGTTACAAACACCTAATTATTTTCCATAGGCGACAGTGTTAACTAAAAGTCCCGCCGGCCATGTGTTAAGCCTATTTGAACTTCAAGTGGTAAATTTTCCCTTAGAACGGTATCCGCTGTACCAGTATGTCACAACAAACGCGCCCTTTTCGGTATTTTTGTCAAACAATAATCTTGCATTTCCACAACTACCCCATTTACTGCACAAAAATCAGCAGCATAGAAATACCCAGACCCCTTCCGTAACTTCTGGACACCACCAGACTATTCCTGGACATCTAACCATACACGATCGCCATATTTACGGAGGCTATGATATTCTGTTCCCGATTAGGGATATTTCCCTCAATGATATTCAACCAATCAGCAGCCAGGTTTTTTTTAAATCTGACTCGAGTTTCCCTACACAAATTCAAGAAGCGTAACTCTATATAATTAGTTGCTTGTAACCTATAATTGTAAAGAAAATCGAACTTTGATCGTGTAAACCGCGCCAATTTTACAAAAAAAGCTTTACCGTGATACGATAGAAACATAGGAGTCATTGGACATCATATTTTCTCCCAGCTGTCCTTTAACCCACATACCCTGTTTTAAAATTAACCAATTTTTTTTGGGTAAGAAATAACACCGATAATCACATCCTGATAACTCTGGAAGCACACTTTAGTAGAAGAGATACTAAAGTCTCATATCATGCTTGTCATAGAGATATATACTGCACAGTGTCGCATGTCCCATATCCATCCACTCACTAACGGCAATATTATGACCACAAATGTGACCACACCAAAAATTCAGGGGTTTTCATAAAAATTTAATTTGTAGAATCCGACTCGCGTGCATAACGCACACGATAGAAAAGCATATGTATAAGTTTTGAAAACTAGTTACGTATATCTACCATACGCTTTAAGGAATTTATCTAATTTTGAACAGTTCAATGTTTAATTGGATTTGAAATAGACACCCCCTCAAAATTTCACCATCCGACGATGATTTGGTTCAATGATAGGCGGGTGTCCCTTTAAATTTCAGTACTTTTTAGGGGTTTGAGTCGAATTCCTATTAGAGAAATTTCCATCACCTCGATCGTGCTATTTTGAACATTAAAGGTCGACCCATATGCACAAAATTGATGATTTTCATCAAATTACGCCTCCGGTAAAGGTTGAAGTTCCGGCGACAGAGGGTTAATAAAATAAATGTCTCGCATGTCTGAAAATGGGTCGGTAGAGCGTAAAAATACAATAACTCAACAAAACAAGACAGACTTTGTTTATCAGTGTTTCTAAATTCGCTGCCCTGAACGATATTTGAAAAATGTGAATTTTCTGCCTATAGGTTACAAACACCTAATTATTTTCCATAGGCGACAGTGTTAACTAAAAGTCCCGCCGGCCATGGTTAAGCCTATTTGAACTTCAATTGGTAAATTTTCCCTTAGAACGTCATCCGCTGCACCAGTATGTGACAACAAACGCGCCATTTTCGGTATTTTTGTCAAACGATAATCTTGCATTTCCACAACTACCCCATTTACTGCACAAAAATCAGCAGCATAGAAATACCCAGACCCCTTCCGTAACTTCTGGACACCACCAGACTATTACTGGACATCTAACCATACACGATCGCCATATTTACGGAGTCTATGATTTTCTGTTCCCGATTAGGGATATTTCCCTCAATGATAATCAACCAATCAGCAACCAGGTTTTTTTTTAAATCTGACTCGAGTTTCCCTACACAAATTCAAGAAGCGTAACTCTATATAATTAGTTGCTTGTAACCTATAATTGTAAAGAAAATCGAACTTTGATCGTGTAAACCGCGCCAATTTTACAAAAAAACTTACTGTGATACGATAGAAACATAGGAGTCATTGGACATCCTATTATCTCCCAGTGGTCCTTTAACCCACATACCCCGTTTTAAAATTAACCAATTTTTTTTGGTAAGAAATAACACCGATAATCACATCCTGATAACTCTGGAAGCACACTTTAGTAGAAGAGATACTAATGTCTCATGTCATGCTTGTCATATACATATATACTGCACAGTGTCGCATGTCCGATATCCATCCTCTCACTAATGGCAATATTATGACCACAAATGTGACCACACCAAACATTCAGGGGTTTTCATCAAAATTTAATTTGTAGAATCCGACTCGCGTGCATAACGCACATGATAGAAAGGCGTATTTATAAGTTTTGAAAACTAGTTACGTATATCTACCATACGCTTTAAGGAATTTATCTAATTTTGAACAGTACAATGTTTAATTGGATTTGAAATAGACCCCCCCCCCCCCCTCAAAATTTCACCATCCGACGATGATTTGGTTCAATGATAGGCGGGTGTCCATTTAAATTTCAGTACTTTTTGGGAGTTTGAGTCGAATTCCTATTAGAGAAATTTCCATCACCTCGATCGTGCTATTTTGAACATTAAAGGTCGACCCATATGCACAAAATTGATGATTTTCAGAAAATTACGCCTCCGGAAAAAGTTGAAGTTCCGGCGACAGAGGGTTAATAAATGTCTCGCATAATCTGAAAATGGGTCGGTAGGGCGTAAAAATACAATAACTCAACAAAACAAGACAGACTTTGTTTATCAGTGTTTCTAAATCCGCTGCCCTGAACGTTATTTGAAAAATGTTAATTTTCTGCCTATAGGTTACAAACACCTAATTATTTTCCATAGGCGACAGTGTTAACTAAAAGTCCCGCCGGCCATGTGTTAAGCCTATTTGAACTTCAAGTGGTAAAGTTTCCCTTAGAACGTTATCCGCTGTACCAGTATGTGACAACAAACGCGCCCTTTTCGGTATTTTTGTCAAACGATAATCTTGCATTTCCACAACTACCCCATTTACTGCACAAAAATCAGCAGCATAAAAATACCCAGACCCCTTCCGTAACTTCTGGACACCACCAGACTATTCCTGGACATCTAACCATACACGATCGCCATATTTACGGAGTCTATGATTTTCTGTTCCCGATTAGGGCTATTTCCCTCAATGATAATCAACCAATCAGCAGCCAGGTTTTTTTAAATCTGACTCCAGTTTCTCTACATAAATTCAAGAAGCGTAACTCTATATAATTAGTTGCTTGTAACCTATAATTGTAAAGAAAATCGAACTTTGATCGTGTAAACCGCGCCAATTTTACAAAAAAATCTTTACCGTGATACGATAGACACATAGGAGTCATTGGATATCCTATTATCTCACAGCGGTCCTTTAACCAACATACCCCGTTTTAAAATTAACCAATTTTTTTGGGTAAGAAATAACACCGATAATCACATCCTGATAACTCTGGAAGCACACTTTAGTAGAAGAGATACTAATGTCTCATGTCACACTTTAAGGAATTTATCTAATTTTTGAAAAGTACAATGTTTAATTTGATTTGAAATAGACCCTCCCCCCCCCCTCAAAATTTCACCATCCGACGATGATTTGGTTCAATGATAGGCGGGTGTCCCTTTAAATTTCAATACTTTTTATGAGTTTGAGTCGAATTCCTATTAGAGAAACTTCCATCACCTCCATTCAGCAGCCAGATTTTTTTTTA
Source organism: Siphonodentalium dalli (assembly GCA_032622095.1). Taxonomy (NCBI): domain Eukaryota; kingdom Metazoa; phylum Mollusca; class Scaphopoda; order Gadilida; family Siphonodentaliidae; genus Siphonodentalium; species Siphonodentalium dalli. The sequence continues at coordinate 30,428,684 of CP136061.1, forward strand.
TGCTGACTCGAGTTTCCCTACACAAATTCAAGAAGCGTAACTCTATATAATTAGTTGCTTGTAACCTATTGGTCCCACCTCGCCTGGTACCACGCTACACCAGGCAACTTGTGACACTGTAATATAATAAATGTGTATCCTATTTCTACTTGTGTTGGATGATACTCTCCGTTTAACCGATAGTACAGTTTTTCGGACGCCTTGTAATCATAACCGTTTCAAGAATGTCCTTAGAGTTTCCTGGTGTTTCCCTCAATATATTTTAGATTATAACGGTTTGGGCTGTATATTTGTGTGTGAGAATTCAGAATGCTCTTTCCACAATGGCCTGAAATAATCTTTAGATGTATGATGTGTGTAATTATCTTTTCCGATTTTATTATTCATTAATTTTCATATTATTTGGTTCGAGGTGGAGGGAAAAGTGCATCATTTCAAAATGTGGTTACAAGCCTGATATTGAGACAACTTCCGGTTTAGTGACATGGTATCTATATATATAAAACCCGTCGTCTGTGTGTGTGTGTATGTATCTGTGTATCTGTGTGTGTGTGTATAACTCGGTCACGCTTTTGGCGCGTTTATAACTTTTTAACCATGAATCCAATGTGGCCTAAATTTGTACTACGGACTATAGTGTGGCATAAAAGGTGACTCACCAAATTTCACGCCGATTGGTCCAAGCAAACCTGAGATCTAACATTGTCCCCAAATGCAATATCTGCACTCAAGTAGACACTATTTCTTATGACGTTTTTCCAAATGACGTCATTGACGTCGAACGCAAACCAACACTTGCTTTGCTATTGTAGGCGAAACTTCCATGCGCTCAACCAAAGCGTTGTTGGAAATAAGCGCTAAATTAACGTGTCAGTTCAGGTTCATTGTGAATTTAAATAACGAATGTTGATTTTGTCGCGGAAGTGCATGTATAGTGGGGTGTAGTCAAGACTCGAACGTTCTACCGTCGTCGGGAATGGGTGGATGTAGTGGGGTGCAGAGTCAAGACTCGAACGTTCGTCGTTGGGCATGTGTGCTATTAATATGGTATTTTAATTCGCCAGTTGGGTTTGAACATAAGTAAATAATGCTGTCTTTGATACGAAAGTTGTGCATTGAGTGTGGTATCGAAGGGGTACCGGTAGGCCTATACACGGAAGATGGCGAATGGACAGTCTGACCTCCCGCCAGTGGGTACCGTGAACTCGCCAAAATCAGTTAGAAAAATCACATGCACGGGACAGGCCTAATAATATATAGGGCCTGCAGTGTAAACAATACTGCCGACGCTAATTAATGTTCTTTTAATCTTTCGGTTGAGTGCAAATCTGATAAAAGAATAAATGTTTAAAAGATCACAATGTGCGCGAAGCGCACGCAGTTTAAATTAATATAATGTGCGCGAAGCTCACTAAGGGGCTGGAGACCCCTCCCCCGCTAAATAAAGGTTCCGAATAGAGCCTGTTTCGGTTAGTAGGCCCTATAGATAAAGTAAAATATCTTGATTGTTGCGTTCCATATGTGCATGCATATACGTGGGTTGGGGAGATGATGGTGTGGGCAAAAATACAGTTTTATTGAAATAAAGTTTTCATATATATAAATGGGCCGCGCAATGCATGGCGTGTGATCATTAGGCTGCATGCTGAATACAGGTTCCAAATGGGGCCGTTTAAAATGTGCTGCAAGATCCATATATGTGCACGAAGCTCACGCAGTTCAAGATCATATATAATGTGCGTGATGCGCAGAAAGGGGATGTGTAGACCCTTCCCGCAGAATAAAGTCTCCCGAATTGAGCCTGTTTCAGTATAGATAAAGTACAATATTTTGATTGTTGCGTTCCATATGTGCATGCATATTCATGGGTTGGAAGTTGGGGGTGGGAGTAAAAAATACAATTTTATTGAAAAGTGTTCATACAAATGGACCGCACAGTGCAGGCGTGTGATAATTAGGCGGCATGCGGAATACAGGTTCCAAAGTGGGTCCGTTCAAAATGTGCAACAAGCTCCCAAATGAAGGCTCCTGAATTGAGTATGTTTCAGTTGGTGCATAGTAGTATTTAAAGAATATACTGATTTTGTTTCGTTCAATATGTGCAATCGCATATGTAGACTGGGTATGTAGAAATACAGTTTTAGTGAAATAAAGTGTTCCAATGCGCATCCAGTAACAAAAAAAGAGAAGCATGACCATTCCATGTGTCCATGAAAGCGGACACTAGAAAATGACAAAGAACATTTATATACCCGTCATTTTGTGACGGGCAACCCCCTAGTCTATATATATAAAACCCGTCGTCTGTGTGTGTGTGTGTGTATCTGTCTGTGTGTGTATAACTCGGTCACGCTTTTGGCGCGTTTATAACTTTTTAACCATGCGTCTAATGTGACCCAAATTTGTACCACTGCCTATAGTGTGTCATAAAAGGTGACTCACCAAATTTCACGCCGAGCAAACCTGAGATCTAACATGGTCCCCAAATGCGGTATCTGCACTCAAGTAGACACTATTTCTTATGACGTTTGTCCAAATGACGTCATTGACGTCGAACGCAAACCAACACTTGCTTTGCTATTGTAGGCGAAACTTCCATGCGCTCAACCAAAGAGTTGTTGGAAATAAGCGCTAATTGTATGTGTCAGTTCAGGTACATTGTGAATTTAGATAACGAATGTTGATTTTGTCGCGGAAGTGCATGTATAGTGGGGTGTAGTCAAGACTCGAACGTTCTACCGTCGTTGGGAATGGGTGGATGTAGTGGGGTCAAGACTCGAACGTTCGTCGTTGGGCATGGGTACTAATTCTAATATGGTATTTTGATTCTATTTTAATTTGCCAGTTGGGTTTGAACATAAGTAAATAATGCTGTATTTGATACGAAAGTTGTGCATTGAGTGTGGTATCGAAGGAGTACCAGTATACATGGGAGTTGGCGAATGGACAGTCTGACCTCCCGCCAGTGGGTACCGTGAACTCAGTAAATTCGCCAAACTCAGTTAGAAAAATCACATTCTCGGGACAGGCCTAATAATAGGGCCTATAGTGTAAGTAATACTGCCGACGCTAATTAATGTTCTTTTAATCTTTCGGTTGAGTGCAAATCTGATAAAAGAATAAATGTTTAAAAGATCACAATGTGCGCGAAGCGCACGCAGTTTAAATTCATATAATGTGCGCGAAGCTCACTACGAGGCTGCAGACCCCTCCCCGCTAAATAAAGGTTCCGAATAGAGTCTGTTTCAGTTAGTAGGCCCTATAGATAAAGTAAAATATCTTGATTGTTGCGTTCCATATGTGCATGCATATATATACGTGGGTTGGGGAGATGATGTTGGGGGCAAAAATACAGTTTTATTGAAATAAAGTTTTCATACAAATGGGCCGCGCTAATGTGCGCGAAGCTCACTACGAGGCTGCAGACCCCTCCCCCGCTAAATAAAGGTTCCGAATAGAGTCTGTTTCAGTTAGTAGGCCCTATAGATAAAGTAAAATATCTTGATTGTTGCGTTCCATATGTGCATGCATATATATACGTGGGTTGGGGAGATGATGTTGGGGGCAAAAATACAGTTTTATTGAAATAAAGTTTTCATACAAATGGGCCGCGCAATGCATGGCGTGTGATCATTAGGCCGCATGCATACTACAGGTTCCAAAGGGGGTTAAAATGTGCTGCAAGCTCCCTATATGTGCGCGAAGCTCACGCAGTTCAAGATCATATATAATGTGCGCGATGCGCAGAAAGGGGCTGTAGACCCCTCCCCGCTGAATAAAGTCTCCCGAATTGAGCCTGTTTCAGTATAGATAAAGTACAATATTTTGATTGTTGAGTTCCATATGTGCATGCATATACATGGGTTGAGGAGATGAGGGTGGGGGTAAAAAATACAATTTTATTGAAAAGTGTTCATACAAATGGACCGCACAGTGCAGGCGTGTGATAATTAGGCGGCATGCGGAATACAGGTTCCAAAGTGAGTCCGTTCAAACTGTGCAACAAGCTCCCAAATGAAGGCTCCTGAATTGAGTATGTTTCGGTTGGTGCATAGTAGTATTTAAATAATATACTGATTTTGTTTCGTTCAATATGTGCATGCGCATATATGTAGACTGGGTGTGTAGAAATACAGTTTTAGTGAAATAATGTGTTCCAACGCGCATCCAGTAACAAAAAAAGAGAAGCATGACCATTCCATGTGTCCATGAAAGCGGACACTAGAAAATGACAAAGAACATTTATATACCCGTCATTTTGTGACGGGCAACACCCTAGTCTATATATATAAAACCCGTCGTCTGTGTGTGTGTGTGTGTATCTGTCTGTGTGTGTATAACTCGGTCACGCTTTTGGCGCGTTTATAACTTTTCAACCATGCGTCCTATGTAGCCCAAATTTGTACCCCGACCTATAGTGTGTCATAAAAGGTGACTCACCAAATTTCACGCCGATTGGTTAAAGCAAACCTGAGATCTAACATGGTCCCCAAATGCAGCATTTGCACTCAAGTAGACACTATTTCTTATGACGTTTGTCGAAATGACGTCATTGACGTCGAACACAAACCAATACTTGCTTTGCTATTGTAGGCGAAACTTCCATGCGCTCTACCAAAGCGTTGTTGGAAATTAATGTGTCAGTTCAGGTTCAGTGTGAATTTAGGTAACGAATGTTGATTTTGTCGCGGAAGTGCATGATGTATAGTGGGGTGTAGAGTCAAAACTCGAACGTTCTACCGTCGTTGGGAATGGGTGGATGTAGTGGTTTGCAGAGCCAAGACTCGAACGTTCGTCGTTGGGAATGGGTGCTAATATGGTATTTTAATTTGCCAGTTGGGTTTGAACACAAGTAAAGAATGCTGTCTTTGATACGAAAGTTGTGCATTGAGTGTGGAATCGAAGGAGTACCGGAAAAACGTGGGTAGGCGGTACCCAGTGGGTACCGTGAACTCAGTAAATTCGCCGGAACTCAGTTGAAAAAAGCACATTCCCGGGACAGGCCTAATAATAGGGCCTACAGTGTAAACAATACTGCCGACGCTAATTAATGCTCTTTTAATCTTTCGGTTGAGTGCAAATCTGATACAAGAATAAATGTTTAAAAGATCACAATGCGCGAAGCGCACGCGTTTTAAATTCATATAATGTGCGCGAAGCTCATAAAGGGGCTGCAGGCCCCTACCCCGCTAAATAAAGGTTCAGAATTGAGCCTGTTTCAGTCAGTATAGATTAAGTAAAATATCTCGATTGTTGCGTTCCATATATGTGCATGCATATACGTGGGTTGGGGAGATGATGGTGGGGGCAAAAATACAGTTTTATTGAAATAAAGTGTTCATACAAATGGGCCACGCAGTGCAGGGCGTGTGATCAATAGGCTGCATGTTGAATACAGGGTCCGTTTAAAATGTGCTGCAAGCTCCCTATTTATGTGCGCGAAGCTCACGCAGTTTAAGATCATATAATGTGCGCGAAGCGCAGAAAGGGGCTGTACATAGGCTCCTCCCCTCTAAATAAAGATTCCGAATTGAGCCTGTTTCAGTTAGTATAGATAAAGTAAAATATTTTGATTGTTGCGTTCCATATGTGCATGCATATACATGGGTCGGGGAGATGGGGGTGGGGGTAAAAATACAGTTTTATTGAAATAAAGTGTTCATACAAACGGGCCGCGCAGTGCAGGCGTGTGATCATTAGGCGGCATGCTGAATACAGGTTCCAAAGGGGGTCCGTTCAAAATATGCAGCAAGCTTCCGAATGTAGGCTCCTGAATTGAGTATGTTTCAGTTGTTGCATAGTATTTAAATAATATACTGATTTTGTTTCGTTGCGCATATATATGTGGACTGGGTGGGTAGAAATACAGTTTTAGTGAAATAAAGTGTTGCAATGCGCATCCAGTAACAAAAAGGAGAAACATGACAATTTCATGTGTCCATGAACGCGGACACTAGAAAATAACAAAGAAAAATTATATACCCGTCATTTTGTGACGGGCAACCCCCTAGTCTATATATATAAAACCCGTCGTCTGTGTGTGTGTGTGTGAGGGTGTGTGTGTGTCTGTGTATAACTCGGTCACGCTTTTGGCGCGTTTATAACTTTTCAACAATGCACGCAATGTGGCCCAAATTTGTACCATGGCCTATATTGTGTCTTAGAAGATGACTCACCAAATTTCATGCCGATTGGTCAAAGCACACCTGAGATCTAACATGGTCCCCAAATGCAGTATTTGCACTCAAGTATAGACATTATTTCTTATGACGTTTGTCGAAATGACGTCATTGACGTCGCACGCTAACCCACACTTGCTTTGCTATTGTAGACGAAACTTCCATGCGCTCTACCGAAGCGTTGTTGGAAATAGGCGCTAAATTAATTTGTCAGTTCAGGTTCAGTGTGAATTTAGGTAACGAATGTTGATTTTGTCGCGGATTAGTGGGGTGTTGAGTCAAGACTCGAACGTTTTACCGTCGTTGGGAATGGGTGGATGTAATGGGGTGCAGATTCAAGACTCGAACGTTCGTCGTTGGTAATGGGTGCTAATATGGTATTTAAATTTGCCAGTTGGGTTTGAACATAAGTAAAGAATTCTGTCTTTGATACGAAAGTTGTGCATTGAGTGTGGAATCGAAGGAGTACCGGTATACACGGAAGATGGCGAATGGACACAGTCTGACCTCCCGACAGTGGGTACAGTGAACTCAGTAAATTCGCCGGAACTCAGTTAGAAAAATCACATCCCGGAATCCCGGACCGGGACTAATAATATAGTGTAAACAATACTGCCGACGCTAATTAATGCTCTTTTAATCTTTCAGTTGAGTGCAAATCTGATAAAAGAATGTTCAAAAGATCAAAAGGTGCGGGAAGCGCACGCAGTTTAAAATCAGATAATGTGCGCGAAGCTCACAAAAGGGCTGTACATAGGCCCTCGCCCGCTAAATAAAGATTCCGAATTGAGTCTGTTTCAGTTACTATAGATAAAGTAAAATATCTTGATTGTTGCGTTCCATATGTGCATGCATATACATGGGTTGGGGAGATGGGGATGGGGGTAAAAATACAGTTTTATTGAAATAAAGTGTTCATACAAATGGGCCGTGCAGTGCAGGGCGTGTGGTCATTAGGCTGCATGCTGAATACAGGTTCCAAAGGGGATCCGTTCAAATTGTGCTGCAAACTCCCCATGTGTGCGCGAAGTGCACGCAGTTTAATATCATATAATGTGCGCAAAGCGCAGAAAGGGGCTGTAGGCCCATCCCCCGCTAAATATAGGCTCCCGAATTGAGCCTGTTTCAGTATAGATAAAGCAAAATATCTTGATTGTTGCATTCCATATGTGCATGCATATACATGGGTTGGGGAGATGGGGGTATGGGTAAAAATACAATTTTATTGAAATAAAGTGTTCATACAAATGGGCCGCGCAGTGCATGCGTGTAATCATTAGGCGGCATGCTGAATACAGGAACCAAAGGGGGTCCTTTCAAAATGTGCCACAAGCTCCCGAATAAAGGCTCCTTAATTAAGTATGTTTCAGTTGGTGTATAGTAATATTTAAATAATATGCTGATTTGGTTTCGTTCAATATGTGCATGCACATATGTTGACTGGGTGTGTAGAAATACAGTTTTTAATGAAATAAAGTGTTCCAACCCGCATCCAGTAACAAAACAGAGAAGCATGACCATTCCATGTGTCCATGAATGCGGACACTAGAAAATAACAAAGAACATTTATATACCCGTCATTTTGTGACGGGCAACCCCCTAGTCTATATATATAAAACCCGTCGTCTGTCTGTGTATCTGTGTGTGTGTGTATCTGTGTATAACTCGGTCACGCTTTTGGCGCGTTTATAACTTTTCAACCATGCGTCCAATGTGGCCCAAATTTGTACCACTGCCTATAGTGTGTCATAAAACGAAATGACGTCATTGACGTCGAACGCAAACCAACACTTGCTTTGCTATTGTAGGCGAAACTTCCAGCGCTCTACCAAAGCGTTGTTGGAAATAGGCGCTAAATTAATGTGTCAGTTCACGTTCAGTGTGAATTTAGGTAACGAATGTTGATTTTGTTGCGGAAGTACATGTATAGTGGGGTGTAGAGTCAAGACTCGAACGTTCTACCGTCGTTGGGAATGGGTGGATGTAGTGGGGTGCAGAGTCAAGACTCGAACGTTCGTCGTTGGGAATTGGTGCTAATATGGTATTTTAATTTGCCAGTTGGGTTTGAACATAAGTAAAGAATGCTGTCTTTGATACGAAAGTTGTGCATTGAGTGTGGAATCGAAGGAGTACCGGTATACACGGAAGATGGCGAATGGACACAGTCTGACCTCCCGCCAGTAGGTACCGTGAACTCAGTAAATTCGCCGGAACTAAGTTAGAAAAATCACTTTCCCGGGACAGGCCTAATAATAGGGCCTACAGTGTAAACAATACTGCCGACGCTAATTAATGCTCTTTTAATCTTTCGGTTGAGTGCAAATCTGATAAAAGAATAAATGTTTAAAGATCAAAATGTGCTTAAAGCGCACGCAGTTTAAATTCATATAATGTGCGCGAAGCTCACAACGGGGCCTCGGGCCCCTCCCCCGCTAAATAAAGGTTCCGAATTGAGCCTGTTTCAGTTAGTATAGATGAAGTAAAATATCTTGAATGTTACGTTCCATATGTGCATGCATATATGTGGGTTGGGGAGATGATGGTGGGGGCAAAAATACAGTTTTATTGAAATAAAGTCTGCATGCTGAATACAGGTTCCAAAGGGGTCCGTTTAAAATGTGCTGCAAGCTCCCTATATGTGCGCAAAGCGCACGCAGTTTAAGATCATATATATAATGTGCGCGAAGCGCAGAAAGGGGCTGTATGTCCTCCCCCGCTAAATAAAGTCTCCCGAATTGAGCCTGTTTCAGTATAGATAAAGTAAAATATTTTGATTGTTGCGTTCCATATGTGCATGCATATACATGGGTTGGGGAGATGGGGTGGGGGTAATAATACAGTTTTATTGAAATAAAGTGTTCATACAAATGGGCCGCGCAGTGCAGGCGTGTGATCATTAGGTTCAATACAGGTTCCAAAGGGAGTCCGTTCAAAATGTGCAGCAAGCTCCCGAATGAAGGCTCCTGAATTGAGTATGTTTCATTTGGTGCATAGTATAGTATTTAAATAATATACTGATTTTGTTCGTTCAATATGTGCAAGCGCATAATTCTGTGGACTGGGTGTGTTTTAGTGAACTAAAGTGTTCCAACGCGCATCCAGTAACAAAAATGAGAAGTATGACCATTCCATGTGTCCATGAACGTGCACACTAGAAAATAACAAAGAACATTTATATACCCGTCATTTTGTGACGGGGAAACCCCCTAGTAGTCTCATAATAGGTGAGTAATTCCTTTCGATGGGTGGTAGATTTGAATTCGAGACATGCAAATGCTCCTGTCTGAATGTTATCTGTTTTGGGACGTAGATATATAGTTGAGATCATATTTTACCATGAGCGTACCGTTATGTTTAGGCATGGATTATGGGCATAGCTAAATGTATATTTTACCATGAGCGTGCCGTCATGTTTAGGCATGGATTAGGGACAGTTTATCGTTGATTTTACAATGAGCGTACAGTCATGTTTAGGCATGGCTTAGGGACAGTTTGCCTTAGATGTTACCATGAGCGTAAGTCATGTTTAGGCATAGATTAGGGACATCGTTTACACTATATTTTACCGTTAGCGTACCGTCATATTTAGGCATAGATTAGGGACACAGTTTACTGTAGATTTTACCATGAACGTACAGTCATGTTTAAGCATGGATTAGGGACACCGTTTTCTGTAAATTTTAGCATGAGCGTACCGTTATGTTTAGGCATGGATTAGGGACAAAGTTTACTGTAAATTTTAGCATGAGCGTACCGTCATGTTCAGGCATAGATTAGGAACATGTTTAGACATGAACCAGGGACATAGTTTAGTGTAATTGTACCGTGAGCGTACCTTCAAGTTCATGATGGATTAGGGACACATTTTACCGTAGATTTTACCATGAGCGTACCGTCATTTTTAGGCATGGATTGGGACAGTTGAGTGTAGATTTTACCATGAGCGTGCCGTCATATTTAGGCATAGACCAGGGACATATTTGAGTGTAGATTTTACTATGAGCGTTCCGTTATATTTAGGCATGGAATAGGGACATAGTTGAGTGTACATTTTACCATGAGCATATCTTCGTGTCCAGGCATGGACCCGGGGCGTAGTTAAATGTTGAATTTACCATCAACACCCCCGTGTACGCGGTATCGCCAAAACCGAGGTTATCGCCAAAACCGAGAATATGGGAAAGTCATTTTCACGTATATGATATGGGGATATGTTAGTTTATCACCGTAATACAGACATCGAGCATCGTATGTGTATGTCCACACGAAGCATGAGTATTTATCCACCAGTTGTCAATCAGTTTTCCCAGATCAGACCATTAATGTTTTTTTGGCGAATTTTTTCAATGGTGTTTTTTCTTTTTCTCACTCAAATTTTCGAGAACAACCTTTCACTAGTATAGTTCCTGGACTTCCACGCTTCCAAAACAAATGCCGGTAAATAGTTGAATCTGTCAATGAAGCATAGGATTTGACACAATTTGCTAAATCCTTGTCGTTCTCAATATCCGCGCGATATGAAGGAACCACTGTCCGTCCAGAAAGATGCGAACGGCACAGATGAAGATGCGCCAAACGCCGAGTTTCTGTGCAGTAAATATGCGTATTACTTAAGGAGTTCTGATGAGTTTTCGAGTGTTTTTATGTGTATCTGAGACTGATCAATTGGACTGCGAATGTCAACTGAAATATGAATCCATAACATATTCGAAATAATGTGTGCATATTATATTATGAATGTATTTCAATTGAAATTAATTGAACATCCATCTCAGCATTCAGATTTGCGATCTCAATAACGTGAATGAATGATAACGCGATGCCTTGATCACACACACGTGAATGCTGCCGTTCGCATGCATGCAGCTAATCGGATATTCGTTTACTATTAACATGCTTGGAGTTTGCATATAGACCACACATGCCGGACGACACGCTACGGCGTATCAACGATTTGTTATAATCATGTTTATTTTACAGACTTTATGACTCGTTGCCACTCGAGTAGACCGTTACGCGACAATGAAACCGAATCATCTTATCGAATATACATATATCGTATTGCTCCAAATTATGCATTCTGGCTTTTTTAAGAGTCATTAGATAAAATTGTAACGATTCTTGTAACATCCGAACATATATCATCACTACCAAGTACCAAGTACCATAAGTACCAAGATATTTCAACACGTGCATATTATTGAAATTGAAACCAACAACTCGTGATACAGTCGAAATAAACAAGACCACGTGTTGCAAATGTTGATCAATTGAACAGTGCGTGCATACAGGTCCACTGGCCAATCAACCTCGACGAACTTATGACGTTATTTGATTGAACGATAATGTGATTGTTTTGAGTGACAACGTGTCACAACGGCTGTATATGACTTGGTTGTCGGAAATAATATCAAACTTTTACGGTCGTTTTAATTGTACTGTCTACTTTGGCGGTTCTCTTGTGAAATAACGCGTGGCATTATAAGAAATAAATATTCATATTAAGCCTATGCAGTTATAAGACAAATTTACCATATAACCGGCTGTGCGTTGTATAATTTGTTTTCAAACTTTTCGGTCATAACTGCAGACCATTAATCGAAACAAGAGTCATTTCTGACCTCGTTAAACTAAGAATGATAACGTTAAAATATTGAATCTACCAAAACAATAACACATGTATATCCCGTACGATGACCTCATGTAATATTTCCCCAAGATGATGGAGATTTATGCATAATTTCATTTAGATTATTGTGTGCAAATCTTAGCTATATTACATTTTCAAAATAAGTGAAAAAGAATAATTCTTGAACTTAACAAGCCGAAAACTGAATCTGCGAACAATACGAATTGAAAGTCATCGTGACGCTGAACATCCATAACAATTTTGGTTAGAACCATAAACCAAACTCAGGACGGGGACCCTGATAAGATAAGATTCATTTCGGTTAAAAATACATATCAATTACAGTATATGCAACCTATACGATAACATAATGAAGTCTTGTGTAAATATTATGCCCACAAAATATGTGGTCCTATGGGCTAAATTAGAAAAGTTATAAACTATTGTGTAATTTACATGTGCACATACCAATCATGGCAGTATACACATGTTCCACAGTGAAGTGTTTATTATAAATAGCAGTAACTTTGTTGTGTGTTTGTTCATTTATGTTCGGATGTTTAGTATGTTAACATAGAATCGTTTCAATTTTATCTGATGACTCTTAAAAAAGCCAGAATTGCATAATTTGGAGCAATATGATATGATATGATATATATATATATATATATATATAGCTATATATATATATATATATATATATATATTCGATACGATGATTCGGTTTCATTGTCGCGTAACGGTCTACTCGAGTGGGAACGAGTCATAAAGTCTGTAAAATAAACATGATTATAACAAATCGTTGATACGCCGTAGCGTGTCGTCTGGCATGTGTGTTCTATATACAAACTCCAAGCATGTTAATAGTAAACGAATATCCGATTAGCTGCATGCATGCGAACGGCAGCATTCACGTGTGTGTGATCAAGGCATCGCGTTATCATTCGTTCACGTTATTGAGATCGCAAATCTGAATGCTGAGATGGATGTTCAATTAATTTTAATTGAAATACATTCATAATATAATATGCACACATTATTTCGAATATGTTATGGATTCATATTTCAATTGACATTCGCAGTCCAATTGATCATTCTCAGATACACATAAAAACACTCGAAAATTCATCAGAACTCCTTAAGTAATACGCATAATTTACTGCACAGAAACTCGGCGTTTGGCGCATCTTCATCTGTGCCGTTCGCATCTTTCTGGACCGACAGTGGTCCCTTCATATCGCGCGGATATTGAGAACGACAAGGATTTATTAAATTCTGTTAAATCCTATGCTTCATTGACAGATTCAACTATATACCGGCATTTGTTTTGGAAGCGTGGAAGTCCAGGAACTATACTAGTGAAAGGTTGTTCTCGAAAATTTGAGTGAGCAAAAGCAAAAGCAAAAACACCATTGTATGGGGGATCGTACGTATCAAAAGGAAAAGTGCATTCGAGGAGAGGATAAAAGAGTAAATGAGCAAGAAAAAAGAGCAAATGATCAAGTGGGGGAGTGGGACAAAGAGCAAATGAGCAACTGAGCACAGGAGCAAGAGGTTCGGATTTTTTTTGTATGGGGGATCGTACGTATCAAAAGGAAAAGGGCATTCGAGGAGAGGAGAAAAGAGTAAATGAGCAAGAAAAAAGAGCAAATGATCAAGTGGGGGAGTGGGACAAAGATCAAATGAGCAACTGAGCACAGGAGCAAGAGTGGAGAACACCAAAACGACCTTAACGTCATCGTTAGCATGTATGAATATAATGTTATCATGCGTACATTTTTTTCCAAAAAAGGGGAAGGGGCCGCGCGCGCGCCATTTTTTTTAACAGAACTTTTTCGATCTTTTCGTTAATATAAGAGTGATCGTTATTCCAATAATTCGCGATAATGCCTGGGTGCCATTTATGCGGAAATATTTTATCGACGAACTACAATCTACAAAGACATAAACAGATTAAATACGGAATTATGTCAGGAACGAATGGAGATTTTTTCGGGAAAGATACAGATGACCGAGAAACGGTTCTAGATTCGTCCGAATCTGATATCATTCCCCGTTCACCTTCATCATAATCTAGAACCGCTTCGTCCTCTTCAGATTCAGAGGATGATACTGTCGCTGGCAGTAGATCGGTATTCGGCCGTAAGAAAGCTGCGCGATGCGTCAATGAGATGGACACATTCAAAAGTATGATGAAACGCGTCATCGATGATGTGAAAGCATTGTCTGATAAGTTTGATCAACTGATGGAAGAAGAGGGTGTGTCGGGAGAAGAGGCTGGGGGATAAGCTCAGCTTGAACGCGTCGACACAGAGTTTTCTCTCTTTCTCAAAAGTTACAGACGATTGATAGAATACCAGCATCGATTGAAAACATCCCGCATACATAACGCTATCATGAAGAAAATGGTCAAACTGACCAAACACGGATATAATAATGAATGGGCTGCGGATGAAGCGATGAGAAAATTCAAGAAACTCCTAGATATAAATCTAACGGTCGAAGCTTCTGACAGTGATTAAATTTCAATAAACTTCATCAACATGTTATTCTCGTCTTCGTTATATATCTATAAGTGGGGAGGGGGATTGTAGAGCGAGAAACGATACATAAATGGTACATTAAGAGCCCTAAAATTTGAAGTTTAAATATTGTTCTGTGTCTTTTTAACTTTCACCCACTGCGTGTGTATTGTTAACATTCATTCATAATGAGTGTCTTGTGTCCCTTTAGAGCGCATTGTGCTCCTTTAATATTCACACACCAATATTACATAACGTCCCTTACCTCGTGTCACTTTAACATTCCAAACCGTGCGTGCATTACCCCCCTTTAATTATGTCACAGCGTTGGTACATAGAAGACTGTATAACACTATGCCTATGTCTGTATATGTTGTCACATCGTGAGTGTAACGCCCACCTTTAATGGTGTCGTAGCGTGTGTACATATAAGACTGTATAACACTATGTCTATGTCTGTATGTGTTGGAACATTTAAGAAAGATGTGAAATATAAATGTCAAGACTCAGTTTATTCGTGTAGTAATTTCGTATCAGTTAAACGCTCTTCATTCGTATGAGTAATTACCAACAGGTAAGTTGCACTATTTTTGAAAGCAATCAAGATGGCGTACCTCGGTGTGACATTTTCATTACATTACAATAACCCTCGGCTGTGGTGTAACAGGTTTATAGTTTATAGTCAAATAACCCAGAGTGATTTAATTCACAATGAAGTACACTGACACTCCACTGATAATTGACATACAACTGTATAAGTGAACATCAAGTAATGTGTGGCTCCAATATGTGGGGGATAAATGACACCATACTGTTTTGACTAAATGACCATCTATTATTGAGAATGAATAGACTCGATAACGCGCTTTATTATTTACGTACAAGGTCATACTTCTCTATAGACAGTGACTATTGTATTCCAGTGTCTGTGAACGCATGGCTAACCTACATTCCAGAAATTCATTCAGATGCGATATGTATAGTTTATTCAGAGCTTAAGTGTGTAAACATCACATTTTGATCGCCACATGATAAGATGCACATATATGTACCATTGATACAATTTGAGTCATACCTGAGCTTAAACATGAAAACATCAACATGTTATTCTCGTCTTCGATATATATCTATAAGTGGGGATGGGAGATTGTAGAGCGAGAAACGATACATAAATGGTACATTAAGAGCCCTAAAATTTTAAGTTTAAATATTGTTCTGTGTCTTTTTAACTTTCACCCACTGCGTGTGTATTGTGTTTCTTTAACATTCATTCATAATGAGTGCCGTGTGTCCCTTTAGAGCGCATTGTGCTCCTTTAATATTCACACACCAATATTACATAACGTCCCTTACCTCGTGTCACTTTAACATTCCACACCGTGCGTGCAATACCCCCCTTTAATTATGTCATTGCGTTGGTACATAGAATACTGTATAACACTATGCCTATGTCTGTATATGTTGTCACATCGTGAGTGTATTGTCCACCTTTAATGGTGTCGTAGCGTGTGTACATATAAGACTGTATAACACTATGTCTATGTCTGTATGTGTTGGAACATTTAAGAAAGATGTGAAATATAAATGTCAAGACTCAGTTCATTCGTGTAGTAATTTCGTATCAGTTAAACGCTCTTCATTCGTATGAGTAATTACCAACAGGTAAGTTGCACTATTTTTTGAAAGCAATCAAGATGGCGTACCTCGGTGTGACATTTTCATTAAATTACAATAACCCTCGGCTGTGTTGTGTGTGCATGCATGTAGTCAACTAACCCAGAGTGACTTAATTCACAATGAAGTAGACTGCTGCAGATGCGATATATATTGATTATCCAGAGCTTAAGTGTGTAAACATCACATTTTGCTCGTCACGCTACGGCGGCGGTTGTTGTTGTTGTTATTGTTGTTGTTCCTCTTTCTCAAAAGTTACGAACGATTAATAGAATACCAGCATCGAATGAAAACATCACCCATACATAACATGATCATGAAGAAAATGGTCAAACTGACCAAACACGGATATAATAATGAAGGGGCTGTAGATTCAGACAACGTTAGAACGGTATTTTAGCTTCTGCTCTATGAGCGGTACTTTAGCTATGTATCTGCCCTATGGGGCGGTACTTTAGCTTTGTATCACAATCGATTTCATCATGTCACCAGGTTACACATATCTATATAATAGAGTGCTCATATTGAAATCACTCATAATTGCCTTGACATTTGGATAGGTAGGTTGTATTGTAGACACACGAATTAAATTTGTCTGGCCATGAATGCCAATGCACCATGATAGTTATCGATGTCAATAATGCGTTTCGTTGAGATCTTGATTGAGTTGATGACAATATTCTGACAAAATTTCTTTTCGATCTATAAAATGCTGCTTTTTATTATCGACATGATCACTTGCTCACTTTCTCACCTCTTGCTCATTTGCTCATTTGTATTGCTCATTTGCTCATTTTCTTGCTCATTTGCTCATTTTCTTGCTCATTTGCTCATTTTTATTGCTCATTTGCTCATTTTCTTGCTCATTTGCTCATTTTCTTGCTCATTTTCTTGCTCATTTGCTCATTTTTTTGCTCATTTGCTCATTTTTATTGCTCATTTGCTCATTTTTTTTGCTCATTTGCTCATTGATTGGTGCATACTCAAGAGTCATAGACCTAACATCCAATGTACTTTAATGGTGTCATAGCGTGGGTACATAGAAGACTGTATAACACTATGCCTATGTCTGTATATGTTGTCACACCGTGAGTGGATTGTCCGCCTTTAATTATGTCATAGCGTGTGTACATGCAAGACAGTATAACACTGGATATTTTGGAAGTTTTTTGAATTTTTTGAATTTTTTGAAATTTTTGAAATTTTTGAAATTTTGGAAGTTTTTGAAATTTTTAAAATATTTGAAAGTTTTGGAAATTTTGGAAATTTTGGAAGTTTTTGAAGTTTTTGAAATTTTGAAGTTTTGGGTTTTGAAAAAAATAAATTTTGGGAATATTTTAGTACAAACAATTTTAACCCCCAAAAATCTATTTTTAGATGTGAGGCTAACGAGCCTCACGTACTACTCAAGGAATGTCACTAGACCGAGGGTAGGTTCGAAACCGCTGGTATGCATACAAGCGATGATATGTCCTGTATACATATTGTGGAGTAAGATACAATATCTCTAATGTTATGTCAACTAAAAGTAAACAAGATAATTGGTAGCTTGGCGGTGGAATATAAAATTTGATATGCTGCTCACATAAAGGCTGTGTATACCATGTACTAACTATGATGGAGTGCATTGCAAGAGGTCCAAATATTAAATAATGTTAAAATCACGGCAAAAACACCGTCATTACAGTTAACAAATGGGAGTACAAAGATTTTACCGTGAGCGTATCGTCATGTTTAGGCATGGATTAGGGACACAGTTCAGTGTATATTTTACCATGAGCGTACCGCCATGTTTAGGCATGGATTCAGAACATAGTTGAGTGTAGCTTTTACCATGAGCGTACCGTCATGTTTATGTACAGAGTAGGGACATTGTTTACTATAGAGTTTATCATAAGCGTATTGTAATTTGTATGCATGGATTGAGTGTAAATATTACCGTCATAATCTGTCTCGTAAACATATAAATGCCTTCATATTACCATTTGATGCAGGTTCACTCGAGTTTACTCAGTTCCATCTTCGAGCCTCTACTCATTGATCATCTGATACTCAGGGACGTGTTTCTATAAAAATGATTAGTTGTTATGGTAATTGGTTGATGGACAATATCTTTATTATAGCATCATTATACATGTAGTTTAACTTGATATCGATGCTATGAACAGTTGACACACTTACAGAATAAAAAGTTGAAATAGTTATAAGTTGTTTACTCAGATCCAACTTCTCTAGAAGTGTGATGTGTTCTTTCTTGTTGTAACTGTAGACACTATGAGAATTGTCCAGACCGCCGATCTTCGCAGTGTCGACAATTTCTTGGAATTTATCCAAAGCCAACTTCCTGCACTCTCTGGCACGATATATATTAATGAGACAATATGGTCAACGAAATGATGAAATTCCCCGCCATACCAAAATGTCGATTATTAAAGCTTCGTAATCTTTGGTATAGCGGTTGTTAATTGTGATGTCTTCCAAAGGGTCGTTGGTATATTTCTGATGGTCATTTCAGTGCAACGAACTGTCCCAAAGTAGGGCAAATTTCACCCTAACTACCAGTTGCATTTTGCTTCACCAGTATTATGTGGGTAAATTCTTATATCAAAAATGTTTTAAGCCATTTTGCTTTTCATCAATCTTCTTGTATTACTTTCTAAAGGGCCCGTTTCTAAACATGTCAGTGCATCTGGCCGTGTATGTGTCATGCTAGTGTTTGCTCACCCTGGCAGTCTGTGTTACTTACACCCACTTACCTACAATGGTTACATGAAACAAATGCCACTCTAACAACTGTTTGGAAATATACACATATCAGATCAATTCCACCTTAATTTAGTCTCATGATTCCATACTAATTTTGCGTTATGCATGGACTTTTCAAATGTTCGAAGTTTTGGCCTGACCAATAGTGAGAGGTGTGCAATGAATTGCATTTTGTTCCTTATATATTTCTGCGTTAACAGTCGGTACATTTCGCGATATTACTCGTTCTAGTTATATGATGATTGTGGGTAAATATATTTTGAGACATCCCTATATATATACAAACTTACTACCTATGGGTACTTTTGTCCGGGAAGTGTCATGGACGGGTCAAATCGTTACCACGACCTGACCTTTACCTTCAAAATGGTCTATTCAAGGTCAAATCGGGTCCATTTTCGCATGCGCCCGTGTCTACTATATATTTTGAGACTTCCGTATATATATATATATATATATATATATATATATATATATGTGTGTCCTTTATAGACACGAAAACGGCTCCGCCGATTGAGCCTAAACTTCTTATCTAAGGGGAAAAAGCCACGGGCAGTGTCATCTGAAAATTCGCGAGCCTGTGCGACAACTCCTTCATACTTCAACTGACACCGTAATGGGGATTGATGGGTTAATGAGTAAATGATTAACGAGCGTTCGTATCTGCGGTGTCGTTGATAAAGAGCGTTACATCGCAAATATGCATGCATTTCTATTGCATAGAACTCGCTTCTACGAATCTTCCCACGTCTGGCGAAATTGTTAATAAATGCGTTTATGTCTCTTCGATAATTGCCTTAAACTTTTAAAGTGTCGAGTCTGTCCATTTTCCCATGTAAAATCGTATTCTAGGACACCGGGTTCGAGATATTTTATTCTTTCGGACATCGTCATTTGTCACTCGAAATCACTCGATTCGGCGTCAATTCATCCCTTGGGAGGCCTTCTAAAATTATGTCTTCACTTCCCAGTTATGCCCCAGGGTGTGGAGGAGAGATTTATTGGAAGGCATAAGATATTTTGTATTGCCCGGGAACAATACTTTTGAGTTGATTCCATCGATCGTCTTATGATTCCGTTTTCGATGCATCGCGTAAATAATGTACTTGCAGTAAATCGTACCTCTTGTATTTGCAGTAAATCAGACGTCCGTGTTCCGAACGTTCAATATAATGTATTGGACTCTGTCATTTTAAGTATATATTAGTATTGCACACAGACATACGAAGTCTCAATTTGTTATATATGGTCAAATCGGGACGGGGAATAATTTTGTCACGTTATATGATATGCCTGTACGGGGTTACCTTGAAAAAACTAAAATTAATGGATCGACCAAAGTCATGGGACCAATGCCGCCAGTGGCGGGCTAATCTGCTAGCCTACTATATATTTTGAGACTTCCGTATATATATATGTGTGTGTGTGTCCTTTATAGACTCCAAAACGGCTCAACCAATTGAGCTCAAACTTCCTATCTAATGGTAAAAACCCACGGGCAGTGTCGTCGCACCGCCTTTGAGAAGGTCCGAGCACTACTTGTCCCTTCCCCTGTCACTGTCCTTGGCAGGGAGTGGTTAATCGAGTGATAATTTGATGAGCGTTTGTATATAACACGTCGCTATAAAAGAGCGTTTGTTTACAATATCAACGCAACGTTATCGCTCGAAATTTAGCAAAGAACCAAAATTAATTTCTTTCAACTAAAACATAATTACGTGTTGTACTCTGTCATTTTAAAAATCTATAAGTATTACACGCAGACACACCAAGTCTCAGCTTAAAATTTTGAAAACAAAATGGCCGCCAGTGCGATCACCCGCAACAGTCGGTACATTTCACGATATTACCCTATGTCTATTTATATGACGATTGTGGAAAAACAAATTGAGATATGACTTTGCAATGAATTGCATTTTGTTCCTTATATATTTCTGCGTTAACAGTCGGTACATTTCGCGATATTACTCTGTCTAGTTATATGATGATTGTGGGTAAATATATTTTGAGACATCCCTATATATATACAAACTTACTACCTATGGGTACTTTTGTCCGGGAAGTGTCATGGACGGGTCAAATCGTGACCACGACCTGACCTTTACCTTCAAAATGGTCTATTCAAGGTCAAATCGGGTCCATTTTCGCATCCGCCCGTGTCTACTATATATTTTGAGACTTCCGTATATATATATATATATATATATATATATATATGTGTGTCCTTTATAGACACGAAAACGGCTTCGCCGATTGAGCCTAAACTTCCTATCTAAGGGGAAAAAGTCACGGGCAGTGTCATCGGACCATTCGCGAGCCTGTGCGACAACTCCTTCATACTTCAACTGACACCGTAATGGGGATTGATGGGTTAATGAGTAAATGATTAACGAGCGTTCGTATCTGCGGTGTCGTTGATAAAGAGCGTTACATCGAAAATATGCATGCATTTCTATTGCATAGAACTCGCTTCTACGAATCTCCCCACGTCTGGCGAAATTGTTAATAAATGCGTTTATGTCTCTTCGATAATTGCCTTAAACTTTTAAAGTGTCGAGTCTGTCCATTTTCCCATGTAAAATCGTATTCTAGGACCACCGGGTTCGAGATATTTTATTCTTTCGGACATCGTCATTTGTCACTCGAAATCACTCGATTCGGTGTCAATTCATCCCTTGGGAGGCCTTCTAAAATTATGTCTTCACTTCCCAGTTATGCCCCAGGGTGTGGAGGAGAGATTTATTGGAAGGCATAAGATATTTTGTATTGCCTGGGAACAATACTTTTGAGTTGATTCCATCGATCGTCTTATGTTTCCGCTTTCGATGCATCGCGTAAATAATGTACTTGCAGTAAATCGTACCTCTTGTATTTGCAGTAAATCAGACGTCCGTGTTCCGAACGTTCAATATAATGTATTGGACTCTGTCATTTTAAGTATATATTAGTATTGCACACAGACACACAAAGTCTCAATTTGTTATATATGGTCAACTCGGGACGGGGAATAATTTTGTCACGTTATATGATATGCCTGTACGGGGTTACCTTGAAAAAACTAAAATTAATGGATCGACCAAAGTCATGGGACCAATGCCGCCAGTGGCGGGCTAATCTGCTAGCCTACTATATATTTTGAGACTTCCATATATATATATGTGTGTGTGTGTCCTTTATAGACTCCAAAACGGCTCAACCAATTGAGCTCAAACTTCCTATCTAATGGTAAAAACCCACGGGCAGTGTCGTTGCACCGCCTTTGAGCAGGTCCGAGTACTACTTGTCCCTTTCCCTGTCACTGTCCTTGGCAGGGAGTGGTTAATCGAGTGATAATTTAATGAGCGTTTGTATATAACGCGTCGCTATAAAAGAGCGTTTGTTTACAATATCAACGCAACGTTATCGCTCGAAATTTAGCAAAGAACAAAATTAATTTCTTTCAACTAAAACATAATTACGTGTTGGACTCTGTCATTTTAAAAATCTATAAGTATTACACGCAGACACACCAAGTCTCAGCTTAACATTTTGAAAAATAAGAGTTTTATCGACATAAATCGATTTGAATGGGAAATCCTATGTTAATAAACATTGTAATTTTCAGCAGCAGGGGGGGGGGGGCAGCATAATTTGGTCATTTTTGAGTTTGTCCGTAATAATACCGTTAATGACGTCATCGCCGAGAGGCTTTATCTGTATGACGTCATAAGGGTGCTGCTTTGTTTTGGAATGGTCAAATCGTGACCCCGATCTGAGGTTGACCTTCAAAATGGTCAATTCAAGGTCAAATTGCGCCTTTCGACGGCTGAAAGCATGGGATGTATGCGCCAGTGGCGGCCTAATCTGCTAGTCTACTATATATCTTGAGACCTCCGAATATATATATATTCTTTATAGACTCGAAAACGGCTTGACCATTTCAGCCCAAACTTCCTATCTAAGGGTAAAAAAACCACGGACAGTGTCGTCGCTCTGCTTTTTAGAAGGTCCGAGCACTCTCCTTTCCCCATGTCACCGTCCTTGGCACAGAGTGGTTAACGCAATAATGCTCCTTAATTTTCCATATTTGATTTTGTTAACCGAATAACGCTCTTTATTGCCTTCGGTTTTCGCCTACGGCTGTATGCAAGCTAATTTTCCATATTTGGCTACGGCTATTTGCAAGCTTTCCGGAAATTATCTGTTTACGTGTCGAGCGGTTAATAATTATCCAGGTGGGGATGTGGAGTTGAGGTTGCTTTGTTAGCTCAATCGGTGACATCAACACGGGACCGGGAATACTTGAAACGGATACACGCAAATGACCTTCGGCGATATTTTGGGCATCAGCAGCAACGTGAAATTTGTGTGGTCAGCTCGGGACGTGGAATATTTTTGTCGGGTCAGTTTGTCCACCGACGTGACCTTGACCATGAAACGGGTACCCGCAAATTATATTTCGGGCATCAGCATGCTGTCGGCGTGCCTGTACGGGGTTACCTTGGGAAAAAAAATAATGGATCGACCAAATCCATGGGTCGAATCCCGCCAGTGCTAGTCTACTATATATTTCGAGACTTCCGTATATATGTGTGTATGTGGGTACTTCATAGAATCGAAAACGGCTGCGCGGATCGAGCTCAAATTTCGTGTATAAGGGTAAAAACTCACAGGGATCGTCGACGTCGCATTTTGGACAAGCTCTGAGCGCTCATTCTCCACTCCCAATCATCAAAATCACCGCAAAGGACAGTTCGGGGGTTACGGCATCAACGATCTTTATATCGACCATATTTAGAGTTGTTAACCGACCAACGCTCTTATTGCAATCGACGTTGCTAAACGGTTAACCTTGCGTACGAAACTACGGACGCAAAACGCGCAATGCATTTATCTCGATTAAAAAGGTAGAATTAACGTGTTGTGTGATTCTTATGTCTGTCGTTCCTAGGAACGGTGGAAATTTTCAATCATACCTCTTTTAGGGACGGGTACTGCGTGTTGTGTGAAAACAAAAAATGCGTGTTGTGTGATTCTTATGTCTATCGTTCCTAGGCACGGGGGAAATTTTCATCGGGTCAGTTTTTTCCGCCCGATGTACCTTAAATCATACCTCTTTTAGGGAAGGGTACTGCGTGTTTAGTGAGTCTTATGTCTTCACCTTAATTGGGTAAAATAAGGTATAATCGGGTAAAATATTGAAAAACCAAAAATTAAATTCAAAAAATTCAAAAATCCAGTAAATTAAAAATGCATGGGTAAAATATTGAAAAACCAAAAATTAAATTAAAAAATTAATCAAAACAATTAATTAAAAAATCCGGTAATTAACTCATGTTATAAACAAAACATTAATATTAACTCATTGAAAACAAACTTAAAATAAAAAAATAAAAAACTTATTAAAAACATTAAAAATTGTCATGTTTCTGACGACGCCGGCAGTGGCGGGCTAACCTGCTAGTCTACTAAATAATTTGGGACTTTCGTATATATATATGTGTGTGTGTATATATGTATGTGGGTACTTCATGGAATCCAAAACGCGTGTACAGATTGAGCTCAAATTTCGTATATAAGTGTAAAATACCACGGACACCGTCGTGTTCGCGTTTTGGAGAAGCTCAGAGCAGCTCTTCTCCCTTCCAAATCATCAAAATCACGCAATCGGCACTTCGGGGTTAATAGCGTTGATATTTAAAGAGCGTTCGTTTTCCGCAGTGTCTATATAAAGAGCGTCGTTTTCGCTATCTACTTATCTGTATGACGGGAGTCTGTAGCCTGTCGCTCGAAATTCACGACGGGAAGCGTTTGTTTTCAATTCAATGCAATGTTATCGCTCGAAATATTATGCAGAGAGATTTCACGACATTAGGACGGGTACGGCAGACTCGAAATATTATGCAAACAGATTTCCCGACCGGAAGCCCTTGTTTTCAATTCAATGCAATGTTATCGTAGAGAGATTTCACGAAACAAAGAATGCGTTGTCTGTCGTTCCTAGGAAGGGGGGATTTCTACGGGTAAATTTTTCCGCCAGAAACAAAAAATTTAATTAAAACAATTTAAAATTTAATTAAAACAATTTAAAATTAAAAAAAGTGTCTCGGAACCTGTTCCAATTGCTTTTTCGAACAAAGCCATGGGACGAATGCCACCAGTGGCGGGCTAACCTGCTAGTCTCATATATATTTTGAAGACCTCTGTTTGTCTGTCTGTATGTATGTCATTTATACAAATCTACGATTCTCGACCGATCGGGACGAAACTTGGTACGTGTGTGTAGTTTGACCAGGCGGTGGAGGTTGTCATATTGGCGAGCCCGTGCGGCGCCCGCTTCGCGCATGCGCAGACGAGATCTCGGAAACGGGTGGAGCTATCGACTTGAAATTTGCTATGTGAATGTATCTTGCCCGCATACGAATTTTATCGGGTCGCCGAGCCCGTGCGACGCAGCTTCGCGCATGCGCAGACTAGATCTCGGAAACAGGTGGAGCTATCGACTTGAAATTTGGTATGTGAATGTATCTTGCCCCGGATACGAATTTTATCGGGTCGCCTGAGCCCGTGCGACGTCAGCTTCGCGCATGCGCAGACGAGATCTCGGAAACGGGTGGAGCTATCGACTTGAAATGCATGCGAAGACCATATCTCGGAAACGTGTGGAGCTATCGACTTGAAATTTGGTTTTTGAATAGCCCGGACAACATCGGGCTCATCGGCTAGTCTACTATATATTTCGAGACTTCCGTATATATATACGTATATACATCCTTTATAGACTCGAAAGCGGCTGGGCCAATTGAACTCAAACTTGCTGTGTAAGGGTAAAAAGCCACACGCAGTGCACTCCATTCGCGAGCCCGTGCGACCGCTCATTCGCACTTCAACTGCCACACCAATGGTGTTGGATGGGTTAATCGCGTGACAATTAATGAGCGCGAAATCCGTGCTCTCGCCGAGATTCAACACAATAGCCCGTGAGCCACGCCTAACAATCCGATTAACCATGCAATTATCGCCGTTGAGTGTGAATAAATATGTCCGAAACGACATGGACTGGTCCCCATGCACCTCCCCATCGGGTCCAATTTCGCATGCACAGTGTCCTTGCTCATAAACGCTCATAACAAAGCCATGGAACGAATCAAGCCAGTGTCGGGATAATCTGCTATATATTTTGAGAACTCCGTATATATATATATGTATATGTGTGTGTGTGTGTGTGTGTGTACTTCATGGAATCCAAAACGCGTGTACATATTGAGCTCAAATTTCGTATGTAAGTGTAAAATCCCACCGACACGGCCGTGGTCGCGTTTTGGAGAAGCTCAGAGCACCCTTTATCCACTCCCAAATCACCGCAAAGGCACGGCGGGTGTTAATCAAGTGATTATTTAATGAGCGTTTGTTTTTGACGCATCGCTATAAAGAGCGTCTGTTTCCCATTCAACGTTATTAGCATCTGCAGAGTTATACGGGAACATTGAGTGCATTTCCTATGCGGGGAGATTTATTGGATGTAGTACTCTTACAACATCATTGTTATATTATGTATGCCACTTAGGTCAGGGCTTAGGGGGGGGTAGTTATAGGCATAATGCTTCTCAGAAATCCCGGTTACAAACCAACACTCACAATTTCGTATTTGCGCAAACGTTATCGCTTGAAATTCCCGAAGGGTTTTACATACAAGTTATGTCCTCTTACCTCACCGTTACATCTCCATAAAAATAGTCCACATGACAGTTAATCCTTATATTTATATACATTTAGCGAAAAAGCCACTTTTGTAAATATATTTAAATCGAAAAGTTTATCGTGACAAGATCAGCCCAAAATACCCAATAGCACCCTTGGCAAAAGTTAATAGGAACAATTTCTCTTCATGTTGAAACCCGATGATGTATTAAGTCAATCCTGCACGAGTCCAAATGCGCCCAAAACATTACGCGTTCGTCTTTCCAAACCTAATGACGTATCGATGGTGTTATTAGCTTGGTGTTATGAGGCGTTACGCATTCACCGAGAAATAACTGCAACTAGCCACGTGGGCGCCGACCAATCAGAATGCTGGATTTAGTGATGACAACACTTAGTGTGTAAATATATATATATATATATATATATATATATATATATATGTGTGTGTGTGTATATATGTGGGTACTTCATAGAATCGAAAACGCGTGTAGGAACGGGCATCCCCACGGCAATGTCGGCTTATACGACATCTTTACTACACATGACAGCCGATGGACAATTGGTCTCTATATATGTACCAAAATTACGCCGCGTTGGTGACTGGGAAATTCCAGGGAATGCCGATTGAGCTCAAACTTGCTACCTACGGGAAGTGTCATATATATGTGTCTGTCCTTTACAGACTCGAACCGATTGATCTCAAATTTGCTAAATACGGGAAGTGACATGGACGGGTTCATTGAAAAACAAAAACAAATCGGGTAAAATTGAAAAACAAAATTATAAAGGCACAATTAACTCATTGAAAAACTAAAAAATTAACTCATTGAAAAACAAAAAATTCAATTAAAATTGTCATGTTTCTGACTATTGCCGAAATTTGGTGCAAATGCAGCACAAGTGTCTCGGAACCTGTTGCAATTGCTTCTTTCGAACAAAGCCATGGGACGAATGCCGCCAGTGTCGGGCTAACCTGTTAGTCTCCTATATATTTTGAAGACCTGTGTCTGTCTGTCTGTATGTCTGTATGTATGTCATTTATACAAATCTACGATTCTCGACCGATCGGGACGAAACTTGGTACGTGTGTGTAGTTTGACCAGGCGGTCGTCGTTGTAGTATTGGTGAGCCCGTGTGGCGCCCGCTTCGCGCATGCGCAGACGAGATCTCGGAAACGGGTGGAGCTATCGACTTGAAATTTGGTATGTGAATGTATCTTGCCCCGGATACGAATTTTATCGGGTCGCCGAGCCCGTGCGACGCCAGCCTCGCGCATGCGCAGACGAGATCTCGGAAACGGGTAGAGCTATCGATTGGCGCGCCCGTGCGACGCCCGTGCAGCACATGCGCAGACGAGATCTCGGAAACGGTTGGAGCTATCGACTTGAAATTTGCTATGTGAATGTATCTTGCACCGCATACGATATTTATCGGGTCGCCGAGCCCGTGCGACGCAAGCTTCACGCATGCGTAGACAAGATATCGGAAACGGCTGGAGCTATCGACTTGAAATTTGGTTTTTCAATAGCCCGGACAACGTCGGGCTCATCGGCTAGTCTACTATATATTTTGAGACTTCCGTCTATACATATATATATATTTGTGTGAGGTGTGTGTGTGTATGTATATCATTTATAGACTCGAAAACGGCTCGACCGATTAAGCTCAAACTTAATACCTAGGGGTATTTTTGTGCGGGGAGTATTTTGGACGGGTCACATCGTGACCCCGATCTGAAATTGACATTCGTAATGGTCAATTCAGGGTCAAATCGGGTAAAACAGGCGGATTTCGACAAAATTTGATACCTAGAGTGATTTTGTTAGGGGAGTGTTTTGGACCGGTCAAATCGTGACTCCGACCTTACCTTGACCTTGAAAATGGTCAAATCGGGTAAAACTGGCGGATTTCGAAGAAATTTGATACCTAGGGGGTGCTTTAGATCGGTCAAATCGTAATCCGACCTGATCTTGACCTTCAAAATGGTCAATTCAAGGTCAAATCGGGTAAAACTGGCGGATTTCGACGAAATTTGATACCTAGGTATACTTTTGTCCGGGGAGTGTTTTGGGCGGGTCAAATCGTGACCAGGACCTGTCCTTGACCTTCAAAATAATCAATTCAAGGTCAAATCGGGTAAAACTGGCGGATTTCGACGAAATTTGATACCTAGCGGTACTTTTTTTCCGGGGAGTGTTGCAATCATTTCTGTCCACTGCTCGAACAAAGACATGGGACGAATCCCGCCAGTGGCGGGCTAATCTGCTAGTTCTACTGTATATTTTGAGACTTCCGTATTTGTGTATTTCCTTTATAGACTCGAAGAATGCTGGGCCGATTGAACACAGACTTGCTGTGTATTGGCAAAAAAAACACACGCAGTGCTCTCGGACCATTCGCGAGCCCGTGCGACCACTCCTTCACCATTCAACTGCCACCGCAATGGGGATTTATGGGTTAATCGCGTGATAATTAATGAGCGTTTGTATATGAGGCGTCGCTATTAAAGAGTGTTTATATACACGAGTATAAATACGGCTCAATCGACCGTCTCGGAAACAGTTTGTATCCTTTATAGACTCGAAAAAGGCTCGACCGATTGAGTCCAAACTTGCTATATAGGTATAGTTTTATCCGCGGAGTGTTTTGGTCAAATCGTGACCCCGATCTGACCTTGACCTTCAAAATGGTCAATTCAAAGTCAAATAGGGTAAAACGGATGGATTTCTACGAAATTTTATAACTAGGGGTATATTTGTCCCGGTAGTATTTTGGACGGTTCACATCGTGACCCCGACCTGACCTTGACCTTCAAAATGGTCAATTCAAGGTCAATTCGGGTAAAACTTACGGATTTCGACGAAATTTGATACCTAGGGCCACTAGGGCCCTAAGTACGTAAGAATCACACAACATGCTCATGTCTGTATAATGACGCACATGCCCAGACCCAGACGTAAGAATCACATTACCGACATACGCTCTTTATCAACTACACTGCGGATAGGAACGCTCTTTAACTATCAACGCGATTAACTCCGAAGTGCCGATTGCGGTGATTTTAATGATTGGGAATGGAGAACCGGTGCTCTGAGCTTGTCCAGGATGCGACGTGGACGATCATCCCCGTTGGATTTTACCCTTATATACGAAATTTGAGCTCGATCCGCGCAGCCGTTTTCGATTCTATGAAGTACCGACACACACACATATATATATATATATATATATATATATATATATATATATATATATATATATACGTAGTTCTCAAATTATATAGTAGACTAGCAGGTTAGTCCGCCACTGGCGTGGTTGGTCAAAAACATGACATTTTTTTAATTATTTTGTTTTTATTTATATATATATATATATATTTTTTTTAATATTAATTTAATATTTTTTAAATTTATTTATGTTTTTTTGAATTTTTTAATATTTATTTAATTTTTATTCTAATTGACCCGATGAAATACCCCATTCCTAGGAACGACAGACAATGCATTCTTTGTTTTTCAATGAGTTAATTCATGGTACCCGTCCTAAATTTCCCCGTAGTCCCCGAAAAGAGTGGACAGTCAATTAATCCCGTCGTGAAATCTCTCTGCATAATATTTCGAGATAATTGAATTTCGCGTTCCCATCCGTATTTCGTACGCATGGGGTAGTCGTTTAGCAATGTCGATTGCAATAAAGAGCGTTCGTCGTTAACAACTCCGAATATGGTCAATATAAAGATCGTTGATGCCTTAACCCCCGAAGTGGCGTTTGCGGTGATTTTTATGATTGGGAGTTGAGAATCAGTGCTCATAGCTTGTCCAAAATGCGACGTCGACGATCCCCGTTGGTTTTTACACTTATATACGAAATTTGAGCTCGATGGGTGCAGTCGTTTTCGATTCTATAAAGTACACACATATATATATATACGGAAGTCTCAAAATATATAGTATAGACTAGCATGTTAGCCCGCCACTGGCGTGGTTGGTCAGAAACATGACATTTTTGTAATTCTTTTGTTTTTATTTATATTTTGTTTAAATTTAAAAAATTTTTAATATTAATATAATGTTTTTTAAATTTAATTTATGATTTTTTGAATTTTTTAATATTTATTTAATTTTTATTCTAATTGACCCGATGAAATCCCCCCTTCCTAGGAACGACAGGCAACGCATTCTTTGTTTTTCAATGAGTTAATTCATGGTACCCGTCCTAAACTTCCCCGTAGTCCCCGAAAAGAGCGGACATTCAAATATCTCTGCATAATATTTCGAGCGATAAGGTTGCGTTGAATTGTAAACAAACGCTTCTTATATCAATTCTGCCCTTTTAATCGAGATAATTTCATTTCGTCCCGCATCCGTATTTCGGACGCATGGGGCTAGTCGTTTAGCCACGTCGATTGCAATAAAGAGCGTTCGTCGTTAACAACTCCGCATATGGTCAATATAAAGATCGTTGATGCCTTAACCCCCGAAGTGGCGTTTGCGGTGATTTTGATGATTGGGAGTGGAGAATCAGTGCTCAGAGCTCGTCCAAAATGCGACGTGGAAGATCACCGTGAGTTTTTACACTTATATGCGAAATTTGAGGTCATCTCGACCAGCCGTTTTCGATTCTATGAAGTACCCACATACATATATACACACACATATATATACGGAAGTCTCAAATTATACAGTAGACTAGCAGGTTAGCCCGCCACTGGCGTGCTTGGTCAGAAACATGACAATGTTTTATGTTTTGTTTGTGTTTTTCAATGAGTTAATATTGGGTTTTTCAATATTTTACCCGATTTGACCTTGAATTGATCATTTTCAAGGTCAAGGTCATGTCGGGGTCACAATATATAATTTGTGGGTACCCGTTGAAGGTTAAGACTGACCCGATGAAAAATTCCCCCTTTCATAGGAACGACAGACATAAGAATGTTTCACACAATGCGACGTCGACGATCCCCGTGTGTCTTTACACTTATATACGAAGTTTGAGCTCACCTAGGGCGGAAAAACTTACCCGATCCGCGTTCTTAGGAACACAACACGCTTATGCATATAACTACCCCCCCCCCTAAGCCCTGACCTAAGTGTCATACATACTATAACAATGATGTTGTAAGAGTACTATGGCATCCAATAAATCTCCCCGCATAGGAAACCACTCAATGTTCCCGTATATCTCTCTGCGGATGCTAATAACGTTGAATGGTAAACAGACGCTCTTTATAGCGATGCGTCAAAAACAAACGCTCATTAAATAATCACATGATTAACCCACGCCGTGCCTTTGTGGGGAGTGGATAAAGGGTGCTCAGAGCTTCTCCAAAACGCGACAACTACGGTGTTCGTGGGTTTTTACCCATAGATGGGAAGTTTGAACTCAATCGAGCCAGCCGTTTTCGATTCTATAAAGTACATATATATATACGGAAGTCTCAAAATATATAGTACTAGCAGGTTAGCCCGCCACCGGCGGCTTGTCCGAAACATGACATTTTTTTAAATATTTTTTTTTAATTTTTAGCTCCACGCGTTTCAATAAGTAAAATTTGTACCCGGTAGCTCCACCCGTTTCCGAGATCTGGTCTGCGCATGCGCGAAGCTGGCGTCGCACGGACTCGGCGACCCGATAAAATTCGTACCCGGGGCAAGATACATTCACATACCAAATTTCAAGTCGATAGCTCCACCGGTTTCCGAGATCTCGTCTGCGCATGCCGCGAAGCTGGCGTCGCACGGACTCGGCCACCCGATAAAATTTGTATCCGGGGCAAGATACATTCACATAGCAAATTTCAAGTCGATAGCTCCACCCGTTTGCGAGATAACGCATTCTTTGTTTTTCAATGAGTTAATTCATGGTACCCGTCCTCCCCGTCCTAAACTTCAGAGCGGACAGTCAATTAATCCCGTCGTGAAATCCCTCTGCATAATATTTCGAGCTCTTAGATCAATTCTGCCTTTTTAGTTGCATTTCGTCCGCATCCGTATTTCGGACGCATGGGGTCAGTCGTTTAGCCACGTCAATTGGAATCCGCATCGGACGCATGGGGTATCGTTTAGCCACGTCCATTGCAATAAAGAGCGTTAATTGTTAAAACCTCCGTATAAGGTATAGATAAAGAGCGTTATTGCCTTAACCCCCGCCGTGCCTTTGCGGTGATTTGGGAGTGGATAAAGGGTGCTCAGAGCTTCTCGAAAACAGGACTACGGCGGTGTCGGTGGGACTTTACACTTACATACGAAATTTGATCTCAATCTGTACACGCGTTTTGGATTCTATGAAGTACACACACACATACACACCTATATACGAAGTCTCAAAATATATAGTATAGATAGATACATTGGCAGATTCCAGTAGCTTTATAACGGTATATCTGGAGAGAAATATGATGCTATATTCGTGATTCTCTGGGATGATTTCGGTATATACCCAAGGTATATACTGTAAAAACAAAGCGCGCCATCCGTGCTCGCAGGGAATAAATTTCGAGCGATAACGTTTGCGTAAATACGAAATTGTGAGTGTTGGTTTGTAACCGGGATTTCTGAGAAGTATTATGCCTATAACTACCCCCCCCCCCTAAGCCCTGACCTAAGTGTCATACATACCATAACAATAAATATCCCCGCATAGGCAAGCACTCAATGTTCCCGTATAATTCTGCAGCTGCTAATAACGTTGAATGGGAAACAGACGCTCTTTATAGAGATGCGTCAAAAACAAACGCTCATTAAATAATCACTTGATTAACCCACGCCGTGCCTTTGCGGTGATTTGAGATTGGAGAACGGGTGCTCTGAGCTTCTCTAAACCGCGACCACGGTCGTGTCGGTGGGATTTGACACTTACATAGGAAGTTAGAGCTCAATCTTTATACGCGTTTTGGATTCTATGAAGTACCTACATATATACGAAGTCTCGAAATATATAGTATAGACTAGCAGGGTTAGCCCGCCACTGGTGGCATTCGTCTCATGGCTTTGTTTCAGAAACATGACATTTTATAAATTTAACCAAATTTCAAGTCGATAGCTCCACCCGTTTCCGAGATCTCGTCTGCGCATGCACGAAGCTTGCGTCACACGGGCTCGGCGACCCGATACAATTCGTATTCGGGGCAAGATACATTCACATAGCAAATTTCAAGTCGATAGCTCCACCCGTTTCCGAGATCTCGTCTGCGCACGCGCTGCACGGGCGCCGCACGGGCTCGGCGACCCGATAAAATTCGTACCCGGGGCAAGATACATTCACATACCAAATTTCAAGTCGATAGCTCCACCGTTTCGAGATCTCGTCTGCGCATGCGCGAATCTGGCGTCGCACGGGCTCGGCGACCCGATAAAAGTTGTATCCGGGGCAAGATACATTCACATAGCAACTTTCAAGTCGATATCTCCACCCGTTTCCGAGATTCTTTGTTTTTCAATGAGTTAATTCATGGTACCGTCCTCCCCGTCCCTAACTTTAGAGCGGACAGTCAATTAATCCCGTCGTGAAATCCCTCTGCATAATATTTCGAGCTCTTAGATCAATTCTGCCTTTTTAGTCGAGATAATTGCATTTCGTCCGCATCCGTATTTCGGACGCATGGGGTCAGTCGTTTAGCCACATCCATTGGAATCAGCGTGGGGTCAGTCGTTTAGCCACGTCCATTGCAATAAAGAGCGTTGATTGTTAAAACCTCCGTATACGGTCAATATAAAGATCGTTGATGTCTTAACCACCGCAGTGCCGTTTTTGTGTGATAGAGATTGGAGAACGGGTGCTCTGAGCCTCTCCAAAACGCGACCACGGTCGTGTCGGTGGTATTTTACACTTACTTACGAAATTTGAGCTCAATCGGTACACGCGTTTTGGATTCCATGAAGTACCCACATATATATACACACACACACATATATATATATATATATAGCTATATATATATATATATAGCTATATATATATATATATATATATATACGGAAGTCTCAAATTATATAGTAGACTAGCGGGTTAGCCCGCCACTGGCGGCGTTCGTCAGAATTTTATTTTATTTTTCAATGAGTTAATTGTATTAATTTTTTAATTCAACTTTGTGTTTATATTTTTGAATTAATTTTTGGTTTTTCAATATTTTACCCGATTTGACCTTGAATTGATCATTTTCAAGATCAAGGTCAGGTCGGGGTCACAATTTATCCCGTCCATGACACATCCCGTAGGTAGCAAGTTTGAGCTCAATCGGTTCCAGTCTATAAAGGACACACGCATATATATCATTTGTGGGTACCCGTTTTAAGGTGAAGATCACCTAGGGCGGAAAAACTGACCCGATCCGCGTTCCTACGAAGCCTTAGTACGGAAGAATCACACAACACGCTCATGTCTGTATGGTGGCGCACATGCCAGACCCAGACGTAAGAATCACATTTACGCACATACGCTCTTTATCAACTACACTGCGGATAGGAACGCTCTTTAACCATCAACGCGATTAACCCCGAAGTGCCGATCGCGGTGATTTTGATGATTGGGAGTGGAGAATGGGTGCCCAGAGCTTGTCCAAAACGCGACGACGACGATTCTAGTGGGTTTTGACCCTTAGATAGGACGTTTGAGCTCAATTCGCGCAGCCGTTTTCGAATCTATGAAGTACCCACATACACACATATATACACACATATATATATACGGAGTTCTCAAAATATATAGTAGATATGCCATATTATAAACCCAGATCGCATATATAAAATATATGACATATTATACACCCAGATCACATATATAAAAATCCAGAAGCAAAGGGCCAATTTTAGGTGTAAGTCAAAATTCTCTGTTAAAGTTTTTTCTCAGCGGATTATGATTCTGGGTGGCATGGGCTTCAATTTCTGGGTGGGTGTGGAGTTCACACCCTTGAGTATTTCCTATGATCCAAGATGGCGTTCAACATGGTCGACATGTTGTAAGATATGAACTAACTCAGTTTAATCCATTTTGTTGGAGACAATAACATATATACTGTATACAAATGTATACATTATTGAGATGTTATTAATTTGTACTACGTTTTGCAGGGGAAATTGTTTCTCCCATGGCAAGATGGCTGCCAAAATGGTGACCTGAATTGGAAAATAGACACATGTTCACTCATATCTTCTATATTCCGTTTCTACTGTTTGGAACTGACGATAAATTGTTGTTTTGTTCCTATTATTCATATCCTACGATTATTTGGGCAGTGAAATTTGTTGTTCATTTGTGTTCAGCTACTTCCAATCCATATATTGTTTTTTCAAAGAACGAAGTGTGATATTGCTTAAAACTCACTTTCGGTTTGTAGTCATATTTGAATATGAAATGAACAGATCCGAAGGAGTTAATCCAGTGTAAGTATTACCGACAAAATTCAATCTCATTAGCGTCTGAAATGGTTACTATGGTTTGTGATGGCAGTCAAAATGGCGGTAAATTTATAGAAAATTCTGTGTTTCGTCCTTATTCGTTTAGATGTGATGGTTGATGGGTGAAGTTGATTAATCTGAATTGGAGACATTACACTTGTCATTTCGTTGGTCTGAGTCCATTTCAATTCCTAAACTAATTTACTGTTGTATAACTTCGTGTTTCTAGCCATTTTGCAATGTGAAACGAACGAGTTAAGCACAGGCTATTATTGTCTATACAATTCAATCTCATTGGTGCTTGAAAATTTGAGATGATCAATATAATCAATCATGACAGTCAAAATGGCGGCAAATGTATCAAATTGTTAGATTGGTGACACACACTTGAACAAATGTTGTAATAGCTAAGGAATCGTTCAAAATGGCTGCCAAAATCAGTATTTAGCTTTATATGACTAAGATATAATTATGGTTATAAGCAGTGAGGCAAATGTTGACATTTCAACATAGAAACAATGCAGTTCGCGCCTCTGCTCAGTAATTAAGTCACAATCAAATAGCTCAAATATCACGGAAATAAAAAAAAACAATGATGGTCAAAGTTCAACATAATCTGGCTGCGGGAATGGTGTAGTATTAGTCGTGAGATGGTCTATCGACTGAAACAACCAAACAAATAATCAATAGTCAATTAACTTTTGCTTGTAATATTATTGATTATGCTAAATAGTTCATTGAAAGCTGTACATACTATCGGGTAATGCTAGGTGGCTGATTGTTGCTCACATTTGAGCGTTTGCAGAACATTGAAATATCACCAGACACGATCACTCCAATGTCCCCATCATAAGTAACTATCAACAACCCTCGAAGTAGAACCGACCGAACTCATGCTTCACTTGAAGGACGTACGGTTTGAGTTTTTGTCTTGTATCTGCGATGTAGTCTTCTTTGGTCTGATACGTCCCACTAAAATGCATAAATTTGTTAAGTTCTGGGGATAATTATTTGCATACCTACGCAGTACGCATGAGTCTACACCAAGTGTGGTGTACTTGGTCGCAAAATATAATATAGTATAACCGTGCTATCTATATAGTGGAGACTGGGTCCAACTGTGGTGATGCTTGTTTCGACAGGCCATATAGCGTTATATACAATGGCCCTCAAAACCCTGAAAATGTATATTAATGTTGAATTTTTAAAGTTGCCAGTTTTCTACCACGATCTTTGATACCCGGACGTGCAATACAATTAAATACCATCATTTATAGTCAGGAACATGTATATTTCACAAACATCATGGGCAGAGGTTCAGATATGATAACAACAAAAGCTGATATAGGCATAAACAAATTAAGTCATAGAAGTGCATTTGCTCCTAAACCCTAAGTCTCATACCAGGAATGTTTTCCATCGCCACTTATCATTGAATTTTGCAATATACTACCAGGGTGGAGAGCTTGTCATTTGGTGCCAGTGTCATAATTATTATGCCCTGTATTGTGACCACAATTGATTTAGCTCACCTCAACATGAGATGTGCCATGGGGTAAACAACTAATTCAGAGAAACTGATATCCTAGCCTGTTCCTGTGTATCTTCAAGTTTATTCCACCGTGACCCGATTTTCTTCACAAATATTGCTTCCAAGCAACAATTGTTTTTGGGCATAGTTTGGAATTTCTCAACCTCTAGCGATTGGGAGTAATCACAAGAGTGTGATTTCTATTTCACTGAATATTCCAAATTTGCACACTTCCATGACTAGAATTAGTCTATATTTAACCAACTGTGTGTTATGCTTCAGCCAGCAGGTTGAGAATTAACCAGTTACCAATAGATCGGCCATGCTCAATCTGGGATCGAGTCATTATGTGTTGTATTCATTGGGTCTTCCAAATGTCCCATTTTATTCAGGCGATTGTTCTATTTCAGTTCACAAGGCATATAGATTGGTACACGTGAAACTAGGATTCGTGACTTCCCCTCTAATCCTATTGCACAAGGAAATTATATTGTTCTTTGTGCATGAAGAGGCTGTTGAATAAATGTTAGTTCATGGTCATATAATACGCTGCTATCTAAACTCATACAAGGTTTAATTCTGTCATCTGAACGTCTGTGAGAGATAACTGAATGTGACGATAACACCGTTACATTGTACCAGCAGGCCAATGTATCTTCATTTGATGATGATGTGATCAAGTTATCTCCCTGAACTACTAGAGTATGACAACATTTGATGCTGTACATTTTTTGGAACTCATTGTCCACAAGACCAGCATGACAACATTACCGTGTACATAGGATTAATCTTAACTGCACCAGTGTGCACCACTTACAGTAACTTCACACACTGAGTGTGCATTCTCCACATAGTTGATGTCACGATCACGGCACTAAATTATTCAAGGTTGTATCTTGAATAAATGAAATATAGCGCGGGAGTCTCTGGTCTTCTGAAATATATATCTCATACCGTATGTGCATGTAATATATATCTCATATCGTATGTGCATGTAATATATATCTCATACCGTATGTGCATGTAATATATATCATACCGTATGTGCATGTAATATATCTCATACCGTATGTGCATGTAATATATATCTCATATCGTATGTGCATGTAATATATATCTCACACCGTATGTGCATGTAATATATATCTCATATCGTATGTGCATGTAATATATATCTCATACCGTATGTGCATGTAATATATATCTCATACCGTATGTGCATGTAATATATATCTCATACCGTATGTGCATGTAATATATATCTCATACCGTATGTGCATGTAATATATATCTCACACCGTATGTGCATGTAATATATATCTCATACCGTATGTGCATGTAATATATATATCATACCGTATGTGCATGTAATATATATCTCATACCGTATGTGCATGTAATATATATCTCATACCGTATGTGCATGTAATATATATCTCATACCGTATGTGCATGTAATATATATCATACCGTATGTGCATGTAATATATCTCATACCGTATGTGCATGTAATATATATCTCATACCGTATGTGCATGTAATATATATCTCATACCGTATGTGCATGTAATATATATCTCATACCGTATGTGCATGTAATATATATCTCATACCGTATGTGCATGTAATATATATCTCATACCGTATGTGCATGTAATATATATCTAATACCGTATGTGCATGTAATATATATCTCATACCGTATGTGCATGTAATATATATCTCATACCGTATGTGCATGTAATATATATCATACCGTATGTGCATGTAATATATCTCATACCGTATGTGCATGTAATATATATCTCATACCGTATGTGCATGTAATATATATCTCATACCGTATGTGCATGTAATATATATCTCATACCGTATGTGCATGTAATATATATCATACCGTATGTGCATGTAATATATCTCATACCGTATGTGCATGTAATATATATCATACCGTATGTGCATGTAATATATCTCATACCGTATGTGCATGTAATATATATCATACCGTATGTGCATGTAATATATATCTCATACCGTATGTGCATGTAATATATATCTCATACCGTATGTGCATGTAATATATATCTCATACCGTATGTGCATGTAATATATATCTCATATCGTATGTGCATGTAATATATATCATACCGTATGTGCATGTAATATATATCTCATACCGTATGTGCATGTAATATATATCTCATACCGTATGTGCATGTAATATATATCTCATACCGTATGTGCATGTAATATATATCTCATACCGTATGTGCATGTAATATATATCATACCGTATGTGCATGTAATATATATCATACCGTATGTGCATGTAATATATATCATACCGTATGTGCATGTAATATATATCATACCGTATGTGCATGTAATATATATCATACCGTATGTGCATGTAATATATATCATACCGTATGTGCATGTAATATATATCATACCGTATGTGCATGTAATATATATCTCATACCGTATGTGCATGTAATATATATCATACCGTATGTGCATGTAATATATATCATACCGTATGTGCATGTAATATATATCATACCGTATGTGCATGTAATATATATCATACCGTATGTGCATGTAATATATATCATACCGTATGTGCATGTAATATATATCATACCGTATGTGCATGTAATATATATCATACCGTATGTGCATGTAATATATATCATACCGTATGTGCATGTAATATATATCTCATACCGTATGTGCATGTAATATATATCATACCGTATGTGCATGCAATATATATCATACCGTATGTGCATGTAATATATATCATACCGTATGTGCATGTAATATATATCATACCGTATGTGCATGTAATATATATCTCATACCGTATGTGCATGTAATATATATCATACCGTATGTGCATGTAATATATATCATACCGTATGTGCATGTAATATATATCATACCGTATGTGCATGTAATATATATCATACCGTATGTGCATGTAATATATATCTCATACCGTATGTGCATGTAATATATATCTCACACCGTATGTGCATGTAATATATATCTCACACCGTATGTGCATGTAATATATATCTCATACCGTATGTGCATGTAATATATATCTCATACCGTATGTGCATGTAATATATATCTCATACCGTATGTGCATGTAATATATATCTCATACCGTATGTGCATGTAATATATATCTCATACCGTATGTGCATGTAATATATATCTCATACCGTATGTGCATGTAATATATATCTCACACCGTATGTGCATGTAATATATATCTCATACCGTATGTGCATGTAATATATATCTCACACCGTATGTGCATGTAATATATATCTCATACCGTATGTGCATGTAATATATATCTCATACCGTATGTGCATGTAATTTCCCATGTTCATATTGTCTGATATTGTTTTCTATTTAAAGTGTTTCTTTTTAATGTATCTAATGCAGATTAGCCAACTCCATGCATCTATCAGTCACGACAAGCAAGCGCATAAGGACAAATCATTTCTATATATGTTCTGCCATATTGACAGCCATCATAAACCAAGGTAACCGTTTCAGGCCCATACTAAGATTGAATTTTATAGGCAATACTCGCACTCGCTTATTAATTCCTTCAAATCTGTTTATTCACATTAAAATATGGCCAGGAACCAATATTGAGTTTTCGGGAAAATTTCATACAACTTTCTGTAAGATCAATTTTGTTAGGGATTGGAATTGGCTGAGACGAAAGGAACAAAATGTAGTACTGAGCAAATGATCATACGATATGAATAACAAGAAAATAAGGCACAATTTTCAACCAGTCCAAAATACAAGGAATGGATATAGGAGATATGAGTGAAAAAATCATATTTTTCACATTCGGGTCGCCATTTTGGCAGCCATCTTTCTAGTGTAGTGTCAAATTTTCCTACAAACAGTAGTATAATGTAATAACACACAAATAATTTATAAATTTGAGTACATTTCATGAGATATAGTTTCCAACAAAACAGATTTAACTGACTTAGTTCATATTCTATACTACGGCGGCCATGTTGGACGCCATCTTGGATTATAGGAAATGCTCAAGGGTGAGAAATCCACACCCACCTAGAAATTGATGTACACACCACCCAGAATCACAATCCATAGAGAGAAAAAATTTAACAGAGAATTTACTTTACCCCTCGAAAATTAAGTGGGCCTTCACTATAGAAATATCATACCACATGTAGGTAGAAATTGATCTCATTGCTTGATATTGTTGTCTGATATGTCTATCAGTTGGAAAACTTGAAGTGCCAGTTAGAGAGTTCCAACCCAATGCCAAAGGGATGCAGTTGGAAATTTCCAAACTCCATGCAGGTTTTACCCCCCTTGACGAATCGGTAAGACCGCTGCTACCGGCGACATTTTACCCACATTTGGTGGACTTCCGCGATATTAAGATATATTCTAAGCTAATATAGCAACATTCTGCCCTTATTAAGCACACAAAAAAAAGGACAAAATGTGTGTAATTTAATACATTAAGTTTGGAAAGTCCCACTAGAACCAAATAACTATTTTTCGAAACGGTGTGATTTGGTTCTCCGATTATTTTATCAACACAAATGTCTAAACGCACAGCATGGACGACATTGTCACGACAACGCATATGGCAACTCAAACACAAGTGTTCTAATTTGCTGCAATTTTGAAGACTAGCTTGCGAACATGGTCAATTTTTTAATTTGCAGACACCAGCAGAGATCATCTAGCCACCTCTGTGGGTCTTATTCCCATCTATAAACACAAACTCCATGCAGAGTTATCTCCCATCGCTTCGCTGAGATATCACTGTCATAAGGACATTTGGTAAAGATTTCTTACGTGTTCTTAGTTCTCATGTTTTAGGATTAAAATTGTCTATGTCCGGCTCAGTCTATATTGTTCTTATCAATACCGATATAATGACCATTGTTGAAAACTGTTGGTGGTCAAAATAAGATAATAGGTGACTAAATATAGTTTCGACGCTGTGTAAAAATAGATGTATCGGTCCGCAAGGTACCATCCTTGTGACAGTGTTATATCGCAGTGCTAACGTAGACGGCAGTGCATCGAGTAATATAAACCTATAAACCTTGACACGAATAAGC
Source organism: Siphonodentalium dalli (assembly GCA_032622095.1). Taxonomy (NCBI): domain Eukaryota; kingdom Metazoa; phylum Mollusca; class Scaphopoda; order Gadilida; family Siphonodentaliidae; genus Siphonodentalium; species Siphonodentalium dalli. The sequence continues at coordinate 30,471,207 of CP136061.1, forward strand.
GGCTGAGACATCGATTCCATCCCCACATAAATCATGGTCCCTCGTAAATGGGATACATGCACCAAGATCCATGCAGAGTCCAGTCCCCCACGCAGGACTTACCGCTGCCGGCACCTACATGAATTGTAACTGACAAAACACTTCAATACAAAATATTAGATTTAATTAAGAAAATACACATGCCGGCAGCGGTCAGACATAGCGTGACGACGGGACTGAACTCTGTTTTGCAACTTGACACATAAATCACGGTCTCTCACAGATAAACATTTATAAGACTTGATGCCACTGAGCTTATTTCATTGTAACTAGCCCCGGGATTCCCGAAAGGGCCGATAGGCCATTTCCTTCACCCCTATTGTAAACTAGGTCATTTTTTGGCACTATATATACTATAGAGACTCTAAGGGAGATAATTCACACCTCAGAATTAACCTTTTCCTGACTGGTCTCCTGAAAATTTTAGAAAACTCCATTAAGGAACCTCGCATATATACCAGAATACATTGGCCTAGAAATATTTGCATTGACATTGTAAGCCAGTGTATTCTATTATATATGCGAGGTTCCCTATCGGAGGCTCGCATTATAGTCGGATATATAGAGAATACACTGACATATGATCGTTAGTGCTGCGCCAGCGCAGCTCCCGTCAGGTAAGGGTTAGGTGACAGAAAACATTTTTAGAGAACTAAATTAAATCAAACTGAAATTGAAACATTATGAAAATCACAAAAAAACTAAAGATAATATTGTGATACTATACTATCATTGGGTTTTTTTTAACATGATTTTGAAAACCAGGAAGTCTTGTTTTAAATGAGGTGTCCATAATTGCTTTAATACTACATTTGCCTGCTTATAAACACGTTCTATACTAACTACTCACTGACGAGTAGTTCCCCTAGGAAATGTTACGATAATATGTTCAACAAATGACCATATGTGGTTTGTTAAACTGATTATCTGAACATTTCCCTCAATAAATAGAGCTCCTGAAAGTTTATTGATCTGTTATCTCCTTTTATCACCTTAAGATCCATACGCTGGTCATCATATAATACCCGCTGGTCATCCTATAATACCCGCTGGTCATCCTATAATACCCGCTGCCAAATATTGTGTAAACCCCGTTGCGGGCACGAGTGAAGATTACAGGTATAGGTTTGTTTTGAGGGAAAGTTTGTCATTAATTGTTTTTCTTCGGACACAAGTCCGGTTCCACGAGGTGCTTGATGAATACGTCTTCAGCCAAATGTCAACAGTTCGACGAATAAAGCTCCATAAAGTGACGAAATGCTCGATGAATTGTGAGAATTTGTGTGTTTTCAGCTCCAAGATGTGTGCGCGGTGATAAATTTGGACATCGTTGTCAACGTTACATTGTTATAGATAGTTTGGGAAACTAAATCTACATTCACATTGGAATTTGTTGCATTTAAGTAGGAAAATATTGACAATTGCATCTGCTACTCCACGGTGTCGGAGTAAACACCGAAGCGGGCACGATTTTGCCCGCATCGCAGTTCAGATTCTATATAAAATAAAGAATAGGATATCTGGAATTCACTATTTTTCATCAGATAGACAAGAGATATTCTTCACAAGGATTATAAATAAAAAACAATGTCTAATCGGATTGACGATTATATAGCGATTGGCATTCTGTATCCAGAATTAATCGGAAGAGTGAAAAGCGAAGCCAACTAGGCACTACTAGAAACTAAAGAAAACAAAAACAGATGTGTTAAATTCATCGCACCTCACATATACCTGGGAAGTTGTTTTTAAAGAGAATTTTTTTTTAAAGAGAAGTATTTTTTTTTAAAGAAACTGTTTCAAAATCTCCGTTGTTCAGTCAGCCGTATGTTCTATATTGGGTTACTCCTCTTCTGATTTTGAGCTATATAATTGAAACCAAACGCTATCTAATCGTGTGCCCCGATTAAGTATCTTTCTATATTCAATCGTGTGCGTATTACTTTGGTGCTTTCGTAAACCATGCAACATTGTGGCGACAATGACCCCTTCTGCTTTGTTGGTGTATAATAATGAAAAGGTGAAAGCAACAATTTTGCACAACAAATATGTTTAATTGATCGAAATCTTGAAGAATTCCAGTTCTTCGTTGATGAACGCTCATTCTGTAAAATAAATAAAGTGATTAATTGGTTGATAAAGGTAAAATACAATGAGAGCGATACACGTAACACAGAGATATAACATACAGGTATACCAATCGGAATATAGATGTTTGGTCTCGCCAGAATTAAAATTGAACTTGAGCAGTATACATCTGAACTGTGAAACCAAACAGTGCTCAATTCAGAGTAGCGCAACTTTATCTTATTACTACGGGTTACACATAAAACAACATAATATGTCGCGCGTATCCAAAACAGAGATGTAACGGTCTTACGTTTTCGTACCAATTTTTTCTAATTGGTGTTTCTGTTTTTCGTGCTATTTCATTTCATAAATATTCACTTTCTGTTCCAAACGACCCACTTCATTCTATTCATTGTATTATATTACAATTCAGTTATTATAGATTGTTTGGTTCAATGTAATTCATATTTATTCATGTGTAATTCATGGAGGCTACGAGGTGCGCTTGAACTACAGTTCAACATACGTCGTTGTCAGGTATGTCGCGTGCAATAGTCTCAACGGCAGTCAGCCACTCGTATAGAGATTCAGAATCACTCACGCGCTTGTGACATCTCTGAGTGACCGACACAACCATCAAAGGGCCATTCGATGTCTCGAAAACACTCTCATTATAATTGGCACACAGTCCTTACACGTCTATTTCGACCAGGCAATTCTTCAAGGATTGTCCACTTATAAATGGACAATCGGTACCTAAAATGGTCATTAATAAATGGACAATCCAACCACGCGTGACACGCGAGCTTGGGATTGTCCACTAAATGAAGACATGTTTTGGTAATCCTGCATGTTAGCTTCATATTTAATATGAAGGGCAATAACTCTATAAATAATATTAATTTGCTAAATAACGGTGATTTGTATGAGAAGAGGTGTGTTTGACGAAATAACGGAAATATTCGAAGAAGTGTTTTTAAAGCGTGTACCCCAAACCTCCCCCATACCCACCCACCCAAGGGAAGAATTTGACGTATATTTCACAAAATTTGATCTGTTGTGGTGTTGCAAATTTCTCACACAAATCTCCGTCATTTAGTAAAGGTACATTCTTTATAGAGTTATTACCCTTCAGATTTAATATGAAGCTAACATGCACGATTTTCTGTATATGTCGTGATTTAGTAGACAATCCCAAGCTCGCGTGCCACGCGTGGTCGGATTGTCCATTTATTAACGACCAGTTTAGGTACCGATTGTCCATTTATAAGTGGACAATCTTATGCGAATTAGGTGATTTCGACAGTTTGTGTTATAGATTAACCATTGCAGGTAAGAGTCATGGTTGTCTGACAAGGTGATACATCTGTCGGGTCAGCGAAAATCACACCTAACCCTCCGGAATGACAATAACAATGACGGACTATATAAATCCTTTCCGTTTGCCAACATATTAAGTGTAGTGAAAGAAATTATAGCTTATAACCTATCCGTCATATAATTTCCCGACATAATGGAGGCGGTACATAACGTATGGATGTCATAAGAAAGGTTGGGTGTCTGCTAGGCATATTGAAGACATACGATGGACTTGGTGCATGAAATTGATAAGGTAAAACTCAGGCGCAATGCCAACATGGAGAATGTAGCACTCCACTAACATCGCTGAAAATTTGAAAGAAATCGACCATACCACTCCATAGAAAACATCGTCTGAACTACGCTCAATTGTAAATAATTATATTTACATCTCGATTTGTGATGCAACGATCACGATTAACTGAGACAAATTATTTCGCCATTGAGCGTCATTGCATTTAATTAATAAAAAGAGTGTTATTATATCTTTATTTTGATTAACATTCGTAAAAGAAATAACCACTTTGAGCAAGATTATTCTCAATTTCTATTTGATCACCATACCGGAGTGTTTCACATCACTTTAAAAAAAGATTCGAGGCTAAATTTAATAATGACCAAGGTTCCAATTTATCGCAGACAAATTGCTCCTCGAATACCTCCTTTGAGGTGGAAACTGGATCCTGGAGTGGTTTAATGGAATTTTTAAAATAGTTTTAGAACGTACCTCCAAAAACAGCTTTTATTTTAAGACAAATGTAGAAATTAGACATTTTTTTGGAAATTGACTCCCAATGAGATGAAAAGATGCCAAAATGTTTTGATAGGATCATCATCAGTTGTAGATTGCTGACTCTGTGCCATACTAAGTGGACGTCATGTTGCTACGTTCCGGCTCGTTACATACAACATATAATCTCGTGATGATTGTAATATATGACCACTCTACCACATATAGGCCTACACATGTTTCGGAGTTGGAACATAAACCCCACCTACAACATCACATAGACAAAGAATCGTATGTAGCCACTTTACTTACTATTAGCCTCTTCTCTTGTTTCCACCGTTGCCGCCAGCATTGCCCTAGCCCTTATTGTTACGGAGACACTTCCTCTGGAAGGAAATCATAGATATAATTAAGCCATATTTGTTCAAACTAGGAGTTGGAACATTTGAGCAAGTATTACCGTGTCATTATTACTAAGGCCTTACACATGAAGTTAGTCGTCCTGCCCTTCGCATGTACTAAAACAATCTTATTAGGCCTATATGTAGTGACATTGTCACCTACCTTACCCCGTTACATAATAAATGGATGCTCCCTGTCAGTTAAACAGTGAACATAGTAATGGTATATTATTGAATTGCAAGGGTGTACATGTAATATAAGAAATGTCCTATTTATTGAGGGAAATGCTTAGAAAATAATTTCAACTAATAATCTATGGTCGTTGAACTTATTTCTGAACAATTCGTATGGGATAACTACTCATCAATTATGCTTTAGTATAGAAAGAGTTAAACTTATTATCTGAACATTTACTATGGGATAACTACTCATCAATGATGATTTAGTATAGAAAGGGTTAAACTTATTATATGAACATTTCCTATGGGATAACTACTCATCAATTATGCTTTAGTATAGAAAGAGTTAAACTTATTATCTGTATATTTCCTATGGGATAACTACTCATCAATTATGCTTTAGTGTAGAGAGGTTAAACTTATTATCTGAATATTTCCTATGGGATAACTACTCATCAATTATGCTTTAGTATAGAGACGGTTAAACTTATTATCTGAATATTTCCTATGGGATAACTACTCATCAATTATGCTTTAGTGTAAAGACGGTTAAACTTATTATCTGAATATTTCCTATGGGATAACTACTAATCAATTATGCTTTAGTATAGAAAGAGTTAAACTTATTATCTGAACATTTCCTATGGGATAACTACTCATCAATTATGCTTTAGTATAGAAAGGGTTCAACTTATTATATTAATATGTCCTATGGGATAACTACTCATCAATGATGCTTTAGTATAGAAAGGGTTAAACTTATTATCTGAATATGTCCTATGGGATAACTACTCATCAATGATGCTTTAGAATATAAAGGGTTAAACTTATTATATTAATATGTCCTATGGGATAACTACTCGTCAATGATGCTTTAGTATAGAAAGGGTTAAACTTATTATATTAATATGTCCTATGGGATAACTACTCATCAATGATGCTTTAGTATAGAAAGGGTTAAACTTATTATATTAATATGTCCTATGGGATAACTACTCATCAATGATGCTTTAGTATAGAAAGGGTTAAATTTATTATCTGAATATTTCCTATGGGATAACTACTCATCAATGATGCTTTAGTATAGGAAGGGTTAACTTATTATCTGAACATTTCCTATGGGATAACTACTCGCCAATGATGCTTTGGTATAGAAAGGGTTAAGGTTAACTATAACAACTCACGGTTATTTGCGTGATAAAAGGCATTGTTTTGAACCACGTTCCAAACACGGTATGTGAGCATAGCTAATCATGTCCACAATTACTACTATATATCCTTACACGAGCAATTTCTTACAGAAAATTAGGAAAGTCCGTTATAAGCCCGAATAACATGGTTATATCGTGTGTCGATTTGTGTACCCCTATTGCCAAATATCAACAAAATCGTAAAGTGAAACATGCTTCAGTCAATCGAGAGATGCACAGCAGTGAACATTGAACAGTGATCTACTTTAGCCTATTAACCTGTCACCAGGAATGTTTTTACTTGGTTGTTGTTAGGGTTTTGGGGTTCATTCGCTTCTTCGAATACTTCGCGAAGCAACAGCCGAAAGCAAAAGAAAAAAACAACAAACAAACCAAAAAGTCGCACGAAGTAACAGAAGGAAGTGAAAAAAGAAATACGCTTTCGTCGTTTGATTTTTTCGCTTGCTTTATTTGATTTTTTCGCCTCCTTCGGTTACTTCGTGCGAATAACTGAAATAATTGAGATTATTTAGCTTGCTTCGCCGAGAGGGAACCAAAGCAAGCGAAAACCCAAAGCAAAGGAGGCAAAAACAAATACGCGTTAAATGCAAATTAAGTAGAATCGAATACGTGGAATCAACATGCAAGTCTAATGATAAATGTAGATATCGTAGATTCGACATGCAAGTCATATGATAAATGTGCACATCGTATAATCGGCACGCAATTTATATGATAAATGTACATATCGTGGAATCGACAGGTAAGTCATACGACAAATGTATATATCGTAGAATCGACATGCAAGTCATATTATAAATGTACATATCGTGGAATCGATATGCATGTCATATTATAAATTAACATATCGTAGAATCGACATGCCAGTCACATAATACATGTCGTAGAATCGACACACATGTCATATGATAAATGTAGGTATCGTAGAATCAACATGTAAGTCATATTGTGTCTTTTCTCATGTCTAAGAGGACGATGAGTTCCAATTTCGCATGTGCAAGAACATAGCAGTGTCCTTGTTTGCGATGAGGAGAAGAAAGTGAAAGAAAAAAAACAACAAACAAACAAAAAAGTCGCACGAAGTAACAGAAGGAAGCGAAAAAAAAAATTGCTTTAGTCGTTTGATTTTTTCGCTTGCTTTGTTTGATTTTTTCGCCTCCTTCAGTTACTTCATGGCGAATAACCGAAACAATTGCGATTATTTTGCTTGCTTCGCCGAGAAGAAACCGAAGCAAGCGAAAACCAAAAGCAAAGGAAGCGAAAACAAATACACAATAAAATGCAATTATGTATAATCGAATACGTGGAATCGACATGCAAGTCACATGATAACTGTAGATATCGTGGAATTGTACATATCGTAGAATCGGCCTGCAAGTCATATTATACATGTAGATATCGTGGAATCGACATGCATGTCATATGATAAATGTACATATCCTGGAATCGACATCCAAGTTAAGTGATAAATTGACATATCGTGGAATTGACATGCAAATCATATGATAAATGTACAAATCGTAGAATCAACATGAGAGTCACATGATAAATGTACATATCATAGAATCGACATGCAAGTTAGATGATAAATGTACATGTCTTAGAATCAGGTAAGATGATATATGTACATATCGTGGAATCGACATGCAAGTCATATGATAAATGTTAAAATCGTAGAATCGACATGCAGTCATATGATAAATGTACATATCGTGGATCGAAATCCAAGTCATATTATAAATGTACATATCGTAGAATCGACATGCATACTCACCAGCCTTTGCATTTGTCTCATCAGGCTCACGAGTTCCCTCTGCGAAAAGAAGACAATAAAGTGATTTGAAACATTCTTTGCGGCTCACAGCTAATAAACTTGCCCAATGCAGATATTTCAACAGATTGTTTATAAAAATTACCAGCCGCACACAACGTTATTCTTCCATATAAATTAAATAAAGTGACTCTTGTTGATGAAATCATATAAATTAAATAAAGTGACTCTTGTTGATGAAATCATAATCATTTGTTTATCAGTGATTTGTTTAGAACTACGCGAAATACTCAACACCGGGGAGACCACACAAAGTGAACTTTGGTTAAAACTGTCACCATACTGCTTATAACAATCCGGTATAGCACCATTCAAGATTTCGGTGTTGAATGGGTCCCCGCGAATCACTCTCCTAAAAAGATCGCCACGATGTTGGGTGTTTTGCTTATCACACACTCTTTACACGCTGTATATACACGTGCGCTCGGCGGCTCACACAAAGTGTGCTTTCTGGATAATATCATTTTACTATAATATGCATTTATTCTTGAGGAATTTTTCATAATTTGGTAACTTATTTCTAAAGTATAACCTACAACCAAGGTCACCCGTGCCTTTAAAGATAGATCATATCTTTAAATAACAAATTTGAAATAGTTGCGTAGCTATAAAATAATAAATATGAACTGAAGACCCCTGTCTGGACAGGCTTCTATCAATTAATATTGATTGTATTTCGAATATTCAATTGGGACCACTATCAAAATTAGAGTATTCCATACATCGATGCTCATTTTTTAGCAATTTTAATCCCTGCACATATGGGCCCGATCCGATCATGCGTATATAATGTGACCCTCTCTCTCTCTCTCTCTCTCTCTCTCTCTCCCGGAATAAAAATTGCTCAAAAATGAGCATCGAAGTATGGAATACTCTAATTTTGATAGTGGTACTATATATACGACACACTTAATCCATTCACGTTAAAAAAAGTTATGTACAAGAAAAATCGAATTTTGAACGAATGTTGAATGTTGTGCCAACTTCAAACGAATGTTGAACGAATGTTGAATTTTGTGCTAACTTCACGGACCCGGCATGAATTGCTGTCTTACTCTGTCCTTATGAAAAGATACACTATAAAGAAGTAACTTCATATATCTCCCAGGACCTAGCTAGAAGGTATTCTGCATTGGACGGGTGTCCACTTTGGAATTACCAACTGGACACCTCACCCCCCATTTGAAGCTGACCAAAATCCCGAGAAATTCCGTTTCAATTATATTAGTATCTAAAACTTTCCGTTGCAGATTTGCAATCCGACACCACCCCAATGGTTAGGAAAATCCAATTAATGTTGTGTCAGGCATTAAAAAACCAAAAATATTTAAATATTTAGTGTAAAAAATGTTTTATTCTCAATAACAAATGTGTACTTGCATATAAAATTTTACGTACAACACATACATTACAAAATGTTAATACGTTTGTCCCAGCATATACGAGATGAGAAAGGGATCTGACTGTATCCAACTGGATACTCACATGGGTGATAACTGGTTATCATAAATATATAATCTATAGCTTCCAGTCTGCCCACCCCTCAGCGCCCATATGGCCCCATCGAGCCATTTAAGATGACAAGGGTTGCCACATAGTTGTCAATATAGTTTTTTCTCTCAATTAGTCGCGAATCTTTTTGTTAGTAAAACATATTTCTGTACTCTTGCGAAGATGTCAATGTTATGATATATATTGGTAATGACTGTGGCCCTTTAATAGGATCATTTGAACATGGTCTGTTGTGAATACCTTGAAAGCATAACGCTCGTTCATTCGAGAATAAAAGAAGAAGTGTTCTGGAGTCACTGTCAGCCTGTCAGGCCACAATAAGTACAATCGGAATTATCCTGTAAGTGATTTTGAGGCAGGTGATCATTCAAATTAATGCATCCGAGGCGTATTCGACAGTGGATTATTTGACTTTGTCGTGTATATGCATACCTGTAGAATTTTGTAGGTTCTGTATTCTTTATTCGGGAATTGTTTAAATTCGGAAATCGTTTGGCACATTTTCGCTTTGTCTGATAATTCATTCCAAAGTTTAATATCATGTGGTATGAATGATTTTTGTAAAGAGGTAGAAAAGCAAAGGGAGGTCTCAAGTTATCGTGCCTGAATGGGTATCTACTTGAAGTTGTTGAATCCCTTGAGACATATTTACATATATATTGTGGAGTTGAATTTCTCGTCATTTTACAGAATTGAGCAGGTTTTCATTTTTCGCGCCTTTTCGATAGTTTCTGCCATCCAATTTATACCAATAATTCATCCCTATTACAACTTCTAGAAGCCCCAGTTATTATACGTGCTGCTTCATATTGCATATCTTCTAATAATTGTGATTCTTCAGCCGTGCAATTGTCCCACACAGAGGAAGCATATTCCAAGACAGGGCGTATAAATGGCAGATAAATTCGTTCTTATGTTCTCCTGTCTAGGGCATATTTATTCTTCCTAAGTATGTATAATCGTTGTGAGGCTCGCTCTTCAATATCTTCGATGTGATTTTCCACTTCCCTTCATCATTAAATGTCAGTCCTGGATGCTTATGTTCAGTCACATCTATGATGTCTTCCCCAGCCATCCTAAGGGGTGGTTGATCTTCAATAATATTCTTCCGTGATACTAAAATAGAATCTGTTTTCAATGCATTACATTTAACGCCCCAGATTGTCGACCATTCATATATTCGCTGTATATCGTGGTTAATTGCATTGGCAGCAAGGATGGGGTCTTCACCGACAAGAACAAGAAAAGTATCGTCATCAAAAAGGCGAATATTGCTAGTTACCCATATTATATATGTTGACCAAAAAAGAGCAGAGGGCCGAGTAAGGACCCCTGTGGGACTCCTTCTGAAACAGACATCCAATTAGAGCTCGCCCCATTGATTGTAACTCTCTGCGCTCTAGATTCAAGGTATTTCTCAAAAAGAGTATTCATATTTCCTGTTATTCCCCATTCTTTTCAATATAAAGAGCAGTCGTCGATCAAACGCGTTAGTAATATCGCAAAAGACATATCTTATTTCTTTCCCCTCATCTAGCAATGATATGATATGGTGATATATGTCGATTAATTGAAATAAAGTACTAACGTTAGGAGTAAACCCTTACTGCAGATCGGACAACAATTTGTTTTCACGCGAATAGTCTGACATAAGACGGTGTATGCATTTTTCAAAGATTTTAGATAGGCAACTCAGATGGGATACAGGGCGATAGTTTGATGGTATACATGGATCATCCTTATTAAAGATTGGACATATATTTGCCTTCTCCCACTCAATGCGAAAGTATGCATGTTCTAAAATATTATTAAATATGTTCGATACCCAGTGGCTTCTAATGAAACGAGCACTTGAAAACGAAACCCGATAAGATACAACACTTTAAAGGCCGTTCGAATATATATCGCAATATTATATTGGTATAGCTCCCGGCATCGAGGCTGTATCTTCTGTTTTGACATATCCTGACTGTTCGCAGCGTTGTGTCGTGTATCGTGCCCAAATCTTCCATATTGGATATCAACATATTATATGTCCATGTCACATTAGATGATGACACCAGATGCGAATGAATGAATGAGTGTGAGACTGTGCGCTTGTGACAGTGAGATAGTATCCCCTCCCGCCCTTGAAGTATCGATGCTAATGTATGTCTGTGATATTCCGTGTATGTTTTGCTATTCAAATTTTTTTTTTAAAACAACAAAATATTATTAAAAATAAATATTAATGGTGCAATTAATGAAGAGCCACCCCCTTTGGGCTTATGCCATCATAACTGGAGGCTTTTGTCGTCTTAATTGACCGTAGGCATTTGTGAACAAGTTCGTCATCAATTCCTATGTCACTTTGTTCGATTTCTGTTAACTTGCCAAAGGAGAAACTCTATATTCTTTTCGTTTGGCAGTGATGATATAGAACAGAAGTATTTGTTAAAGGTGTCGGCTTTTTGTCAGTTGCCATTTATCACTTCATCGTTAAATATGAGTGCTGATATAGGCTTCGGTTCTGGTTTCATTGATTTATTCAAAGTTTTCTACCAAAGTGAGGACTCTGTGAAGCAACTTCCCAATATACGCTGAGTTTTGGCGCAATAAGATTGTTTGGCCCGTCTGATAGCCGAAAAAACAAAATCGTTGTGATTTATATTTTGCCCAGGAATCCTGACAATATTTTCGTTTTGGCTGCCTTCGGCATTCACTGCATTATAATCTGCTCTTGAATAGTCCCGTATCCGTATTTTCACGATTCCACTCAATTTCTCTATGTGAAAATTCAAATACATAACTATTGGACAGAGAAATCGAGTCAAATCTGAGAAGAAAGGGTCAATAACTTCGCTATGTTTAACAAATTGATCTTGGTTTGTTAAAAATAAGTCTATGTATGAGAGAAGATATTTTATACCAATTGAAAGTATTTACCAAAGTTGGCCGATGACCCCACCCCATATCACCACGTCCCTGATTATATTTCCATGTATCAGCAGCCCATCCATGCACGTGGTATCTACCTATAGTGTCCATACATTGTTCTACAGATACAAGGCCGCCACATCTCAAAACAAATCCATTGATAGGAAGTGACAATATAACCAATTGATTAGCCCCCCCCCACACAATATCATTGCAAATAAACTAGGCCAATGTGCGTTCCTAAAATGTTGTTGTTGTTGTAAAAATGTGGTGCCAGGAAGAGATGAGATAGAGCATCTTTAAGAGAAACATAATTATAGTAATAGTTACGGACGCCATAGCAGCGAAGAGGTTATAATCCCCCCCACACAATCATAATGTGAACATAATTATAGTAATAGTTACGGACGCCATAGCAGCGAAGAGGTTATAATTATAGTAATAGTTACGGACGCCATAGCAGCGAAGAGGTTATAATTATAGTAATAGTTACGGACGCCATAGCAGCGAAGAGGTTATACTTATAGTAATAGTTACGGACGCCATAGCAGCGAAGAGGTTAGTTTGAGGATAATTATAGTAATAGTTACGGACGCCATAGCAGCGAAGAGGTTAGTTTGAGGATAATTCGATGTTAGGCATGATAACCACATGCACGACTGATATATAACACATTCTTATCATAAAATGATATATACAGTTACATCTAAAAGTGTTGGATGAAACTCGAAATACAGAATAATAGGAATCGATACTCTACGTTATACCATTCACAGATAATCGATACTCTATGATTATGGTATACCTTTCACAGATAATACAGAATAATAGGAATCGATACTCTATTTTATACCATTCACAGATAATCGATACTCTATTTTATACAATTCACAGATAATACAGAATAATAGAAATCGATACGCTATTTTATACCATTAACAGATAATCGATACGATATGGTATACCATTCACAGATAATGCAGAATAATAGGAATCGATACTCTAAGTTATACCATTCACAGATAATCGATACTCTATTTTATACAATTCACAGATAATACAGAATAATAGAAATCGATACTCTATTTTATAGCATTCACAAATAATAAACAAAATGATAGGAATCTATAGTTCGATACTCTACTTTATACCATTCATATACAATAACAAGAAATACAGAATAATATAAATCGATATTCTAGTTTATACAATTCACAGATAATCGGTACTCTATTTTATACAATTCACAGATAATACAGAATAATATAAATCGATATTCTAGTTTATACCATTCACAGATAATCGGTACTCTATTGTATACCATTCAGAGATAATGATAATAACTAAAGAAATGTGCATGATCCGTGACTTGTGCTTCCCCAAATGCGGACCTTACTTAAATTTTGAATGCGAAAATCCGGACTGCAACCGCAACCGAATTCAACAAAAAAAATTACCGCTTCGTAAACTTCAAACTGAAAATCCGAGTTCAGTCCCCTATCTACGTTGGTCTGACCACTGTCACCAAATATACACAACGAATCTGAGCAAATCAAAGTAATTTTGTATTTTACCACAATTCATTTTGTATTATTCTGAGAAACCGAACTGTCCACATTCATGTGGAAATTGGCCGCATCATATCAAAATCAACCCACTTTTCTTGAATAAGAAACTTTCTTACATTATGTATACGTGGTGGCAGTGGTCAGACCAGCGTATATATAATAGAATAATTGTATTATTATAGTGACATATGCTATACAAAACTCAAAGATAGGTAAATACATTACATTGTATATATTTATATAACACCCGGCCCATAGGACCTATAAGTCACTTTAAGTAAATATGTACTTCGAATTAAAACTTATTAGCACGCCCGCGTGTATACTGTGGCCCAAATTATAAAATTCCGTGGTTAATGTAGGTTTTATGGTTTTTCCGGTTTATTAGTTTAAAAGTCGAACTGCTCGATCATGAGGCCGGTCACCGGTTTATTAGTTTAAAAGTCGAACTGCGCGATCAGGAGGCCGGTCACCGGTAAACGGTGTAGTTGGGAATTTCAATTTCGTTTATTGTCCTTTACATTATTATGTCAATAATATGTCAATAATGTTGATTTTTGGTTTGTGACAAGCTATGTCCATTACCAATAAAAGAAATTTAAAAGATAATTTGTAAGTCTTATATTTCAAGTTTTATAAATATTTTTCGTTCTGCAGCCCACTGATGGTTGTGGTGTGATGGTATTAAAGTTGCAGTATGAAATAATTATGACCGCGTTAATTGCTTTCGGTCTTTAGGTATGAACAATGGCTGGACCATGCACTCTTGGCGGGAACACAATACCTCTGACTTTTTTATCCGCATTTAGAAGCTTTCTAGTGTGGTGAATGAGAAACCTGCAGTAATAAGCCGCAGTTGTTTGTAATAATTCGAAGGATTAGTTGTTTTAACGGAATTCTGATGGGGTGAATTCATGTAAGCAATATATTTTATATTACAATTTATATTTATGGCTAATAATATGACCTTGAGGGCGTTACCATTTCTGATTATGGTTTTCTTGTATGTGTTTGGGGAACGTAACAGATCATCAACATTACTCACGTCTTTACATGTACTGTGACCCGAAGTAACGCCTTTGGGTCCGTTCAGGATCACCATGTCTGCCTGATCACATAAATGCATTAGTTTACCGCCTGAGTTGTTCGACCGGGGATCAGTGTTTACTCTATCGATAACTATGTCACTAATTCCGAATTTCGTTGCTATTTTTATCGCGTGTTTGGTGTCACTAAGCGTTCCGGTTCGGGTGTTAAAATCTCCGGCGGTAATTATGTGGTCATAATTTATGATTTTGTCCATAAATGATATCGTTAGGTTTTCGAACATGTTACCATTTCTGATTATGGTTCTCTTGCAAGCGTATGCTTGGTAGAGTCAACAAAATCGTCTACGATTAAAGCAATTGTGAAGATATCTAGCCGTCTGACGTGGAAATGAATTTATGAGGTAGTTCGCCATAAAGTTAAGTGGATGCCATTGATATAAAACATTGTATTTTTGAAAAATGTTTGTCTTATAGGTCTCTGTATGCGGAGCACGCACAACCGCTCGTCAATGTCTTCACTTCTCCATCGACCACTTTCGATGCGTAATGAGATAATTCCACATCTGAATTGAGCCATCACAGAACGTTCTGCTTTGCTGATGTTGAGTTGTCTCTATTGTTCTTGGTGATAGACTGAATTTAGTTCACGATAAAGTCTCAGTTTGTCCAGTCTGTTAACATCGATTAACCACTTCGTGTTGTAGAGTTTACCTAAATTTAGTTCACATTCATCTAAATGACAACAAAGTCTATTTACAAATACGTAATATTCTCCACTGTCTGTTAACACTGACGTCATGTCTGAGGCCCAACTATCCTTTGAGACATTGTGCAGCTCCCAAACGAATACTTGTTTTGTCAACCGAGAATTGCCCATGTTAATTAATCGAATCCATAGTCTCGTCATATTCAACCAACGGCGATGAGTTTACGACATCCAGCCGAATTCCCCGTTTAATGCGGGGATAGGTGTGAATCGGTGCACGCCTAAAAAGTATCTCATCGGCCGATTTTGCACCATATCAACAGAGTTAACCCTTTACCCAACAAACCGGCCAAACCGGCCAAATAAAGCTTCAACAGCCTAAAATATCTTCGGTCTGTCTCAATAGAACCATACAAATATGAATATCATTGGAACCGGCTCCTTGACCACATTGTGATAGTTACAGTTAGCCCTGTGCCAATGCATTCTCTTATATATGCGAGTCGACCATAGGTCGCCTCGCATATATAAGAGAATGCATTGGCCTACAAAAAATCTTTTTTTTAACACTTTTTACCATTTTTTCTTACATTCTTTAACAATTTTATAATTTTTAATGTGTTAAGCCAATGCATTCTCTTATATATGCGAGGCGACCTATGGTCGACTCGCATATATAAGAGAATACATTGGCACAGGGCCCTTCTGTTGGGTAAAGGGTTAAAGATGCTATATCCCCACACACCACTGCAATAGTCTATGATGGGCACAACACAGTTCTGGTATAATTTCTCATACGAGCCGATGCACGAGTCCTCGAAGGCGTGCACTTTTGAGATCACTGACCCAAGTGCACGACCTCCAGCTTTAGCGAGTGAATCAGCAGGTATTCTCAATGTGTGTGTTTCGTCGAGGGTTACTCCCAGATATTTATAGTTATAGTTACATATTAACCCTTTACCCAACAAAACGGCCAAAAACGCCCAAATAAAGCTTCAACAGCCTAAAATATCTTCAGTCTGTCTCAATAACACCATACAAATATGGATATCATTGGAACCGGTTCATTGACCACATTGTGATGGTTACAGTTATGCCATGCGCCAATGCATTCTCTTGTATATGCGAGTCGACCATATGTCGCTTCGCATATATAAGAGAATATATTGGCCTAAAAAAAAAAAAAATTTACGATTCTTTTTTATCATTTTTAATATGTGTTAAGCCAATGCATTCTCTTATAAATGCGAGGCGACCTATGGTCGACTCGCATATATAAGAGAATGCATTGGAACAGGGCCGTTCTGTTGGGTAAAGGGTTAAAGCACATCATCGCCTATTGAAATATATATTACGATTGTAGATATCCATGTGTATATTCATAATAATTAACTGTTGGGATTTTATTATTATTTGTATATAAAACGACTGATTTATTCAAAGCCAAGGCCTTTCATGACTTCCCCTTATCAATCGTCGGGGCGTAATGTTTCTTGGCAACGTTCTATGTGTTCTGTGGCAAAATGTGTTCACCGAAACGATTTGGTTTCAGCTGGACATGCATTAGTAAATTGATGGTAATAATTCCGTATGTATTTTCTCGAGATGTGGGGTCTCTGTGCCATGCTTTAAAAATTTCACACGATGCTATACACGCATATTACATGTATATCTCACGCGACTTGATCGCGTTCTGATTGTCGATACTATTTTCTGATAGTATTCTAGTTGGATTCCTAGTCACCTACCATGATTTTACTTGTTATGGTAACAGACTCATTTCGCTTCCTACTCACCTATATGATTTCACTTTCTATGGAAACAGACCCATTTCGCGCTATCTGATTGACACATGCATTAAGACGCAGCCAATCTGAAACTATACTTCGATGCAATAGCGGCATACCGTTAGACTTTATTTTAATGATCTTACAAGTTTGCGATCATAACAAATATATTTAAATATTTTGTCAGTTTAGTTTGGCAAGCGGACAGTCCTAAGTATTGAGTTGCTGCTGGTACTATACCACAGCATAGATACATGTCCCTATACCACAGCATACATACATGTCGCTATACCACAGCATACATACATGTCCCTATACCACAGCATACATGCCCATCAACTCCGTTCTTAACAGGGTAGTACGATCGCAAGAGTTCTTATCAATGTATTATGGTCGCAGACGTTCCTATCGCAGACTAGGAATTATTTCGCAGACCAAATATATCCGTTAAGAGGGAGGTAAAGTGGTAACATTTAAATGGGGAATTCAGTGTTAATTTTCAAGGCAAGATTACTCGATATTTACAAACCGTAGAATAATACATGTCTTGTTGAAATGTTTGGGCATATATCTTTTGACAACGCAAAAGCAGATTTTTCATTTTATGTTTTGTTTTGTGACATTTGATGGAAATATTATAAAAAATGATAAACAATTGTGACCTACATTTTAATAATGTCCAATAACATCCAACCTGGAATGAAAATCGAAATTCTGCTTCGCATTGTCACTAGATAAGTATTCAAATTTTCCAAAAAGGTATGATATGGTCTTTTCTAAAAACATTAACACTGAATTGCCCATTCAAATGTTGCCGCTTTACCTCCATCTTAGCAACAACTACAACCATTATTGACATAAAACTTCCGTGAGTATATAATACTTACCGGATTTTTTCCCTTAAGTTTTTGGATACGTGTCCTTAAACTCTGAAAGTACAATCAAACAGGCATTTTTAATCAATGTAAACAGAAGGACTACAATGTTTGTGCATTCACAAAGAAGAGGGAAACTCGTGACTTATCGTAATTCAACATATCCTCACACGAATAGGTTCATATTGGACGTAAATATTCACATTGGACGAAATTGATTCTGAAATAAGACCATAGTTATTACGGTGTATGGCGCGGGCAGCAATGAACACATATAATAAAGAGTGAGTATGCATGGTAAGTCATGTCGACGAAAAACGATAGATTAAATAATACCAATATGTATCTGGAAATACTCCCATATTGGACTGTTTAAAAAAAACCCGGTTTATGTCCATATAGATAATAATAATAATAATAATAGTAACTAGAATGAAATTGAAACTGCACTGCAATTTCGATACTTCAATGTTTACCAAGGGAAAGCAGAAACATGGGAGAAAAAACGTACCTCTTCGGTAATTGTCCATGCATGCACCCTCTTTTCGGCATCAAGCCATGCATGCACGGACACGCAGACAATGAGAAACGTCAATGCGAATTTGTACTGCGCATGGAAATCTATGCAATTGGAATTTTGATGACAATCGTGCCAGCCATACTCACGTTACTGACGGGCAAACCCTTGAAAATGTATGACAGCATTTAAATTTTCTTGCATCAAGTCCATGGACACACAGACAATGAGAAACGGCAATGCGACTTTGTACTGCGCATATAAATCTATGCAATTGAAATGTTGATGACAATCGCACAGTCTTACTGTTTCGGAATAACGTTTACAATGAATGTTATCTATATGAACATTTTGAATATGGCTTAACTCCGCCATTTATCAAGCACGGACACGCAGACAATGAGAAACGGCAATGCGACATTGTACTGCGCGTGAACATCTATGCGATGGAAAGTTTGATGACAATCGTGCCAGCCATACTCACGTTACTGACGGGGAAACCCTTGAAAATGTATGACAGCATTTACATTTTCTTGCATCAAGTCCACGGACACACAGAAAATGAAAAACGGCAATGCGACTTTTTACTGCGCATGGAAATCTATGCAGTTGAAATGTTGATGACAATCGCACAGACTTACTGTTTCGGAATAACGTTTATAATGAATGCTCTGTATATGAACATTTTGAATAGCGCATAATTCAGCCATTTATGGAGCGATTTCGAAAACAATTGCGGCATCGTACTCAAAATGGCGACAACACATCGCATCCCAAATTTCATAAAAATCTGCGTCATAAAACAATTGACATACATACCCACACGCCGATATCGCAAGCCGTTCTGGTTACCGTATAAAGAGCGTTGTTTTAATATTCGACCAATACCGATCTTTTGAACCGGAAGTGCGAACACAACCATTTTTAAGTTGTGTGTAACACACACTGGAGCATCTAATGAAAAAAGTCCGAACTCGGTATCTCTAGCCGTTCTGTACATACAACGAACACAGTATAGCACAAACACTGCTAAAACTGGGATTTTCAGATATTCAAGATGGCGTAACTCCGCCATTTTTGATCGGATCCAAAACATACTTCGTTATTCGTGATCAGCGTATCCAATAGACCATAGGTATAAAGTTAGAACAAATTCCTAGGAAAATGCAAAAAAAAATTAAAATAACGACATCAAATTTTCGACACCTACCGAGCTTTGTTTTGGCACATCGGAGCTATACCAAAATGCGCCCACTTCGAAAGCATTAGATACCCTACACACTCGAAGTTGTCCCGTCTTTCTATCTCTATCCGTTTCGAAGGAGATACGTACACAACAGTAATCAACATGAAGAGCGTTTTGTGTCAAGGTCAAGGTCGGACGAACTCCGCACCCAGTCCAGTCAATAGCCAAGGACGGAAGCTATGTACTTACAAAAAATCAAGGCAATCGGTAGAGTCGTTTTGGATCTATTCGCCAAGGCCCCCACCTTGCAGGGTAAAGAAAAGTCAAACATTGAATCGGGTGCTGTGACGTCAGTTTTTGGTCGATTGCGCTAATTTTTACGGCGTTGTCTTCAGTTCGAACTAGCGAAGAAGAAAAACGTTTTTCAAAGAGCGTTAGCCGATTCTTCGATCAATACCGAACTTTCGAACAGGAAGTGCTATCCATACCATTTTTCGCGTGTTTGTAGCACATGATGAGAGGAAACTAATAATGCAAGTCCGAACTCGATATCTCAAGCCGTTCCGGAGGAGATACGTGGACAACAGTAATACACATGAAGAGCGTTTAGTGCAAAGGTCAGGGAAAATTCACACCCAGTCATTCTAATCGGTCAATCAATTTTTGACCCATAAGAGATCCAAGCTCAATAAAAGTTCAATCTAGTTTAAATGTGGCTATAATTAAACCGCCATTACTCCGCCATTTTTTGACCGATTGACCTAGTTTATATTGCATCTTAATCGTCTTTGTCATGCGATACCATCATGTGAGTTTGGTCAAATTAGGACGAACTATATAAGGTATTTTATAATAATAATAATTAAAAAAAAATTATAAGAATTACAATATACTTCAATGTTAAAACATTGCGAACCCATATCGACGTATTTACAGCGAATACAAGTCCGACACGCTAACCACTAGACCACGGAGCTCCACAGAGCGTATATATATTGATGTTATACCGTGTTATGGCGCGTGCTGCAGTAAAACACATTATAAAGAGCGTGAATTTGGTAAGTCGTTTCGATGAGAAAAGGTTGATTATATAATGTCATTATGGGCGTATTTCGTACTGGAATAGTCCCATATTGGACTGTTTTTAAAACCTGGTTTTATGTCCAAATGGGGCATAATTATATTGAGGTTAAAAATGCCATATGATTTTATTTCGCTCATTAAAATAAGCCCGTTGTGTGCTTATTTTCACGAGAACAGGCTACCAATGTACGTATTTCTAAACGAAATATATCCAACATGGCACTATGTTAGCAATAGGTTCTATATAAACCTATTTACCATTAAAATGTATTTCCACTGTGACCCGGACCAGTCGACGGAATAACGTGATTTAGTTCACTATGGGCATATTCCAGAATCATATCAGTCCAATAAGAACATATGTGTATACTTAGGTCCAATGTGATATGATGTGAGAGTATGTTGAATAATCAGATCTGTATTCGCGATGTTCAGATCCTTACCTGTATGCCTTTGGTCAGCTGTTTTCTGGAGATTCCCGGGCATTTCTGAAAACAAAAACAATTGACAGTAAATTTCAAACTGCGTTCTCAGTCTGCAATGCTTTGATACACGCGTCGACGGTGCTTCGATGAATACGTTGTATTAATGTAGCCTTCAGCTATGATCACTATCATATTGACAATGTGACGTGACTAAAGGGTCTTTGTTGAGGGGGTGTCCACCTAGAAATTTCCAACTGCCCCCTTGAACTAGACCAAAATCCTATGTTTGCGAAACACCACTTGCATCCACCCGGCCCCTCCCACCCGGTCCCGGGTTGCAACTTTCCAACTAAATTGGTACATCAAACTTTTCAATCAGACATCATAAGGTTGGTAAATTTCCAACTGACGGTCCTTTCAGATCAATAATTTGACCAAATTAGAACAACTATATTATGGTTTTTGGTCTAAAAACAACAAATTGCCCACAAATAATTGTTTGCAAAATGAAAGAATGAGAACAAGTTCGACCTATATCTGGTGTAAAATTTGCAACTACTCTTGTTTCAGGTATGAACTTTCCAACTATTGAATATTATGACAAAAGTTGAGGGTGAACCTGTCGCAAAGTCCCTGGATTAACCAACGAAGATGTCAGAGGCTGAAGATGTCATTTTCACCAGGTAGTCGGATTCCTTATGTCGAAAAAAATGGTCGCGCGTTTTCGGAATGTTAAAAGCGATATGAGAACAGTTTCTATACCACCAGTGTGTCTATTTTCAGAATCTACCTGTTTCCAGCTTGATATTTTAGTGGAAACAGGTTTGTGTGAGGCTTTTGTTTGTGTACCCCTCTATGTTGTTCCCGTCCACCTGGTAATAAAAACATGCTGTTACGAATAGCAAGTTCGGTAAGTGGTTTTCTTTGTTCTTGGAAATCGAAAAACATGGGGAGATCTTGCCACAAATTACTTAATTACATATCTTAATAAGGAATTTTATCATAAAATCATCAGATGAATTGTATTTATGACTGCATTTTTAATTTTCTTTCCAAAATATTAAGGTATTGTATATTCTTAAAATCAGCTACATCACATATAGACAAACTTGAACAATCTACAAGGATATCTTGATCATATGCCAAAAACAAAACTTTGATACATTGATTTTTGGTAAAGATATCGCAGAAAAGCTAACCCTACCCCCACCCTCGCTGATTTCACAAGTCAGATTCCTTTGGTCGAAAATAATGGTCGCGCCATTTCGGATTGTCTAAGACGACATGCGAACGGTTTATTTATCAATAGCGTGTCTACTTTCAGAGTTTACCTGTGTCCAGTTGAAATTGTATTTGTAAAAAGTGTTTTTGGACTGTTTTAATACTTTAAAGAGCGTTTGCTTATTATACAAATATTAATCATCATAACTAACTTTCTGGTGGACTGTGCGAGTTGAAATTAACAAAAGTATCAAATATGGCGGTCTATTTTCAGAGTCTACTTGTTTCCAGTCTGACATTTTAGTGGAAACAAATTGTTTGGACGGTTTAAAAAAAATTAAAGAGCGTTTCCTGATTATACAGATATTAACTAACACGATTAGCCTTTTATGCACATATGTCAAGTATGACTCTGAAATTTATTTTTGAGAATGGTGTCGTCAGATAAGTCTCCGCGGGTATAGTACTACAGTTGCGAACAAAACTAACGTTGGACCCTATAGAGAGTTTGACAATTTACTCAAATGTTCACAGTGGTGGAACTTAATGGCTATCATATATGCATGGCTCCTACATGTAATCTATCGTTACTACATGTGATTTTACAAAATTAACTTGCAATATAGTCAGGCCACCAGATACGGTAGTTGATAAATAATGTTGTTCACATCAATCATATACATCACAATCACGTGCTTCGGTGATCATATCCACTATTCTACAAGTGTAGTGTTTATCAAGACTACAGTTTCAGGATATCGTTGTAAAATTGATTGATGGTGTTTTTTCATCAATTGACAAAATTAATGTTTATTGCCAGGACGAAGTACCGCATAATACGGAGTTGTCTGCTAAAAAATCTGCGAGTCATATTTATGTAAGTGTCAGTCAAAACTTTTAGGACATGGGAATATTGTTTTTATTTCGTGGCCACGAAATAACTAATTGTGATATACGATCGTCAGTCCCATTGTTGTAATGGAAGTGGATAGCGATGATCTGGTTGTAGTTGTCCACCATCTTGGCATGAGCCACGGCGATTTGAGATAAAGGGTGTTGTAGGGTGGCCCGTAAAACAAACTAAGTAAGCACCCCTTTCACCAACCCGATCCAAAGTTGCCGCCGTCCTGTGGTGGGTTACATAGGCACCCACGACATTCAGTATATCTTGGGGCCACCCTACAGCACCAATTATACCACATCAAACGGATAAGGGGCCGAGAAATTGTATAGGTGCCATATTTGAACACATCTGTTGCGGCCATTTTGGATCGGGGATGGTGAAAGCGGGTGAATATTTAGTTTGTCTCAGGGGTCACCCTACAACACACTGTATTCGACCTAAAATGGGGGGAATTGCATGGTACCATATATATGGACCCCTCTGATCAGTTATCATTTCCGCCCGAGTGGGCTGAATGTGTGAAAAATTAGCTTGCTTTGCGAGCCACGGTACAACACCCTTTATTTGATCTATATCGTTCAAGTCACCGAGGGATAATGTGTACCCTATTTGACACCTTCTAAGCGGCGACCATTTTGGATCGGGTATGGTTGAAAGGGGTGAATATTTATAAGTTGTTTTAGGCCTCGAGCTATCTGACCCGTGTTTCCCCTGTTCTATATGGGCTAATTTATATCGGACGTCCATATATCCCCATATAGTCCGGGTCCCACGCCATATGAGGGGTTTATAGTAGCTTCTCTGCGATCGTACGCATTGTTTCTAAAACATCAAATTAGTGTAACCATACCGTAAATGTATCGGGATATATGCAAAGGTCAATCAGTTATTTCGTGGCCACGAATTAGTATTTCGTGGCCACGAATTAGTTATTTCTTGGCCACGAATTAGTTATTTCGTGGCCACAAATTAGTTATTTCGTGGCCACCAAATTAGTTATGGCCACCAAATAGTAATTTCGGGGCTACGAATTAGTTATTTCGTGGCCACAAATTAGTTATTTCGTGGCCACGAATTAGTTATTTCGTGGCCACAAAATAGTTTTTTCGTGGCCACAAAATAAAAAAAAAATCCCATGTCCTAAACCAGCCACCGTAGCTTATGGATCATTCTATTTTAGTATTAAATTTGGAGAAACCCGACCAGCATCAATGTAACAACTACAACAACTCATCTATGCCAATGATATGTTTAGCCATATACATGTGGATAGGGCGGTATTGTTTAAAAATGTTAAACAATGTTATCATGTCCATATGTATTGCTAAATATTGCTGGGCTTATATAGATGGTTGTTCTATAATTCCTGGTCGAGTTTATCCGATGCAATTAATACTCAAATATGAAATTTTAGATATACCTGGTCGTCAACGTGAACCAGATGTCTTACTTAAGGTTAGCAACGGTTGCTAATCAAACACCACAATGGTGTACTAATCATTCGTTGGCATTGCCTTAAATTAGCCAGTGTCTAATCACATTGTGCTGGTTTTGTTCAAAGTTGACACATGCATGTCTAAAACTATGCAGCCATGTTCTGCATAGGCCACTGGTCATTATAAGATCGGGAGACTTTGCCACCGGTCCCGATAGCTCCTTAGTAACGGTTACTAAGCACCTACTCGTAATTTGCAGGAAATGCAACTATGGATGATATCAATTTTACTCATTAAGCTCTACTTTAGTGGAAATTCGAATTTACTTGATTTTCACAGTTATACACGAAGCGTGGAAATTAACTGTGGTCAGAATATTGATGGTGACTGTTGGGTTGCAGTCACTGTACTGAAGTTGGCCAAAAGTAACTGGCGTGGGAAGTATGAAAGCAAAGCCTATACTGCTATAGTAAAGATCTCAACTGCACCGAAATGTCCATTTATCAGTAGCACAAATCCTGCGAAAACACAGATTCTCTCAGTGTATGAGGGATAGACTCCGATGATAACGATTGAGTTAATGGCAACGATCAACTACCATCTATACCTGTGTATTTGTGACACTTCATCCCGTTATGATCAACGATGTGGTTTTTAAACTAGTCAGTGGACAACGGGACAGACAAGTCTCAAATAAAACAATAATATAATATGTAATCACATCGTGAACAGTCTTGTTGTGAATATTTTCGTTTGATTCAACGGGCTGCATATTATCGAAATTACAAAACCATTCGAAACTTACTTTTGCCAATTACTGTATCTTGAGGCATAACTATATCATATGTTGCAGCTATTAAATCACGGATAGTTACAGTGGGTCGAAAACGAGTGTTAAACTTCATATATAGTTGCGCACGATTGCCAATAAGTGATATTACAATGAACGATTGAGCATAACACGAAATTCTCCATAGGGTTAAGTGTTAAATTTTGATCGCAACTGTACCCAGCAAGAATCATCTGATCACATACATTTTTTTTTTAAACTACGTCTGTGTTTCATACTTAGTATTTTTTAGGTATATCAGTACGCGCATTATGCGGCGCATATCATCATACGCAAAATGGCGCCATTTATCCAAAGTACGATAATCTCCATAGCGCTCAGTGTTACATTTTGATCACAACTGTAGCCAACAAAAACGAACCGATCACATAAATATTTTCAAAAATACATGTAACGTTCATCTCTAGTAGTTTGGAGAAGTTTCAAATCGCACCGATCACCATACGCCAGATGGCACCATCAATCGTTTTATGTAAATACGAAACGCTCTCTAAATTATGTTGACCCCGATTTAGGCCGACCCGCCAAAATTCAAGAATGGAAACAAGTCAATCCTGAAAACACACCTACTAGGCATACATAATCCGTTTTCAGATCGCTTTTAACAAACCAAAAATGCAAAATGACATAAGGAATCCAACTAAGGGGTCAATACTATAAAACCTAGGATAACAATCTTTAAAAAAAACATTCTTTAGATATATCCGTTATTTAGTCAATATTAATCCTCGATAAATCTTAAAAACACTTCATCTTGTTCAATATTAACCCTTGAGTAATCCTAAGATAATCTTAATATATCTTGATTTGATATAGTGATCATGTACGTGTGTCCTCTGTGGTTGGGATTAGATACTAAACACTATCTAATCGCCCCACCGAGTATGTATGTGTGTGTAACCCTATAAGAATATATTCGGATGCCTCGTATTCGTAATACTATCTTCGCAAAATATCAATATAAGCGGAATGTGGTTATAACCCATTGACTTTCGTTTATACCGTCTTGTAATCTACACATATAGTCGTTTTATAGAATAGAGCCAATACAGAAGAAAGGGTAAAATGGCTTAGAAGAAAATGGTGAGAGGTTAGCATGCAGTCGCTGGTAAAGGTCGACAAGAGTACACATGATTGTAATTCACGCTCAAATGTACATATATGTACGACAGGCTGCTATCGCCACATGCAAACATATCCTATGTTGTATAATTTTACAAGGTAGCTAAGTTGTATTATATGATATCTAACTTAGCTATATTTTATATACTTGTACAGCATTGCTATATATGCAACTTAGCTCCATTGTATATACAACGCATTTGTTATATATATGTTTGCCTGCTGTGTCAGTATGCTGTCGTATATTGAGTTACGCAGATATATTTTTAAAACCTTTTAGCAATTGTTGTGAAACTTAATGCAAACCGAACCAAATACAGATTTCTATTTCAGTAGTTTTGCAACAATGAACACAGCAATAATTGTATAATTATGATCTGGTATGCTTCCTACTGAATGGATTTTCCTAAACCGTGTAAAAATCCGCAAAAATGTCAACAGGACCAACCAATATCATACAGCTAAATCAACAGGACGCACCAACATCATAGCTAAATCAACAGGACCCATGAACATCATAGCAAAATCAACAGGACCCATGAACATCATAGCTAAATCAACATGACCCATGAACATCATAGCTAAATCAACAGGACACACCAACATCATAGCTAAATCAACAGGACCCACCAACATCATAGCTAAATCAACAGGACCACCAACATCATAGCTAAATCAATAGGACCCATGAACATCATAGCTAAATCAACAGGACCCATGAACATCATAGCTAAATCAACAGGAGCCACCAACATCATAGCTAAATCAACAGGACCCATGAACATCATAGCTAAATCAATAGGACCACCAACATCATAGCTAAATCAACAGGAGCCACCAACATCATAGCTAAATCAACATGAACCATGAACATCATAGCTAAAGCAATAGGACCCACCAACAGCATAGCTAAATCAACAGGACCACCAACATCATAGCTAAATCAACAGGACCCATGAACATCATAGCTAAATCAACAGGAGCCACCAACATCATAGCTAAATCAACAGGACCCATGACCATCGTAGATAAATGAACAGGACCACCAACATCATAGCTAAATCAACAGGATCCATGAACATCATAGATAAATCAACAGGACCACCAACACCATAGCTAAATCAACAGGACCCACCAACATCATAGCTAAATCAACAGGACCCACCAACATCATAGCTAAATCATCAGGACCCACCAACATCATAGCTAAATCAACAGGACCACCAACACAATAGGTAAATCAACAGGACCACCAACATCATAGCTAAATCAACAGGACCCACCAACATCATAGCTAAATCAACAGGACCACCAACATCGTAGCTAAATCAACAGGACCACCAACATCATAGCTAAATCAACAGGACCCATGAACATCATAGCTAAATCAATAGGACGCACCAACATCATAGCTAAATCAACAGGACGCACCAACATCATAGCTAAATCAACAGGACCACCAACATCATAGCTAAATCAACAGGACCCATGAACATCATAGCTAAATCAACAGGATCCATGAACATCATAGCTAAATCAACATGATCCATGAACATCATAGCTAAATCAATAGGACGCACCAACATCATAGCTAAATCAACAGGACGCACCAACATCATAGCTAAATCAACAGGACCACCAACATCATAGCTAAATCAACAGGACCCATGAACATCATAGCTAAATCAATAGGACGCACCAACATCATAGCTAAATCAGCAGGATCCATGAACATCATAGCTAAATCAACAGGATCCATGAACATCATAGCTAAATCAATAGGACGCACCAACATCATAGCTAAATCAACAGGACGCACCAACATCATAGCTAAATCAACAGGACCACCAACATCCTAGCTAAATCAACAGGACGCACCAACATCATAGCTAAATCAACAGGACCCATGAATATCATAGCTAAATCAACAGGACGCACCAACATCATAGCTAAATCAACAGGACCCATGAACATCATAGCTAAATCTACAGGACACATGAACATCATAGCTAAATCAACAGGATCCATGAACATCATAGCTAAATCAATAGGACGCTCCAACATCATAGCTAAATCAACAGGACGCACCAACATCATAGCTAAATCAACAGGACCACCAACATTATAGCTAAATCAACAGGACGCACCAACATCATAGCTAAATCAACAGGACCCATGAACATCATAGCTAAATCAACAGGACCACCAACATCATAGCTAAATCAACAGGACCACCAACATCATAGCTAAATCAACAGGACCCACCAACATCATAGCTAAATCAACAGGACCCATGAACATCATAGATAAATCGACAGGACCCACCAACATCATAGCTAAATCAACAGGACCCATGAACATCATAGCTAAATCAACAGGACCCATGAACATCATAGCTAAATCAGCTGGACCCACCAACATCATAGCTAAATCAACAGGACCACCAACATCATAGCTAAATCAACAGGACCACCAACATCATAGCTAAATCAACAGGACCCATGAACATCATAGCTAAATCAACAGGACACATGAACATCATAGCTAAATCAACAGGAGCCACCAACATCATAGCTAAAGCAACAGGAGCCACCAACATCATAGCTAAAGCAACAGGGCCACCAACGTCATAGCTAAATCAGCAGGACCCAGGGACAACATAGCTAAATCAACATGACCCATGAACATCATAGCTAAATCAACAGGACCCACCAACATCATAGCTAAATCAACAGGACCCATGAACATCATAGCTAAATCAACGGGACTCATGAACATCATAGCTAAATCAACAGGACCACCAACATCATAGCTAAATCAACAATATCCAGGGACATCATAGCTAAATCAACAGGACCCATGAACATCATAGCTAAATCAACAGGACGCACCAACATCATAGCTAAATCAACAGGACCCACCAACATCATAGCTAAATCAACAGGACGCACCAACATCATAGCTAAATCAACAGGACTCATGAACATCATAGCTAAATCAATAGGACCACCAACATCATAGCTAAATCAACAGGACCCATGAACATCATAGCTAAATCAACAGGACACACCAACAACATAGCTAAATCAACAGGACCACCAACATCATAGCTAAATCAACAGGACACACCAACAGCATAGCTAAATCAACAGGACCACCAACATCATAGCTAAATCAACAGGACACACCAACATCATAGCTAAATCAACAGGACACACCAACAGCATAGCTAAATCAACAGGACCACCAACATCATAGCTAAATCAACAGGACGCACCAACATCATAGCTAAATCAACAGGACCCATGAACATCATAGCTAAATTAACAGGATCCATCAACAGCATAGCTAAATCAACAGGACCACCAACATCATAGCTAAATCAACAGGACACACCAACATCATAGCTAAATCAACAGGACACACCAACATCATAGCTAAATCAACAGGACACACCAACATCATAGCTAAATCAACAGGACACACCAACAGCATAGCTAAATCAACAGGACCACCAACATCATAGCTAAATCAACAGGACCCATGAACATCATAGCTAAATTAAAAGGATCCATCAACATCATAGCTAAATCAACAGGACCCAGGAACATCATAGCTAAATCAACAGGACGCACCAACATCATAGCTAAATCAACAGGACCCAGGAACATCATAGCTAAATTAACAGGACCACCAACACCATAGCTAAAGCAACAGGGCCACCAACATCATAGCTAAATCAACAGGATCCATGAACATCATAGATAAATCAACAGGACCACCAACACCATAGCTAAATCAACAGGACCCACCAACATCATAGCTAAATCAACAGGACCCACCAACATCATAGCTAAATCAACAGGGCCCAGGAACATCATAGCTAAATCAACAGGACGCACCAACATCATAGCTAAATCAACAGGACCCATGAACATCATAGCTAAATTAACAGGATCCATCAACATCATAGCTAAATCAACAGGATCCATGAACATCATAGCTAAATCAACAGGACGCACCAACATCATAGCTAAATCAACAGGACCCATGAACATCATAGCTAAATCAACAGGACGCACCAACATCATAGCTAAATCAACAGGATCCATGAACATCATAGCTAAATCAACAGGACCCATGAACATCATAGCTAAATCAACAGGACGCACCAACATCATAGCTAAATCAACAGGACCCACCAACATCATAGCTAAATCAACAGGACTCACCAACATCATAGCTAAATCAACAGGACCCATGAACATCATAGCTAAATCAACAGGACGCACCAACATCATAGCTAAATCAACAGGACCCACCAACATCATAGCTAAATCAACAGGACTCACCAACATCATAGCTAAATCAACAGGACTCATCAACATCATAGCTAAATCAACAGGATCCATGAACATCATAGCTAAATCAACAGGACCCATGAACATCATAGCTAAATCAACAGGACCCACCAACATCATAGCTAAATCAACAGGACTCACCAACATCATAGCTAAATCAACAGGACTCATCAACATCATAGCTAAATCAACAGAACCCACCAACATCATAGCTAAATCAACAGAACGCACCAACATCATAGATAAATCAACAGGACCACCAACATCATAGCTAAATCAACAGGACCCCCAACATCATAGCTAAATCAACAGGATCCATTAACATCATAGCTAAATCAACAGAACGCACCAACATCATAGCTAAATCAACAGGACCCATGAACATCATAGCTAAATCAACAGGACACACCAACATCATAGCTAAATCAACAGAACGCACCAACATCATAGCTAAATCAACAGGACACACCAACAGCATAGCTAAATCAACAGGACCACCAACATCATAGCTAAATCAACAGGACCCACCAACATCATAGCTAAATCATCAGGACCCACCAACATCATAGCTAAATCAACAGGACCACCAACACAATAGCTAAATCAACAGGACCACCAACATCATAGCTAAATCAACAGGACCACCAACATCATAGCTAAATCAATAGGACGCACCAACATCATAGCTAAATCAACAGGACCACCAACATCATAGCTAAATCAACAGGACCCCCAACATCATAGCTAAATCAACAGGATCCATGAACATCATAGCTAAATCAACAGGACCCACCAACATCATAGCTAAATCAACAGAACGCACCAACATCATAGCTAAATC
The DNA here is from genome assembly GCA_032622095.1 of Siphonodentalium dalli. Classification (NCBI taxonomy): domain Eukaryota; kingdom Metazoa; phylum Mollusca; class Scaphopoda; order Gadilida; family Siphonodentaliidae; genus Siphonodentalium; species Siphonodentalium dalli. The sequence goes on from CP136061.1 coordinate 30,503,387, forward strand.
AACAGGACCCACCAACATCATAGCTAAATCAACAGGACCCATGAACATCATAGCTAAATCAACAGGACTCATGATCATCATAGCTAAATCAACAGGACCACCAACATCATAGCTAAATCAACAGTATCCAGGGACATCATAGCTAAATCAACAGGACCCATGGACATCATAGCTAAATCAACAGGACCCAGGAACATCATAGCTAAATCAGCTGGACCCAGGGACATCATATCTAAATCATCAGGACCCAGGAACATCATAGCTAAATCAGCAGGACCACCAACATCATAGCTAAATCAACAGGACCCAGGAACATCATAGCTAAATCAGCTGGATCCAGGAACATCATAGCTAAATCAACAGGACCCAGGAACATCATAGCTAAATCAGCTGGAACCACGGACATCATAGCTAAATCAGCAGGACCCAGGAACATCATAGCTAAATCAGCAGGACCCATGAACATCATAGCTAAATCAGCATGCAGGACTCACTCAACACCATAGCTGAATCAGCAGGACCCATGAACATCATAGCTAAATCAACAGGACTCACCAACATCATAGCTAAATCAACAGGACTCATCAACATCATAGCTAAATCAACAGGATCCATGAACATCATAGCTAAATCAACAGGACCCATGAACATCATAGCTAAATCAACAGGACCCACCAACATCATAGCTAAATCAACAGGACCCACCAACATCATAGCTAAATCAACAGGACCCACCAACATCATAGCTAAATCATCAGGACCCACCAACATCATAGCTAAATCAACAGGACCACCAACACAATAGCTAAATCAACAGGACCACCAACATCATAGCTAAATCAACAGGACCCACCAACATCATAGCTAAATCAACAGGACCACCAACATCGTAGCTAAATCAACAGGACCACCAACATCATAGCTAAATCAACAGGACCCATGAACATCATAGCTAAATCAATAGGACGCACCAACATCATAGCTAAATCAACAGGACGCACCAACATCATAGCTAAATCAACAGGACCACCAACATCATAGCTAAATCAACAGGACCCATGAACATCATAGCTAAATCAACAGGATCCATGAACATCATAGCTAAATCAACATGATCCATGAACATCATAGCTAAATCAATAGGACGCACCAACATCATAGCTAAATCAACAGGACGCACCAACATCATAGCTAAATCAACAGGACCACCAACATCATAGCTAAATCAACAGGACCCATGAACATCATAGCTAAATCAATAGGACGCACCAACATCATAGCTAAATCAACAGGATCCATGAACATCATAGCTAAATCAACAGGATCCATGAACATCATAGCTAAATCAATAGGACGCACCAGCATCATAGCTAAATCAACAGGACGCACCAACATCATAGCTAAATCAACAGGACCACCAAGATCATAGCTAAATCAACAGGACGCACCAACATCATAGCTAAATCAAAAGGACCCATGAATATCATAGCTAAATCAACAGGACGCACCAACATCATAGCTAAATCAACAGGACCCATGAACATCATAGCTAAATCAACAGGACACATGAACATCATAGCTAAATCAACATGATCCATGAACATCATAGCTAAATCAATAGGACGCACCAACATCATAGCTAAATCAACAGGACGCACCAACATCATAGCTAAATCAACAGGACCCATGAACATCATAGCTAAATCAACAGGACCACCAACATCATAGCTAAATCAACAGGACCCATGCACATCATAGCTAAATCAACAGGACCCACCAACATCATAGCTAAATCAACAGGACCCATGAACATCATAGATAAATCGACAGGACCCACCAACATCATAGCTAAATCAACAGGACCCATGAACATCATAGCTAAATCAACAGGACCCATGAACATCATAGCTAAATCAGCTGGACCCACCAACATCACAGCTAAATCAACAGGACCACCAACATCATAGCTAAATCAACAGGACCACCAACATCATAGCTAAATCAACAGGACCCATGAACATCATAGCTAAATCAACAGGACACATGAACATCATAGCTAAATCAACAGGAGCCACCAACATCATAGCTAAAGCAACAGGGCCACCAACGTCATAGCTAAATCAGCAGGACCCAGGGACAACATAGCTAAATCAACATGACCCATGAACATCATAGCTAAATCAACAGGAACCACCAACATCATAGCTAAATCAACATGACCCATGAACATCATAGCTAAATCAACGGGACTCATGAACATCATAGCTAAATCAACAGGACCACCAACATCATAGCTAAATCAACAATATCCAGGGACATCATAGCTAAATCAACAGGACCCATGAACATCATAGCTAAATCAACAGGACGCACCAACATCATAGCTAAATCAACAGGACCCACCAACATCATAGCTAAATCAACAGGACGCACCAACATCATAGCTAAATCAACAGGACTCATGAACATCATAGCTAAATCAATAGGACCACCAACATCATAGCTAAATCAACAGGACCCATGAACATCATAGCTAAATCAACAGGACACACCAACATCATAGCTAAATCAACAGGACCACCAACATCATAGCTAAATCAACAGGACACACCAACAGCATAGCTAAATCAACAGGACACACCAACAGCATAGCTAAATCAACAGGACCACCAACATCATAGCTAAATCAACAGGACACACCAACATCATAGCTAAATCAACAGGACCACCAACATCATAGCTAAATCAACAGGACACACCAACAGCATAGCTAAATCAACAGGACCACCAACATTATAGCTAAATCAACAGGACGCACCAACATCATAGCTAAATCAACAGGACCCATGAACATCATAGCTAAATTAACAGGATCCATCAACAGCATAGCTAAATCAACAGGACCACCAACATCATAGCTAAATCAACAGGACACACCAACATCATAGCTAAATCAACAGGACACACCAACATCATAGCTAAATCAACAGGACACACCAACATCATAGCTAAATCAACAGGACACACCAACAGCATAGCTAAATCAACAGGACCACCAACATCATAGCTAAATCAACAGGACCCATGAACATCATAGCTAAATTAAAAGGATCCATCAACATCATAGCTAAATCAACAGGACCCAGGAACATCATAGCTAAATCAACAGGACGCACCAACATCATAGCTAAATCAACAGGACCCAGGAACATCATAGCTAAATTAACAGGACCACCAACACCATAGCTAAAGCAACAGGGCCACCAACATCATAGCTAAATCAACAGGATCCATGAACATCATAGATAAATCAACAGGACCACCAACACCATAGCTAAATCAACAGGACCCACCAACATCATAGCTAAATCAACAGGACCCACCAACATCATAGCTAAATCAACAGGACCCAGGAACATCATAGCTAAATCAACAGGACGCACCAACATCATAGCTAAATCAACAGGACCCATGAACATCATAGCTAAATTAACAGGATCCATCAACATCATAGCTAAATCAACAGGATCCATGAACATCATAGCTAAATCAACAGGACGCACCAACATCATAGCTAAATCAACAGGACCCATGAACATCGTAGCTAAATCAACAGGACGCACCAACATCATAGCTAAATCAACAGGATCCATGAACATCATAGCTAAATCAACAGGACCCATGAACATCATAGCTAAATCAACAGGACGCACCAACATCATAGCTAAATCAACAGGACCCACCAACATCATAGCTAAATCAACAGGACTCACCAACATCATAGCTAAATCAACAGGACCCATGAACATCATAGCTAAATCAACAGGACGCACCAACATCATAGCTAAATCAACAGGACCCACCAACATCATAGCTAAATCAACAGGACTCACCAACATCATAGCTTAATCAACAGGACTCATCAACATCATAGCTAAATCAACAGGATCCATGAACATCATAGCTAAATCAACAGGACCCATGAACATCATAGCTAAATCAACAGGACCCACCAACATCATAGCTAAATCAACAGGACTCACCAACATCATAGCTAAATCAACAGGACTCATGAACATCATAGCTAAATCAACAGAACCCACCAACATCATAGCTAAATCAACAGAACGCACCAACATCATAGATAAATCAACAGGACCACCAACATCATAGCTAAATCAACAGGACCCCCAACATCATAGCTAAATCAACAGGATCCATTAACATCATAGCTAAATCAACAGAACGCACCAACATCATAGCTAAATCAACAGGACCCACCAACATCATAGCTAAATCAACAGGACCCATGAACATCATAGCTAAATCAACAGGACACACCAACATCATAGCTAAATCAACAGAACGCACCAACATCATAGCTAAATCAACAGGACACACCAACAGCATAGCTAAATCAACAGGACCACCAACATCATAGCTAAATCAACAGGACCCACCAACATCATAGCTAAATCATCAGGACCCACCAACATCATAGCTAAATCAACAGGACCACCAACACAATAGCTAAATCAACAGGACCACCAACATCATAGCTAAATCAACAGGACCACCAACATCATAGCTAAATCAATAGGACGCACCAACATCATAGCTAAATCAACAGGACCACCAACATCATAGCTAAATCAACAGGACCCCCAACATCAAAGCTAAATCAACAGGATCCATGAACATCATAGCTAAATCAACAGGACCCACCAACATCATAGCTAAATCAACAGAACGCACCAACATCATAGCTAAATCAACAGGACCCACCAACATCATAGCTAAATCAACAGGACCCATGAACATCATAGCTAAATCAACAGGACTCATGAACATCATAGCTAAATCAACAGGACCACCAACATCATAGCTAAATCAACAGTATCCAGGGACATCATAGCTAAATCAACAGGACCCATGGACATCATAGCTAAATCAACAGGACCCAGGAACATCATAGCTAAATCAGCTGGACCCAGGGACATCATATCTAAATCATCAGGACCCAGGAACATCATAGCTAAATCAGCAGGACCACCAACATCATAGCTAAATCAACAGGACCCAGGAACATCATAGCTAAATCAGCTGGATCCAGGAACATCATAGCTAAATCAACAGGACCCAGGAACATCATAGCTAAATCAGCTGGAACCACGGACATCATAGCTAAATCAGCAGGACCCAGGAACATCATAGCTAAATCAGCAGGACCCATGAACATCATAGCTAAATCAGCATGCAGGACTCACTCAACACCATAGCTGAATCAGCAGGACCCATGAACATCATAGCTAAATCAACAGGACCATCAACATCATAGCTAAATCAACAGGACCACCAACATCATAGTTAAATCAACAGGACCCATGAACATCATAGCTAAATCAACAGGACCCATGAACATCATAGCTAAATCAACAGGAGCCACCAACATCATAGCTAAATCAACAGGACCCGGGAACATCATAGCTAAATCAATAGGACCCAGGAACATATGATTTCACTTTATATTGAAACAGACCCATTTCGCGCTATCGGATTGACACATGCATTAAGACGCAGCCAATCTGAAACTATACTTCGATGCAATAGCGGCATTCCGTTAGACTTTATTTTAATGATCTTACAAGTTTGCGATCATAACAAATATATTTAAATATTTTGTCAGTTTAGTTTGGCAAGCGGACAGTCCTGATTATTGAGTTGCTGCTTGTACTATACCACAGCATACATACATGTCCCTATACCACAGCATACATACATGTCCCTATACCACAGCATACATACATGTCCCTATACCACAGCCAGGGATGTGGCTAGAGGGTATCCGCTGGGGGGGTGTCCACCTTGTGAATTTCCAACTGCACCCCCCCCCCTTGAGTCGGAATCACACCAAAACAACTGTTTGCATAATTCCATTTGCACCCCCTTTGTACCTCATGCTCAGGTCTAATTTCCTATATATTCATAAGCCATATTTTAACCTGAAAATTGCCCCATAAAAAAAACAACTAGTGATCTAATTCCAGACAAATGCACACAGCTACCGACAACAGACCAGGAAACACCGGGCCGACCATGGTTGTTTGGCCCGGTGTGAGAAAATTTTGAAAACTATATACAAAAAAATCGCAAATCCTAGCATCTAGACTGGCCTCAACTGAAGCTTTCCTAGTGTTGGAAATTTCAAACCTCATGCTCCCCCTCAGATTGGAAAATTCTTCAACTGATGACCATTTATGTCTACAAGTTTGACCAAATGTAGTAAAATATTGTTTTGCTAAACTAATTAGCAGTTTTGTATTGGCCATGTGGGTGGGGCAATGACACACCGGGCCGACCATGGTTCGGCCCGGTGTGCGAAAATTTTGAAATCTGAACAAGAAAATCGCAAAATCCTAACATCTATATAGACTAGCCTCAAGCCTTCCTACTGTTGGAAATTTCAAACTCTACACCACCACTTAGGTTGGAAATTTCCAACTGATGACAATTCCAATGACAATGTTGACCAATTGTATGACAATATTGTTTTCTTAAATTAACTAGAAGTTTTTGACTGGCCACGGGGGAGGGACCAGGACACAAGCTTTCCAAGTGTTGGAAATTTCCAACCTGTCACCCCCTTAAGGTTGGAAAATTTCCAACTGATGTCCATTTCTGTCAAAATTTTTGACCAAACATAGGAACATATGCAAATATTGGTCGAAAAACAATAAATTCCCCCCAATAAATTGTTTTATAATCAAACTACAAGAACATTTTCAACCTATTGTTGGTGTGAAATTTCGTTGTGGCAGGTATGAAATTTCCAACTATTGAAAATATAGCTCTCTGCTGGGGGGTGAGACACCCCCCCACACCCCCCCCCCCCTCTAGCCACATCCCTGACCACAGCACACATGCCCATCAACTCCGTTCTTAACAGGGTATTACGATCGCAAGAATTCTTATCAATGTATTATGGTCGAAGACGTTCCTATCGCAGACTAGGAATTATTTCGCAGACCAAATATATCCGTTAAGAGGGAGGTAAAGTGGTAACAGTTAAATGGGGAATTCAGTGTTAATTTTCAAGGCAAGATTACTCGATATTTACAAACCGTAGAATAATACATCATGTCTTGTTGAAATGTTTGGGCATATATCTTTTGACAACGCAAACGCAGATTTTTCATTTTATGTTTTGTTTTGTGACATTTGATGGAAATATTATAAAAAATGATAAACAATTGTGACCTACATTTTAATAATGTCCAATAACATCCGACCTGGAATGAAAATCGAAATTCTGCTTCGCATTGTCACTAGATAAGTATTCAAATTTTTCAAAAAGGTATGATATGGTCTTTTCTAAAAAATTTACACTGAATTGCCCATTAAAATGTTGCCGCTTTACCTCCATCTTAGCAACAACTACAACCATTATTGACATAAAACTTCCGTGAGTATATAATAGCAACCACCCCAGTGGGTGTTTATACCTAAATGCATGTGAATTATGACGTCATATAATTTTTCTATATTTCTATACCAAGAGTGAAAATAGCGTGTATGCTTTTTCGTAAATTTCACACGTGACTTCCGGGAGGTTACTGCGCAGAATCCAGCAGAAACTGATCGAAGAATTACGTTTTCTTCACTTCAACTTCAACACAATCGACTGTTAGTAACGGTGTTCTGAGTTAGGAGAGCAGCGTGCTCCGAAGACAACCGAGACGGAGGAATTTACATACAAGTACAACAACAACGATTGCCGATGATCACTTTTTAATTGTCCCCACTGAGTCATTCAGAGACTCAATCAAATAATAGATTAATCGAGGATTAATCACAGCCTTTCTAGTCTGATAACATGGCATTCGGTAAAATATTACCGTGGCACAGTTTGTGATTAGCCATCTCGATTGTAAACAAATCTTCTACTCGAAATTTGTAAATTAAAAAAACAAATCAAATGTGCATGTGCGATAATCAATATCATCCATGACCCAACCCGGACACACATACCAAATCGCATTCACATCCATTGAGAAACAACGAAGAAGTGCGACATTACCGGTACACTTTTATTTAGAGCCGGCATCGGCGTCGACAAACACTTTATATACACCGATTTCTCCACTACAAGGTCAAGGCCCCACATGGCACGAAATTGAAAAATCAACGAGTGATTGATCTGTGTTTCATGTAATTTGCAACAATGAATATTGTTTTGAGGATTTTATGGATTATTGTGTACCACAGATACACGAAGACTAGGCAATTCAATGTTAATTAATTAAAGTGTATTCAATTTCAATTTTTCATGACATCATGTGTAAACTGTGTTTGTGACATGATTATTGCACTTTCACTTTCGACAGTAGTCGAAAATCTACGGGATACTAAAGATATTCAATGTATAGTCAATTTTGGACTATTTCGACAGGAGCTTGGAGGCATTGTTGAATTTGTTCTCTAATCATCAAAGGTTGCACAGGTATTTGCTTATCATTAATTTAATCATTTGATTTAGGACTGAAAAAGAATTGTTTCTGTTTTCAAATTGAAAAGATCAATCGTACTGCCCTGCTGGACAAAACAAGTGTCCATTGGCACCGCGGTGTGTTTGGCGTTTGGCAGCGGTTTCAGAGTTTGTAACTGCAGTTGAGCACCGCGGCCGAGCGGCAAGTACACCATGGTCGACCGTCAAGTACACATGTACACCATGGCCGAAAAGCAACTACAATGGGGCCGAATGGCATGTACACCGTGGTTAGATTTCTGGTTTATATTGTCTTTTTTCAGTTTAATGAATGCACACAGCGGCAACTACACCATGGTCGAATGGCAAATACACCGCGGCCCAATTGTAGTTAGCTGGTGGAGCCGCTGTGTAGTTGCATTTCGGCCGCAGTGGCAATGCTAAGCGTACCGTGGTTAAGTGGACACTTGTTTTGCCCAGCAGGGTAGTACATGTGTATTCAGTTCAAATTCATACAGATATCTTTCAGACTTTCATGTTTACAAAATGTAGGCGTGCATAGTCCCGCTCGCTGGGTTTTGGCCAGCCGCGCGGTTTCTATCAAGATAAAATAAACAGCGGAAATACATTCATAATTAAATGTTGCGTAAATTGAATTAGTTTACTCACGATGGATGTCCATTGAAACTCTTTGATGGTTTAACACTGCTTTATATCCACTATCCAGTATCCATAAGCACAAGTGAATGTTACACACTGTGTTTTCATATTGTACATGCTCCTATATTAATTGTAATTCATAATTATTAATAAGGAATTAATTTAATACTCCGATTCAATGCTGACGAAATAAATACGGAAACATCTCCCGGCCACGTGGTCTCGCTTTGATTTTCGAGGAATTTATGTGACGTCATAAGCCATACCGCTATTCTCAAAGTAATTGACCAGAAAAACGGGGTGATACCCCGGTCATGACCGCGGTGATACCGGTAATAAACGGTAGCGGTATCGAGACGGTCATGGCGGTGGAGTTGCGGTATTGGGCGATAATGATACCGCGGTCTTTTAGCGGGCACCGCATTAATTTTGTTGAATACCGCAGTGATTTTCATGGAACTCTTTGAGGGGAGGTATTTGCTCACACATATTGTTCACGTTAACAAGCGGTATCAGTACCGCGGTATTGGAGGATACCGCGGTATAGTACCGCCATATTAACGGGGTGACACCACGTTATTGGTGGTCAATTACTTTAAGTATAGCGGTACATAGAAATCGTTCAAATGTATTTTTAGCTTCGAATCATTCAGTCTCAGACAGATAGTGCATTTGACACTTCACATCGTGTGACGTCAAAAAACTTAAACTGCCAATAATCGTGGCACGAGGGATCACCTTTTGATGAATGCCGACAATGAATGTTGGTTTTGGAGAATTCATTTGATATTTTGCTACAACATTCAAGCTGTTTCTTTATACTTGTACGCTCTCCATATTTGGCCTAGGCGCGCAATTGATCGCTCACTGGTTTTCAATTTTAGCTGCGCGATGGTGCGCAAGAGCGATCGCGCGCCTCAAAAATTAAAGTCTGATCTTTCTGTTGATTCCAACGTTAACACTATTACTTAATATTTTTACCACTTTAGAGGGCGTTCTTTATTAGATGAACATTATTTTACCCACACGTCATGATTCCATGATTTTAAGGTGAAGTTGAACAGAAGCGAGCGCTAAGCTTTGTTTTCATTAACGCATGCTCACACCAGGACGGTGTGGTAATAATAGTAATAGCATGATTTTGTCGGGCACCTTGGTTTCTTTACAGCCCTCCAGGAATGATTAACTCCGTCTCGGGTCTATAAATAGGCCCTCGGGCTGTTAATCATTCCTGTCGGGTCCAGGTGCTACCACGGCCGAGTACTAGTAGCAACCACCCCAGTGGGTGTTTATACCTAAATGCATGTGAATTATGACGTCATATAATTTTTATATATTTCTATATACCATGAGAGAAATTACCGTGTACGTTTATTTGTGAATTTAACATGTGACTTCTGGGTGGTGACTGCGCAGAATCCAGCAGAAACTACAGGGTGCTCCAATATAACGGAGGAATATGCAGACAACAACAACAACTGATCAAATTCATTCCCAGATTCTAGAATGTACCCGACTTTCAAGTTTAGCCTATTCAGTTCTTTCTGAGGATTAATTACAGCCTTTTCATCTGATAAAAATCATTGGTATATCATTAGCATAATAATTAATTACCCCCCGTCAAGCGACCGTCCTGTCAGTGTCATCCGGCTTACGGCAGTTACTTGATCGGAAATTACTTCCGTATATCCCATAGACCGATAAGGCCTTCACCTTCGCTTCATGGCAAACAATTTTCACAAATGTACGAGTGTACGTAGATTAATTAATCGCTTGATTTCGTGACAATCGACAGTTACTGCGTTAGGCTTCACTGTAAACTGTTACAGACAACAATGATCAAGATTCCAGAATCATTCAATCAACCAAAAAGTTCGAAGTTCAAAGAAAGATAAAAAAAAATGAAAGAACGAATTCTGTGTTACGTGTATATTGTAAATTGTGATACTAAAATTGTAGTATGTTTCCTAGTTACCATCTTCAACTTAAGTTCAAGGAATTGATATCTGATGAGGATTCTTGTGGAGTTGTGAACACAACAGCACAATGCGTGCTCCTGGAGGTATTTTTCTCCAAATCCAAGATTTTTTTAAAGGTAGGTCTGTTTGCTTTAAATTAAAAATTAAATTTTGATTATTATTTCATTTAATCATTTTTGATCATTTGACAATTTGTCGTGGTCATTCGTTGGTCATCAGTGTCACAGTCAGTGTGTTTGTCGTCATTCGTGTTTGGTTGTCGTCTGTCGTTTTTCGTCCTTGGTAGTTTGTCGTCGTGTTTATTGTTGGTTACACATAATTTTGAAACCTGCAGGCCTGGGTCGATGTGTTTGTCATCAAGACATTTTTCGTCATCGATCATTCGACATCGTGTTCATCTTTGGTTGTTTGTTTTTCGTCATCAGTAATTTTTCGTCATCGATTGTTCGACATCGTGTTAGTCGTTGGCCATTTGTTTTTCGTCATCAGTCATTTTTTTGTCATCAGTCAGTATTTTTCTTCGTTGTTGTTTGTTGCCATTTGCCATCGTCATCCTCGCCATTTATCTGTCATTTGCCACCATTCGTCAGCCGGTGTGTTTTTTCGTTAGTTGTTTTTCATCATCGGTCATTTGTTCATCGGTTGTTTTTCGGAAATTCTGTCTGTGTGTGGGACCACTTAACTGCGGTGCGGTTAGCATTGCCACCGCAGCTGAAATTCAACTACACCGCGGCACCACCGGCTAACAGTTGGGTCGTGATGTAATTGCCATTCGGCATGGTGTATTTGCCACGGTGTACTTTCATCAAACTGAAAAAAGACAATACAAACCAGAAATCTAACCACGGTGTACATGCTATTCGACCGTAAGGGTAGTTGCCTTTCGGTCGCAGTGAACTTGCCGTTTGGCCGCAATGTACTTGCCGTTCGGCTGCGGTGCTCAACTGCAGTTACAAACTCTGACACCGCAGCCGAACAGCAAATACATCGGTGCCAATGGATACTTGTTTTGTCCAGCGGGGTACATGTATTGTATGTCTACTTTGATCCCGGAAATGGGCGGGTCCAATTTCATGAGTGACCATGTCCTTGACCATGACCTCGCTCATATACATGTAGGTACATAGAACTTCTGTCTCTGTGTGTTATAGACTTGAAAACTGCACGACTGATCGGACTAAAATTTGGTATTAATGTACCAAAGGCCTACTTTGATCCCGGGAACTATATGGGTGGGTCCAATTTCATATGCGACTGTGTCCTTGACTGCGACCTCGATATATACTTATACATTGTACATGTATACCGGTTGGCAACGTTGTTCCCTAAAGAGCCCGGATGAAGTCAGGCACATCAGATAAGTGTACCGGTACAGACTTTCATTTTTGAGACGCGCGATCGCTCTTGCGCACCATCGCACGGCTAAAACTGAAAACCAGCGAGCGATCGATTGCGCACCTAGGCCAAATACAGAGAGCGAACCTGATAACACTATTATCAGTGTCTACCCAGACGAGGTCACACGGTGTGACGTGTCAAATGCACTATCTGTCTGAGACTGAATGATTCGAAGCTAAAAATACATTTCTATGTACCGGTATGGCTTATGACGTCACATAAATTCCTCGAAAATCAAATCGAGACCACGTGGCTGGGAGATGTTGATATTTATTCTGTCAGCTTGGAATCTGAGTATTAAATTGATTCCTTATTAATTATTATGAATTACATTTAATATAGGAGCATGTAGAATATAAAACATAGTGTGTAACATTCACTTGTGCTTATGGATAGTGGATTAAGCAGTGTTAAACCATCAAAGAGATTCACTGGACATCGATCGTGAGTAAACAAATTCAATTTACGCGGCATTTATGAATGTATTTCCGCTGTTTATTTTATCTTGATAGAAACCGCGCGCCTGGCCAAAACCCAGCGAGCGGGACTCTGCGCGCCTACATTTTCTAAAAATGAAAGTCTGCCGGTATACATGTATGTGTACATGTACATATGTACATGTAATAAGTAATAATTTAGAAATAACAGTTACCAAATTATGAAAGTTTCCTCAATAATATCCTAATAGTATACATGTAGAATAATTATCATATTAAGAATGCGTTATTTTCCGCAAAACACTTTGTGTGAGCAGAGCGTTTGTATATATACAGCATGTAAATAGTGAGCGATAAGCAAAACACCGTGGTGATTGATTAGGTTGAGAGTGATTCATGGTGACCCATTCAACACCAAAATCGGAGATTTAGCTTATTAAATGGCTATACCGGTAATGCGGTATGTTGTAAATAAGTTCATGATTCCACTGAATTGTAGGGGCTATGAATCATTGCTGCCTTATCGTAGCGAAAATTTGATATAACCGTTTCTTTACTAAATGGATTCTCCCACCAAGTAAAAAAGAATTTATTTGAATGATCTATTATTCATTCAGAGGGGTGTTCAGGAAATGCAAGCAGATGACAACAGACTATTAGTAAGATAAACAGATAATACATACATGTACATGTGTAGAAGGATATCTATTAATTGGTTGGAAATGTTCAGAAAAGTTCAACAAACGACTTTATCTGAACACTTCCCACAACATCTACTTGTCAATAAGCATTTAGTAAATGAAGGGTTAATATATGATTCTCAATAGAACTAGACGTGGGCGGTCCCCAAGTCTGAATTTAGTGTGGCTGACATTTGCGGAATGAGGTCCCCAGAGGGCTAGCATCACCAAATTCACCCTCTGGGAACCTCATTCAGCTTAGGCCTCTCTGTATGGGAGGCATTGGGTCAGATTCCACAGTTGAAGTTGGTGATGTTCAGCCATTAATTACTTTGATTATGCGATTTAACTTGGATTAAATTAAATTTTAATTGGAAATACCCATGATCAGTGTGTTGGTGAACTGCTTGGTGAACTTTCAAGCACCGTACATCTATAAAATGGCTTTGTTGATGTCAAATGATCCAATATTCCCAATATTCAATAAATTGTGACCTACAAAACTTGAAAATATAAGGGTACATGTAACATAACTTGCTGAATGCTGATATAAGCCCAAGTTGCCAGGAAATGATATGGGGGCCATTGGTTCATTTCTTTCACCTTTCATATGCTTCAGAACAACCAAACAGCCCCCATTTTAGGTTTACGTTAAAAAGTACCCCCAATAGTCACAAGGGGGTACCCCCCCCCCCCCCCCCACTCAAACCTATCACCTCTGTCCCCCAAAATGTCCCCAAATTAGCCTAATCTAAAGGCGTGAAATAACGGTGGTATTTCTAACAAAATTTCATATACATGTATATGCAGTGGGGGTCTACTCGGTGTTGAGTGTTTTGCTTATCGCATACTCTTTACATACATGTAGATGTACTGTTTGTTTACATAAGATGACGTTTGCTTACATACAATGTAACACAAAGTACTAACATAACAACATGCTGAAATTAATGTGATACATGTATTTATGATTGGTATAAGAACAAGGTTTGTTTATAATATTAATTCTGTTTATGGCGGTTTTAACGGATGTTTTAACAGCTATACCCAGCGCCAACACTTACCCAATCTTTAAAAAGATCCTCATGGACATATATCATAATTTTCTTCAACGTCTGGTGTGACAACCCGCTAATACCTGTAGGACTGTAGACCATGTATCATAACCTAACGGCATGTATCGTAACTCCACCGCAGTGACCGTTTCCATACTGCTGTCATTGCCAATTCATTAAAAGCGACACATCACATATTCATTATTAGCTCAACGACGTCCATGTGTGTGTGTGTGTGTCCGTCAACAATTTCCTTTGGCGCGGGCTACAGGTCGTACCTTTGGTCTGATCTTTATCAAATTTGTCATGAATGTTGACATTGACATGTAGATGGGAACAGGTCATTTTGGGTCATTGGCCAAAAAACATGGCGACTGACAGCCATCTTGGATTTCAAAATTAAATCGATTGGCGCGGTCTACATGTCTTACTGTTTGTCTGATCATCATGAAATTTATCATGGATGTTAACGAGTCATTTTGTGGTTGTTCCACCAAAAAACATGGCTGCCAGCAGCCATCTTTGATTTTACTCTTTGCATGACTAAATCCTTTGGCGCGGGCTACAGGTCATAGCTTTGGTAGGATCTTCATGAAATTTGTCATGGATGTTAACAATGACATGTAGATTGGAAAGAATCCTTTTGGGGTCATTCGGACAAAAAACATGCAGCCATCTTGGATTTCAAAATTAAATCGATTCGCGTGGTCTACAGGTCATACTGTTCGTCTGATTATCATGAAATTTGTCATGGATGTTAATAATGACAGGCAGATGGGAACGAGACATTTTGGGGTCGTTCGGCCAAAAAAACATGGCCACCAGCAGCCATCTTGGATTTTACTCTTTGCATGACTAAATCCTCTGGCGCGGGCTACAGGTCGTAGCTTTGGTCGGATCTTCATGAAATTTGTCATTGGTGTTAACAATGACATGTAGATGGGAACGAGCTGTTTTGTGGTCATTCGGCCAACATACATCTTGGATTTTACTCTTTGCTTGACTAAATCCTTCAGCACAGGCTCTAGGTTGTACATTTGGTCATATCATTATGATATTTGTCATCGCTATTGACATGTAGATGTGAACGAGTCATTTTGGGGTAGTTTGACCAAAAAACATTGCCACCAGCAGCCATCTTTGCATGACTAAATCCTTTGGCACAGGCTACAGGTCCTTACTTTGGTCAGATCATTATGAAATTTGTCATGAATGTTGATGTTGACATGTGGATGAGAGTGAGTCATTTTGGGGTCATTTGGCCAGAAAACATGGCCGGCAGCGGTCATCTTGGATTTCAAAATTCAATCCATTAGCACGGGCCACAGGTTGTATCTTTTGTCTGATCATTATTAAATTTGCCATGGATGTTAAAATGGACATGTAGATGGGAAATGAGTAATTTTGGGGTTGTTCGACCAAAAACATGGCCGCCAGCAGCCATCTTGGATTATACTCTTTGCATGACTAAATTCTTTGTCAAGGGCTACAAGTCGAATCTTTGGTCCAATCATCATGAGATTTGTAATGGATGTTAACAATTACATGTAGATGGGAAAAGGATCATTTTGAATTCAACCAAGAAACCTGGTCGCCAGCAGCCATCTTGTATTTTACTCTTTACATGACTAAATCCTTTGACACGGGCTACAGGTCGTATCTTTTGTCGGATCATCATGAAATTTGTGAAGGATGTTAACAATGACATGTAAATAGGAAGGAGTCTTTTTTGTGTCATTTGGCAAAAAAACGATGGTTGTCGCGGCCATCTTGGATTTTAATCTTTGCATAACTAGGCCTTTCAACTTTCCACATTCCTAATCGCTCCATTAACTGTAACACATGAAATTATTCCCTTTCCTCATTGAGCTACCGGTACAGTGTCATTGACACTTTCATAATTACATTTCAGTCAATTCACATTTTCAGCTGCATATACATGTATACCGGTATGTGAACCAATTTCATCATTACAGAAATTGCAAATTCCTCGTTGATTCCATCATCTCAACATTTCATTAAAGTGAGACTTTATGTTCACACATCGATTCATTCAGGCAACATTTTTTTTCCATTTCTACACTGGTCATTGCATTGATCGTCTTCAATGGGAATAATCTATAATTATATATATATGTATATCATTGTTAACTATTAAAGTGACATTTCTCTTCCTCCCAATCGATATTGCATTAAAATGACGCTTCATATTCATTACACTTCATTCAATAATTTCTGTTTCTACATCACTTATTGCATTGATTGCCTTCAGGTAAGGTAAGCTATGTCGCATCATATTCACTACACTTTATTCAATAATTTCTTTTTCTACATAGTTTACACGTATTGCATTGATTGCCTGCAGCTAAGGTAATCTATGTCCGACTCAAATAATACAAATATTAGAGGCATTCCATTTCCATCCATTAATTCTAAGGAAACTTCTGCTGTGATATATATATATATGTATATATACATACAGGGTACTACATGTGCTACACCACTCAGATAAATGTCTGTGTCATCACACTAAAATACCATGTTAGAACTTGAATTGATATATTCGTAATCGTATATAGTCACCAATAGCCGGGTTACTACCGTAGTACCTGACATTGCCTGTCTATTGAACTATTCAAACCCAAACAGGCCTGGTTGATTTCACTGTGGGATGATGGTTCACTTCCATCCTCAAGCTACTTTTCTTTTCTGACGTGCAGGGGTAGATATGCTTGAGGCCCCACCACAGTTAAATTCGCACCAGGTTCTCAGCTATTATTATCTTATGTTCGAACTTTACTCATATGTTTGGACTGATCATAACCATGATTTCAATGCTGGGTTTGAATAGTTCACTAGATGGGCAATGTCCGTTACTACGGTAGTAACCCGGCTATTGGTGACTATATACGATTACGAATATATTAATCCAAGTTCTAGCATGGTATTTGTGTGACGACACAGCCATTTCTCCGAGTGGTGTAACACATGCAGTACCCTGTATGGTACATCATATAATTATTGTAACGTTGAACTTAATGATCAACTTGGTGGTTGCTCCATTACGTGCCACGTACGATCATATTACTTACCCGATTATTTTTTCTCTTAAGTTTTTGGATACGTGTCCTTAAACTCTGAAAGTACAATCAAACAGGCATTTTTAATCAATGTAAACAGAAGGACTACAATGTTTGTGCATTCACAAAGAAGAGGGAAACTCGTGACTTATCATAATTCAACATATCCTCACACGAACAGGTTCATATTGGACGTAAATATTCACATTGGACGAAATTTATTCTGAAATAAGACCATAGTTATTACGGTGTATGGCGCGGGCAGCAATGAACACATATAATAAAGAGTGAGTATGCATGGTAAGTCATGCCGACGAAAAACGATAGATTAAATAATACCAATATGTATCTGGAAATACTCCCATATTGGACTGTTTAAAAAAAACCCGGTTTATGTCCATATAGATAATAATAATAATAATGATAATAGTAACTAGAATGAAATTGAAATTGCACTGCAATTTCGATACTTCAATGTTTACCAAGGGGAAGCAGAAACATGGGAGAAAAAACGTACCTCTTCAGTAATTGTCCATGCACCCTCTTTTCGGCATCAAGCCATGCATGCACGGACACGCAGACAATGAGAAACGGCAATGCGACTTTGTACTGCGCATGGAAATCTATGCAATTGGAATTTTGATGACAATCGTGCCATCCATACTCACGTTACTGACGGGCAAACCCTTGAAAATGTATGATAGCATTTACATTTTCTTGCATCAAGTCCACGGACACACAGAAAATGAAAAACGGCAATGCGACTTTTTACTGCGCATGGAAATCTATGCAGTTGAAATGTTGATGACAATCGCACAGACTTACTGTTTCGGAATAACGTTTACAATGAATGCTCAGTATATAAGATGAACATTTTGAATAGCTATAATTCAGCCATTTATGGAGCGATTTAGAAAACAATTGCGGCATCGTACTCAAAATGGCGACCACACATCGCATCCCAAATTTCAATTGACATACATACCCACACGCCCTTTCTCCCAAACCGGAAGTTATATATATGACCTTTCCATATCGTTGTACAGCGAAGCGTTAGCTGCACATAAAGGAAAAACTCCGGTCTCGATATCGCAAGCCGTTCTGGTTACCGTATAAAGAGCGTTGTTTTAATATTCGACCAATACCGATCTTTTGAACCGGAAGTGCGAACACAGCCATTTTTAAGTTGTGTGTAACACACACTGGAGCATCTAATGAAAAAAGTCCGAACTCGGTATCTCTAGCCGTTCTGTACATACAACGAACACAGTATAGCACAAACACTGCTAAAACTGGGATTTTCGGATATTCAAGATGGCGTAACTCCGCCATTTTTGCTCGGATCCAAAACATACTTCGTTATTCGTGATCAGCGTATCCAATAGACCATAGGTATAAAGTTAGAACAAATTCCTAGGAAAATGCCAAAAAAAATTTAAAATAACGACATCAAATTTTTGACACCTACCGAGCTTCTTTTTTTTTTGGCACATCGGAGCTATACCAAAATGCGCCCACTTCGAAAGCATTAGTTACCCTACACACTCGAAGTTGTCCCGTCTTTTTACCTCTATCCGTTCCGAAGAAGATACGGACACAGCAGTAATCAACATGAAGAGCGTTTTGTGCCAAGATCAAGGTCGGACGAACTCCGCACCAGTCCAGCCAATAGCCGAGGACGGGAGCTATGTACGTACACAAAATCAAGGCAATCGGTAGAGTCGTTTTGGATCTATTCGCCTTTTTCAAAGAAATCAGGGCAAGGCCCCCACCTTGCATGATACCGAAAAGTCAAAATTTGAATCAGGTGCTGTGACGTCAGTTTTTGGTCGATTGCGCTAATTTGTACGGCGTTAACCCATTCTTCGACCAATACCGAACTTTCGAACCGGAAATGCTATCCATACCATTTTTCGCGTGTTTGTAGCACATGATGAGAGGAAACTAATAATGCAAGTCTGAACTCGATATCTCAAGCCGTTCCGGAGGAGATACGTGGACAACAGTAATACACATGAAGAGCGTTTAGTGCAAAGGTCAAGGAAAATTCACACCCAGTCGGGTTAATAGCTAAGGACGAACGCTATATATGTACCAAAAAAAATTCTAATCGGTCAATCAATTTTTGACCCATAAGAGATCCAAGCTCAATAAAAGTTCAATCTAGTTTAAATGTGGCTATAATCAAACCGCCATTACTCCGCTATATTTTGACCGATTCACCTAGTTTATATTGCATATTAATCGTCTTTGCCATGCGATACCACCATGTGAGTTTGGTCAAATTAAGACGAACTATTTTTTGCAACAAAATTACTGGCGACGGTCAAGGTCAAGGTCGGACAAAAATAGCGGTAAGTGCATAAAACTAACTTTTCGTGGATGTATATGAGTAGGAAATATCAAATCAATCGACCTGGCGGTTTCTGAGATATAAGGTATTTTATAATAATAATAAAAAAAAAAAAATCAGAATTACAATATACTTCAATGTTAACACATTGAAGTATAATAATAATGACCAGTTTTAGATTAACCAATTACTTGCTCTAACACGCTTGGTACAATATTACCCCAGTCATTTGTACAAGCCAACCAATGAACCGACTGCAGCCATTGCAGGCGCTGCTCTAGTTTGATCAGAACATGCTCTCATTGCTCTGATACTCATCAGTATGACAAGCTGACTGGTACTCTTTTTAACTCATGAGTGATGCGAAGCCGACACAGTACGAGCGACCTTGCTCAAGGATCACAACTTGGCGCAGGTTTTGAAACAGCGAGCAATCCGACAATCGCACGTCGCTCAAAGCGGCCAAGCCACTACTATGTGGAGACTCAATGACCAGCGACGCGCTGCGAACCCATATCGACGTGTTTGCAGCGAATACAAGTCCGATACGCTAACCACTAGACCACGGAGCTCCACAGAGCGTATATATATTGATGTTATACCGTTTTATGGCGCGTGCTGCAGTAAAACACATTATAAAGAGCGTGAATTTGGTAAGTCGTTTCGATGAGAAAAGGTAGATTATATAATACCATTATGGGCGTATTTCGTACTGGAATAGTCCCATATTGGACTGTTTTAAAAACCTCGTTTTATGTCCAAATGGGGCATAATTATATTGAGATTAAAACTGCCATATGATTTTATTTCGCTCATTAAAATAAGCCCGTTGTGTGCTTATTTTCACGAGTACAGGCTACCAATGGACGTATTTCTAAACGAAATATATCCAACATGGCACTATGTTAGCAATAGGTTCTATATAAACATATTTACCATTAAAATATATTTCCACTGTGACCCGGACCAGTCGACGGAATAACGTGATTTAGTTCACTATGGGCATATGTGTATACTTAGGTCCAATGTGATATGAGAGTATGTTGAATAATCAGATCTGTATTCGCGATGTTCAGATCCTTACCTTTATGCCTTTGGTCTGCTGTTTTCTGGAGATTCTCGGGACTTTCTGAAAACAAAAACAATTGACAGTAAATTTCAAACTGAGTTCTCAGTCTGCAATGCTTTGATACACGCGTCGACGGTGCTTCGATGAATACGTTGTATTAATGTAGCCTTCAGCTATGATCACTATCATTTTGACAATGTGACGTGACTGCAGGGTCTTTGTTGAGGGGGTGTCCACCTAGAAATTTCCAACTGCCCCCCCCCCCCCTTGAACTAGACCAAAATCCTATGTTTGCGAAACACCACTTGCATCCACCCGGCCCCTCCCACCCGCTCCCGGGTTGCAAATTGGTACATCAAACTTTTCAATCAGACATCATAAGGTTGGTAAATTTCCAACTGATGGTCATTTCAGATCAATAATTTGACCAAAGTAGAACAAATATATTATGGTTTTTGGACTAAAAACAACAAATTGCCCACAAATAATTGGTTGCAAAATGAAAGAATGAGAACAAGTTCGACCTATATCTGGTGTAAAATTTGCAACTACTCTTGTTTCAGGTATGAACTTTCCAACTATTGAATATTATGACAAAAGTTGAGGATGAACCTGTCGCAAAGTCCCTGGATTAACCAACGAAGATGTCAGAGGCTGAAGATGTCATTTTCACCAGGGGTCAATACTATAAAACCTAGGATAACAATCTTAAAAAAAAACATTCTTCAGATATATCCGTTATTTAGTCAATATTAATCCTCGATAAATCTTTAAAACACTTCAACTTGTTCAATATTAACCCTTGAGTAATCCTAAGATAATCTTAATATATCTTGATTTGATATAATGATCATGTACGTGTGTCCCCTGTGGTTGGGATTAGATACTAAACACTATCTAATCGCCCCACCGAAACAGCGAGCAATCCGACAATCGCACGTCGCTCAAAGCGGCCAAGCCACTACTATGTGGAGACTCAATGACCAGCGACGCGCTGCGAACCCATATCGACGTGTTTGCAGCGAATACAAGTCCGATACGCTAACCACTAGACCACGGAGCTCCACAGAGCGTATATATATTGATGTTATACCGTTTTATGGCGCGTGCTGCAGTAAAACACATTATAAAGAGCGTGAATTTGGTAAGTCGTTTCGATGAGAAAAGGTAGATTATATAATACCATTATGGGCGTATTTCGTACTGGAATAGTCCCATATTGGACTGTTTTAAAAACCTCGTTTTATGTCCAAATGGGGCATAATTATATTGAGATTAAAACTGCCATATGATTTTATTTCGCTCATTAAAATAAGCCCGTTGTGTGCTTATTTTCACGAGTACAGGCTACCAATGGACGTATTTCTAAACGAAATATATCCAACATGGCACTATGTTAGCAATAGGTTCTATATAAACATATTTACCATTCAAATATATTTCCACTGTGACCCGGACCAGTCGACTGAATAACGTGATTTAGTTCACTATGGGCATATGTGTATACTTAGGTCCAATGTGATATGATGTGAGAGTATGTTGAATAATCAGATCTGTATTCGCGATGTTCAGATCCTTACCTTTATGCCTTTGGTCTGCTGTTTTCTGGAGATTCTCGGGACCTTCTGAAAACAAAAACAATTGACAGTAAATTTCAAACTGAGTTCTCAGTCTGCAATGCTTTGATACACGCGTCGACGGTGCTTCGATGAATACGTTGTATTAATGTAGCCTTCAGCTATGATCACTATCATTTTGACAATGTGACGTGACTACAGGGTCTTTGTTGAGGGGGTGTCCACCTAGAAATTTCCAACTGCCCCCACCCCCCCACCCCTTGAACTAGACCAAAATCCTATGTTTGCGAAACACCACTTGCATCCACCCGGCCCCTCCCACCCGCTCCCGGGTTGCAAATTGGTACATCAAACTTTTCAATCAGACATCATAAGGTTGGTAAATTTCCAACTGATGGTCATTTCAGATCAATAATTTGACCAAAGTAGAACAACTATATTATGGTTTTTGGTCTAAAAACAACAAATTGCCCACAAATAATTGGTTGCAAAATGAAAGAATGAGAACAAGTTCGACCTATATCTGGTGTAAAATTTGCAACTACTCTTGTTTCAGGTATGAACTTTCCAACTATTGAATATTATGACAAAAGTTGAGGATGAACCTGTCGCAAAGTCCCCGGATTAACCAACGAAGATGTCAGAGGCTGAAGATGTCATTGTCACCAGGGGTCAATACTATAAAACCTAGGATAACAATCTTTAAAAAAAACATTCTTCAGATATATCCGTTATTTAGTCAATATTAATCCTCGATAAATCTTTAAAACACTTCAACTTGTTCAATATTAACCCTTGAGTAATCCTAAGATAATCTTAATATATCTTGATTTGATATAGTGATCATGTACGTGTGTCCCCTGTGGTTGGGATTAGATACTAAACACTATCTAATCGCCCCACCGAAACAGCGAGCAATCCGACAATCGCACGTCGCTCAAAGCGGCCAAGCCACTACTATGTGGAGACTCAATGACCAGCGACGCGCTGCGAACCCATATCGACGTGTTTGCAGCGAATACAAGTCCGATACGCTAACCACTAGACCACGGAGCTCCACAGAGCGTATATATATTGATGTTATACCGTTTTATGGCGCGTGCTGCAGTAAAACACATTATAAAGAGCGTGAATTTGGTAAGTCGTTTCGATGAGAAAAGGTAGATTATATAATACCATTATGGGCGCATTTCGTACTGGAATAGTCCCATATTGGACTGTTTTAAAAACCTCGTTTTATGTCCAAATGGGGCATAATTATATTGAGATTAAAACTGCCATATGATTTTATTTCGCTCATTAAAATAAGGCCGTTGTGTGCTTATTTTCACGAGTACAGGCTACCAATGGACGTATTTCTAAACGAAATATATCCAACATGGCACTATGTTAGCAATAGGTTCTATATAAACATATTTACCATTAAAATATATTTCCACTGTGACCCGGACCAGTCGACGGAATAACGTGATTTAGTTCACTATGGGCATATGTGTATACTTAGGTCCAATGTGATATGATGTGAGAGTATGTTGAATAATCAGATCTGTATTCGCGATGTTCAGATCCTTACCTTTATGCCTTTGGTCTGCTGTTTTCTGGAGATTCTCGGGACTTTCTGAAAACAAAAACAATTGACAGTAAATTTCAAACTGAGTTCTCAGTCTGCAATGCTTTGATACACGCGTCGACGGTGCTTCGATGAATACGTTGTATTAATGTAGCCTTCAGCTATGATCACTATCATATTGACAATGTGACGTGACTACAGGGTCTTTGTTGAGGGGGTGTCCACCTAGAAATTTCCAACTGCCCCGCCCCCCCCCCCCTTGAACTAGACCAAAATCCTATGTTTGCGAAACACCACTTGCATCCACCCGGCCCCTCCCACCCGCTCCCGGGTTGCAAATTGGTACATCAAACTTTTCAATCAGACATCATAAGGTTGGTAAATTTCCAACTGATGGTCATTTCAGATCAATAATTTGACCAAAGTAGAACAAATATATTATGGTTTTTGGACTAAAAACAACAAATTGCCCACAAATAATTGGTTGCAAAATGAAAGAATGAGAACAAGTTCGACCTATATCTGGTGTAAAATTTGCAACTACTCTTGTTTCAGGTATGAACTTTCCAACTATTGAATATTATGACAAAAGTTGAGGATGAACCTGTCGCAAAGTCCCTGGATTAACCAACGAAGATGTCAGAGGCTGAAGATGTCATTTTCACCAGGGGTCAATACTATAAAACCTAGGATAACAATCTTAAAAAAAAACATTCTTCAGATATATCCGTTATTTAGTCAATATTAATCCTCGATAAATCTTTAAAACACTTCAACTTGTTCAATATTAACCCTTGAGTAATCCTAAGATAATCTTAATATATCTTGATTTGATATAGTGATCATGTACGTGTGTCCCCTGTGGTTGGGATTAGATACTAAACACTATCTAATCGCCCCACCGAGTATGTATGTGTGTGTAATCCTATAAGAATATATTCGGATGACTCGTATTCGTAATACTATCTTCGCAAAATATCAATATAAGCGGAATGTGGTTATAACCCATTGACTTTCGTTTATACCGTCTTGCAATCTACACATATAGTCGTTTTATAGAATAGAGCCAATACAGAAGAAAGGGTAAAATGGCTTAGAAGAAAATGGTGAGAGGTTAGCATGCAGTCTCTGGTAAAGGTCGACAAGAGTACACATGATTGTAATTCACGCTCAAATGTACATATCTGTACGACAGGCGGCTATCACCACATGTAAAACATATCCTATGTTGTATAATTTTACAAGGTAGCTAAGTTGTATAATATGATATTTAACTTAGCTATATTTTATATACTTGTACAGCATTGCTATATATGCAACTTAGCTCCATTGTATATACAACTCATTTGTTAGATATATGTTTGCCTGCTGTGTCAGTATGCTGTCGTATATTGAGTTACGCAGATATATATTTTAATACCTTTTAGCAATTGTTTGTGTAACTTAATGCAAACCGACCCAAATACAGATTTCTATTTCAGTCGTTTTGCAACAATGAACACAGCAATAATTGTATAATTATGATCTGGTATGCTTCCTACAGACTGAATTTTCCTAAACCGTGTAAAAGTCCGCAAAAATGTCAACAGGACCAACCAATAGCATACAGCTAAATCAACAGGATACATGAACATCATAGCTAAATCAACAGGACCCATGAACATAATAGCTAAATCAAAACAGGACCCATGAACATAATAGCTAAATCAACAGGACCCATGAACATCATAGCTAAATCACCAGGACCCGTGAACATCATAGCTAAATCAATAGGACCCAGGAACATCATAGCTAAATCAACAGGAACCATGAACATCATAGCTAAATCAGCAGGAACATGAACATCATAGCTAAATCAACAGGACCCAAGAACATCATATCTAAATCAGCTGGACCCAGGGACATCATAGCTAAATCAGCAGAACCACCAACATCATAGCTAAATCAAGAGGACCCAGGAACATCATAGCTAAATCACCAGCATCCATGAACATCATAGCTAAATCAATAGGACCCAGGAACATCATAGCTAAATCAACAGGATCCAAGAACATCATAGCTAAATCAACAGGACCCATGAACATCATAGCTAAATTAACAGGACCCATGAACATCATAGCTAAATCAATAGGACACAGGAACATCATAGCTAAATCAACAGGACCCATGAACATCATAGCTAAATCAATAGGACACAGGAACATCATAGCTAAATCACCAGGACCCATGAACATCATAGCTAAATCAATAGGACCCAGGAACATCATAGCTAAATCAACAGGACCCAGGAACATCATAGCTAAATCAGCAGGACCCATTAACATCATAGCTAAATCAACAGGACCCATGAACATCATAGCTAAATCAGCTGGACCCAGGGACATCATAGCTAAATCAGCAGAACCACCAATATCATAGCTAAATCAACAGGACCCAGGAACATCATAGCTAAACCAGCAGGACCCATGAACATCATAGCTAAATCAACAGGACCCATGAACATCATAGCAAAATCAATAGGACCCACCAACATCATAGTTAAATCAATAGGACCCACCAACATCATAGCTAAATCAATAGCACCCACCAACATCATAGCTAAATAAACAGGACCCACCAACATCATAGCTGAATCAGCATGCAGGACCCACCAACATAGCTCAATCAACAGGACCCAGGAACATCATAGCTAAATCAACAGGAACCACCGACATCATAGCTAAATCAGCATGCAGGACCCACCAACATCATAGCTAAATCAGCAGGACCCAGGAACATCATAGCTAAATCAGCAGGACCCACCAACATCGTAGCTAAATCAGCAGGACCCAGGAACATCATAGCTAAATCAGCACGCAGGACCCACCAACATCATAGCTAAATCAACAGGAACCACCGACATCATAGCTAAATCAGCATGCAGGACCCACCAACATCATAGCTAAATCAGCAGGACCCAGGAACATCATAGCTAAATCAGCAGGACCCACCAACATCGTAGCTAAATCAGCAGGACCCAGGAACATCATAGCTAAATCAGCACGCAGGACCCACCAACATCATAGCTAAATCAACAGGACCAAGGGACATTATAGCTAAATCAACAGGACCCATGGACATCATAGCTAAATCAGCAGGACCCACCAACGTCATAGCTAAATCAACAGTACCCAGGAACATCATAGCTAAATCAACAGGACCCACCAACGTCATAGCTAAATCAACAGGACCAAGGGACATCATAGCTAAATCAACAGGACCCATGGATATCATAGCTAAATCAGCAGGACCCACCAACGTCATAGCTAAATCATCAGGACCCAGGAACATCATAGCTAAATCAACAAGACCCAGGAACATCATAGCTAAGTCAGTAAGACCACCAACATCATAGCTAAATCAGCAGGACCCACCAACATCATAGCCAAATCACCAGGACCCACTCAGCATCATGGCTAAATCACCGGGACCCACTGAACATCATGGCTAATTCAACAGGCCCCACCAACATCATAGCTTAGTCAACAGGCCCCCCAACATCATGGCTAATTCAACAGGCCTCGCCAACATCATAGCTAATTCAACATGCCCCACCAACATCGTGGCTATTTCAACAGGCCCCACCATCACCATGGCTAATTCAACAGGCCCCGCAAACATCATGGCTAATTCAACAGGCTCCACCAACATTATGGATAGATCAGCAGAAGCCACCGACATTATAGCTAAGTCAGCAGGAACCCCAACATCATAGATACACCAGCAGGATCCACCAACATCATAGCTAAATCAGCAGGACCCACCAACATCATAGCTAAATCAGCAGGACCCACCAACATCATAGCTAAATCAGCAGGACCCACCAACATCATAGCTAAATCAGCAGGACCCACTCAGCATCATAGCTAAATCAGCAGGTCACACCAACATCATAGCTAAATCAGCAGGACCCACCAACATCATAGCTAAATCAGCAGGACCCACCAACATCATAGCTAAATCAGCAGGACCCACCAACATCATAGCTAAATCAGCAGGACACACCAACATCATAGCTAAATCAGCAGGACCCACCAACATCATAGCTAAATCAGCAGGACCCACTCAGCATCATAGCTAAATCAGCAGGACACACCAACATCATAGCTAAATCAGCAGGACCCACCAACATCATAGCTAAATCAGCAGGACCCACCAACATCATAGTTAAATCAGCAGGACCCACCAACATCATAGCTAAATCAGCAGGACCCACCAACATCATAGTTAAATCAGCAGGACCCACCAACATCATAGCTAAATCAGCAGGACCCACCAACATCATAGTTAAATCAGCAGGACCCACCAACATCATAGCTAAATCAGCAGGACCCACCAACATCATAGTTAAATCAGCAGGACCCACCAACATCATAGCTAAATCAGCAGGTCACACCAACATCATAGCTAAATCAGCAGGACCCACCAACATCATAGTTAAATCAGCAGGACCCACCAACATCATAGCTAAATCAGCAGGACCCACCAACATCATAGTTAAATCAGCAGGACCACCGGGAGCTTCGCATAAATAAGAAAATGCACTGCTGGCTCACAATATCAAGGTATATGTTAAGCAATGTATTCTCTTATATTTGCGATGCTCCCATAAGAGAGTGCATTGGGACAGGGTTTTCGTAAAATTCCATGAAGCTCCAGTTATGGTAACGTTATCATGATTTTTTCACCCATAACAACATGTTGTAATTATGTTGTTTTAAATGCAATTTAGGTCACATAACTATTAACCCTTTACCCAACAAACCGGCCAAAACCGGCCAAATAAAGCTTCAACAGCCTAAAATATCTTCGGTCTGTCTCAATAGAACCATACAAATATGGATATCATTGGAACCGGCTCCTTGACCACATTGTGATAGTTACAGTTATGCCCTGTGCCAATGCATTCTCTTATATATGCGAGTCGACCATAGGTCGCCTCGCATATATAAGAGAATGCATTGGCCTAACAAAAATCTTTTTTTAGCACTTTTTACCATTTTTTCTTACATTCTTTAACAATTTTATAATTTTTAATGTGTTAAGCCAATGCATTCTCTTATATATGCGAGGCGACCTATGGTCGACTCGCATATATAAGAGAATGCATTGGCACAGGGCCGTTATGTTGGGTAAAGGGTTAAACATGATTTGTTACACAACATCGTACCCATTTTCGTCGCGGTGTTACTTGTCGTCGCGGTGCTTTCGGTTTCTTTTGTTCTGCACGGCATGGCACATTCGGCAATGACGACACTGGGGGTCGTGTTCCTTTTAACCTGCATTCTTTTTCCACACCCTGAATAAAACGAACATCATTACCCCAATATTTACTGAACACACACACGTTGACCAGTACAGTTCCATCAGGAAATGTTCCTGTGTTGAACTTATTATCTGAACATTTCCCACAAATTAATATATAGGAAACCTTTGTCACTTGTATTATCCATTCGTCTGTCTGACGTATGTGTATATTTCCCGAACACCCCTCCAGATTATTAACAGACATGTCCCATGAATATTTGTATAGCTGATGGCAGAATCCATTCAGAGGTGGAAGGATTATGATTGCGTTCACACACTGGTACATTTAACTGCCAATTTGTCAGACAATCCGTCGTAGTTATATATGTATAGGGTGCTATAGGTTATGAACGACACACCGTGTTACAAGGTGTATCTGTTCCACCGTTAATATACAACATGATCAATCAGAACTTCATTATTTATTTGATTCCAAATCCGTTGGGATGAGACACTTGTATTCAACGGAATCAGTCATTGAATACACAGTGTTGCATTTCACGGAATCAGTCATTGAATACATAGTGTTGTATTTCACAAGTTGAATACATAGAGGATCTAAAACAAGTCCCCAGTTTATAGCGGAATTTACAAAACGAGTCCAGATCTAATTTACAAAACGAGTCCAGATCTGATTTACTGGACGAGTTTTGTAAATTCCACTATAAACTGGGGACATGTTGTAGATTATATTTATTACATAATCCAAAACCTCGACCAAACATACTTAAATCAACAAATTGGACGCGAAACTAGCATCGGCCTATGTTAAGTGCCACCGTACACGCTGCGATTAAAATCGTAAGTGGGGAAAATCGCAGGAGGAAGCATCCAATGCGCATGCCCACGACAATATCGTAGCCAAATCGTAGCAATCAAGCACTCTTTGATTTTACCAGGAAAATCGTGGCGTGACCTTGGAAACGCGCGCGATCGTAGCTGTCACATGACCACTGTCGCACTTGTCATGTTGTAAATACCACGAAAAGAAAACATTCAAAAATGGCGCAAAGTTTACAAACTTCTTGCACTTACAAAAACGAGGCCACATTTGTGGAGATGTGGCACGGCAGGGAGTGCAGGCCTATACCACATATCAGACAAGGAGAAGAGGGCTACCGCAATTGTTGAAATTCAATTGGGGCAGCTAAGCCTGTTGAGTTGACAGGTATACAAAAATGTCAAAATAAAAAAAATATTCAATTTCACTTGAACTTTCAACATCAACTTATTAGTTTAGAAAATTGAGATACATGCCATGCATATGTATTTAGTTGCATAATTCGGAGAATGTGGTCTAACGTTTTCCTATCATGTGATCGATCACGTGGATAAAATCGTAGCTGCAAACATCGCAGCACCGTAGCGTTTGCGGGCAAGTTACGATTTCTCCACCTACGATTTTCCCCACTTACGATTTTAATCGTAGCGTGTGCGGTGACAATAAGGCATGCGATGGCGTTTCACGTTGTTTGCCCGCGTAAAGAAATAGTCCCAGATAAATAAAGACTCTTTGGTATACTTAATAGCATATATTTAATGACATAGCATTTCAAACTCTTCATTCATTATACTTTGTTGGGAAAATATTGGAAGCCATAGTATTTTGAGACGTTGCGTTCAGAATTTAAACAGACGATAAACCGGAAGTCAAAGGTCACCATGCGCTATTTCCTTAAACGAAGAGTTTGAAAAGTTATTTCACTAAATGTAGGTCATTGCATACGCCAAAGAGTCGATATTTATCTGTGATTATTTATTTACCAGGGTAAACAAGGCATAGTTATGTGAAAAGTCAGAAGAGACACAATAGAAGCCGATGTTAATTTCACGCCCCTTTGTTGACTTATGTATGTTTATCTAGGATTTGGATCATGCAATAAATATAATCTACAATACGTCCCCAGCGGAACTTACAAAACTCGTCCAGTAAATTTGGTCTGGACCTCGCCAAAGGCTAGGTGCAGATCTAATTTACTGGACTCGTTTTGTAAATTCCGCAAAAAAATGGAGACTCCTTGCAGGTCCTCGATATCTTATATTTATTATGGACTAGATGATGTGTTCGACTTCGTCCGGGCTATTATGAATTTCTTTGTAACTGCATGCATGTGAAATTGGACCCGCCCATATTGTTCCCGGGATCAAAGTAGGGCTACATACCAAATTTGAGTCGGATTGGTCGAGCAGTCTCCGGGTCTACAAGACACATACACACATAAAGGCAGACAGACATACGTTCCAAAATATGTATTAGATAACTCTTGAATGATGACGGGTGTTAAAACATGTGTTGTGTAAACAGAACTGTTGCGGTCCCAACCATATTATCAACAAACAGTTGGGCACATTCTGATCAAATCAGGAAGGTCTATTACAGAAGCAATGCATGCTATTTTCAACTTAAACAATTCATTTGCTATTACATCTGGGGATGCTTGGAGAGTTTTCAATAATAAAACATGAGAAAGATTATTTTCTGAGTGATGTTCGTTTTACATGTTGTGAATTATGTCCCTTTAAATCAGGCCATGTATGAGTCCATCTCCTTTGAACTCAACATAATATATGCAACAAATTAATGAATTTGAGCCAGGAATTAGTGCAAAACACACTCATGTGATCCATGATATATGCAAACAACATCATCATTTATTTATTTTGTGAGACAACAATAAGACTATAATATCACAGACATGGATTTATTACATGATTAGCACTATTTTCCGATGTAATATTCGAGCGTAATAGACACGTGTAATATCGTCGAGTGTAATGACGCCACGCTGCTCTTTGGGCCAAAGTTCGCAGTTCGCTGGCTGCAGTTAATTATTGTTCTTTTCGATACAATTTTAGCGAGTATATAATAATGTGATAAAAAGTATCTCAAACTCGTTCTATTTTATACGTAATTTATCAACCTCGTCCACTAAATTATATTTGAACCTCGGTAAACCTCGGCTCAAATCGAATTTAGTGAACTCGGTTGATAAATCCGTATAAATAGTAACTCGTTTGAGATCCTCTATATATCAATAACAAATTGTAAGAAACATTTATTTAAAAAAAATTATAAAAAATTGTTAGGCCAATGCATTCTCTTATATATATGCGAGGCGACCTATGGTCGACTCGCATATATAAGAGAATGCATTGGCACAGGGTACAAAAAATACAGTTTTGACACACCGGTCTCAAGACGTATTTTATTACATGACCCTACCCTTATTCCATCCAAAAAAATCAATTCTAAAAGTTGTGATATTAAACGTTCGTTTAATAACAGGAGATAATGCCAGGTGACCATTGTCTTCCGGTTTGTAGTCTGTTTACAATCCGTACGCTACGTCTCAAAATAATATGGCTTCCAATAGATCTCCAACAAACTACAATGAATGAAGAGTTTGAACAGTTATGTCATTAAATTTGCACCATTAAATACGCCAGAGTCTTTATTTATCTCGAACTTTCTTTACGCTGGAAAACAACGCAAAGTTACGTGGAACGTCATCGCATGCCCTATAGAAGCTGATGTTAGTTTCCCGTCCCATTTGTTGATGTAAGTGTGTTTTGTCTAGGTTTTGGATCATGTAATAAATATAATCTACAACCTGTCCCAAGTTAATGGCGGATTTTACAAAACGCGTCCTGTAAATTCGGTCTGGACCTCGCTAAAGGCTTGGTCCACACCTTATTTACTGGACTCGTTTTGTAAATTCCACTATAAACTGGGGGCTCATTGTAGATCATCTATATAAGTAACGGTGTATGCATACCGATATCAGACTACTATAATAGCCACACACAGGGCTTTTACTCAATCAATCAATCATACTAAAACATGTTGTTACGTGTACACGGAAGTATAAAAGGTAATTGACCAATACAACTTAAACACTAGGTAACTATGTGTAACTAGGGTACAAACCATGATTAGTTTCGCGCCAGACATCGCGGCAGTTACGGCAGCCATCTGAAAAATCGAATTAGTATTAATATAATCTATTAAAATAACACGATTATAGTATTAGTATTAATATAATCTATTAAAATAAAGCGAGTCGGAATGAATACCCGTGGTGCAACACGATTATAGTATTGTAATTAAATTATATACCAGATATGGGTTCTATGTTATGTTCCTTACAGCCCATAGCGTGGAAGCATATCGAACCATGTATAACATACACACATGTGTATGCAATGTTGACAGCACTATAATAGATAAATAAAAGTGCAGAAGGGACCCTATTTATTGAGGGACATGTTTCGATAATAAGTTCAGCAAACGACCTTTTAATATTGTCTGAACATTTCATATGGGATAACTTCTCATCTATACTGCTTTAGTACAGAAAGTGTTGAACTTATTATCTGAATTTTTCCTACGGCTTAGCTACTCATCAATGATGCTTTAGTATAGAGAGGGTTGAACTTATTTTCTGAACATTTCTCATGGGATAACTACTCATCTATGATGCGTTAGTATAGAAAGGGCTAAATTTATTATCTGAATATTTCCTGTGGGTTAACTACTCATCAATGATGCTTTAGTATAGAAAGGGTTGAACTTATTATCTGAACATTTCATATGGGATTACTACTCATCAATGATGCTTTATTATAGAAAGTGTTAAACTTATTATCTGAACATTCCATATGGGATAACTACTCATTAATGATGCTTTACTATAGGAATGGTTACACTTATTATCTGAACATTCCCTATGGGATTTCTACTCAGCAATGATGATTTAGTATAGGAAGGATTAAACTTATTATCCGAACATTTCCTATGGGATAACAACTACTTATCAATGATGCTTTAGTATATAAAGAGTTAAAGGGTAAAGTTTGATCGAATCCGTGTTTGTGATAAACGCAATCGTTGTTGTTTGTTTTCCCTGCACTACATCTTCGGAACAACATGTCAGCGTGGGGTATTCCCAATGGAATAAAGGCATTTAGTACACTCCTATGCCGATTTATCTTGATTTCTCGAGTGACATTTTCACTAATGAATTATGCCGTTTTAACTATAGTGCTATCGAAATATATGCTTCATATTTATAATGGCGGTATTATTCTGAGTTCTGGTAATCAGACGTTATAGTGGAATATTATAAACAGAATAATCACTTGATTCAGCTGGTGACGTGAAATAATTCATTCCTGGCGGGGACTATTTTGTAAAACACTCGAGCGCCCTCATTATAGTGCTTAGACTCGTCTTCTGTAAAGTATATATATAGTCTCAAATTAGGATTTATTAGTTACTGTTTTCCTTCTGTTCAATTTCTATATCCCCTAATAATCGAAGTTACTAATGGGTGAACATCACAAACTTCAACTCGGAAACATTAATCTGATCGTTTACATTGAGGTGGCATGAAAATAAGTCAAATAACACGAAACAGAGTTTTGAATCGGGGTGAGCCTGAATCGGGGTGAGTCTGCATAAAAAGTCCTGACACAGGGACGGGGTGTGTTGGAGGTTCGAGGTCAGACAAAATGTGAGATGGAATTTTTTTTCAATCAACATTATATCACTTAGTGTTGTGCTGTGTTTACCTGTTGCACCCTTTCTCAGTTGGATATGCACATTCAAGTGACTAAAGAACATGCTATACATCATCAGGACACTCATACCTATATTATACCGGTGCATGTAGCCCAGCTGTTCAGCAATTGAGTTGGATTATTTTTAACCCTTTGAGTGCCAGGGGCCGATATTATCGGCCATAATCCTACACAATAAGTCTGTTAAAGAATATAATAAAATATATTAAAATTGTAAAAAATTGTAAAAAAAAAAAAAAAAAAAAATTGTTAGGCCAATGCATTCTCTTATATATGCGAGGCGACCTATGGTCGACTCGCATATATAAGAGAATGCATTGGCACAGGGTATATGGGTTGATACAAAAATCGGACCTGGCACTCAAAGGGTTAAGCAACAACTCATATCATTCCATGTCAAAAGCACAGGTATTACATTATATCATTGAGCCTATTATCCATTCTTATTACTATTACATCGTAACATGTACTTCTGGTAGTGGCTATCAATGTCTTATTCTTCCTCCATAGTTCTGCTATTCGATATTCAAGTCAATAAGCATGTACCACCAGACCTTAACATGGCTACATATATAAAATATAAACCCATTTTGGATTACAAAATGTAACATCCGTATGTCAACAGTGTAAACTTATAACAAACTATTTGCAAATTTCATCTTGCCCTCTGAGCCTTTTAAACCAGTTACTGTTTACCAAAACCATTTTATTTCGTATGGGGTGTTAGACCACACATAAGCAATCACACACGACATACTGCCCAGTCCGTTAGGATGCCACATGGCGTGCATTGGCCAACAAACTTGAATAACTCTATGTGCACATGCACTATGACAAGTGAGATGTGAATGTAGCAGGCCTAAGAGGAAATCCCTATACAATGTATATATTTATATATTCACTCAGAAGTATTTCAATGTTGGCAAAAATATGGGAAGCTGATTCCTGTGGAAATTAATTTATGCTTCCGATCATGCTACTACTATTCCACTGTTTTATGTTGTATTAATAATATGTTGGAATATGCTAAAATAGTAATTGCTGGAAAGAACCAGGCTGACATTATTTTCTTTCATATTATTCAGATTTATTTACTGCCAATTTATCACGACCCCACCTGTCGGAATGGGAACATTAATGCCCCAAATACAAAACGTTTAACAGAATATGAGCACTCATGTTTCAACTTGGTATTATCGCACATTACACACATTACGAAGTCAGAATTATCAATATATAGGTCATATGTGACCCGCCATATCAAATCCAGTCGTAAGTCGGGATTTTGTTTACCCTGTGCCAATGCATTATCTTATATATGCGAGTCGACCATAGGTCGTCTCGCATATATAAGAGAATGCATTGGCCTAACAATTTTTTTTAAATAAATGTTTCTTACAATTTTTATGACATAAAATAAAAAACATCCATTACCCTGCAAGGAGCCCCACACATAATTATATAGAAGCATATAGAAGAGTGTCGTCTGCTCATGCTTGTCTGGGGCTCTGTATGGGTGAAATTATAAAATTGTTAAAAAATACAAGAAAAAATTATTAAAATTGTAAAACAATTGTTAGGCCAATGCATTCTCTTATATATGCGAGGCGACCTATGGTCGACTCCCATATATAAGAGAATGCATTGGCACAGGGTAAAACAATCCCGACTTACGACTGGATTTGATATGGCGGGTCACATATTGTCAGGAGAGTAACATCGACACGAACAGACTTATTCTGAACAAACTTTACCATCCCAGAAATTTTAAAAAGAAATTTCAGACATATTTTGAGAAAATCCATTTGGAAATATGTTTGGGGAAACGTGCGTCTAGTCCATGATGTGCAATGTTTTATCTCTCGACAGCAATATCGCGACCACAAGGCCACAAGGAGTACACAATAATGAATAAGTGTGTAACAAGATTATCTACTCACCGTGAGACTTCTCTTACCCTGAAAATAGAACGCATTCATTTTGATTTGTTCCAATCCACAAAGTTAGGCAAGACTGTGTTATTAATTATTTATGTGTATAATGTTTACAAACATAATATTATGCAAACAATGGTGAATCATTCCAAAGAAACATGAGTATATTGTAAATGAGCGTCATGGTCACAATGGATCGTCTCCCTACCGCTCGATTTACAAGAAATTAAAATGATATGTGACAACATGAAATGAAAAACTCACTGGCGTCAATGTAAAGAGCAATTTAAATAACCATCACTATCATGTGCCTTTTTGGTTAAATATTATCAATTTGGATATTTTTTCTAAAGAAATGTCCTGAGGAAATCTAAAACTTTATCGCATTTTTACGTTGCGTATCTCTGAGGTATTAATGTGTTGCCAGTTATGCTGCTACTTCCTGCATATTCTGTTATTAGCATATATAGAGGATCTCCAACGAGTTATGTTGGGATATAAGATTTTATGAAACGAGTTTGATAAATTTGATTCACAACGATTCGTAGACGAGTTGTGAATCAAATTTATGAAACGAGTTTCATAAAATCTTATATCGCAACATAACGAGTTGAAGATCTTGTATATCACATGAAAAAAACTAAAGCCGTATGCCTTTT
Source organism: Siphonodentalium dalli (assembly GCA_032622095.1). NCBI lineage: Eukaryota > Metazoa > Mollusca > Scaphopoda > Gadilida > Siphonodentaliidae > Siphonodentalium > Siphonodentalium dalli. The sequence goes on from CP136061.1 coordinate 30,541,249, forward strand.
TAACAACATCAGCTCTGTAGAGAACACGCAAACTGTATACAATTCATGTGTTGGTTCAGACGCTTCACCACTATATATACGTCAATACTGCGCTACACGTGCTACGAAATATAGTCCCTTTTCGTTTCGTCTTTATTTGACGTCTATTGTGTTATTTGTTGGTAGCATTAATTGTCAATAACATTATTTTGTCAATAATATATAATATAATTTGTTGATCTTTTGGTACGGAAGCAAAATGACATCACGCGCGCAGGTATACAATGAAAGTGATTACCGCTTGGACTATTATCTATTAGCCACTAGTGACAGATAAGAAAATATGTAATGGATTTTTCTATGATATTATAAGGGTTTCATGTGATATACTAAAATCATATAATGCAACATGAAATATCGGACGACTATACACACATTCACGAGATGAACATACGTATGCTGTTCTGTTGTCTCTCCAGATCACTGGATTCACAGTAGCATACTGCATATATGGATATAGTAGCTGTTACGGTTTTATATTAAACAATTATTAAACAAGATGTTGTCGCAGGTTAGAAAATTATTGTTGGCAAAGTCAATTTATGTTACATGTTAACTGAATGTGGAGTAACTTTGCCAGTATTGTTTACATGGTTGTCATGGTTTATACAATTTATTGCGACCAACCAAGTACTCAAGTCTAATTAATCAATAACATTAACATATATGGAGCAAATGGAACACAAGCACTGCATAGAACCTGCCATCGAATATGAGTAGAACATCCTTATCCACAGTATCGCTACCACACCACCTATATTACCGAGTCAGAACACACCACAATGCACACATGACATACAAGAAAACAAATGTCAGAAATGGTAACGCGCTCAAGATCATATATTATATACCCAAGAATGTAATTGTAGAATATAAAATATATTGGTTTTGCGAATGACCAACTCAGAATTCCGTTAAAATAACAATAACAACCAGCACCTAATTAACGAACCGGCGGCCGACTCGACCGTCTCCGACCACAACCCCCAGTGGACTGCAGAAATTTCATGTATTTGTAATTGACATATAGTTTCTCACAAACCAAAAATCAACATTAATCAACGTTGATTAACGACAATAAACGAAATTGAAATTTCACAACTACACCTTTTACGGGACTCGGCCTCCAGCTCGCAGTTTGACTTTTAATCATCCCAAAAATTCCCATTCTATAAATAAAACTAATAGCGCCCGCTCTCCCGTGGCGAAGCCGCGGAAGCGAAGCGACCTATGGAATACGTATGCGGATATGAGATGTACTAATCGACTTTTTCAGCCCAATCTTAAAATAGATTGAAATTACCTAAAACAGATAATTTATTCATAACTCAAGGGTCAGCCGAGTGCAAAATTAGTGTTGGCGACGGCCGCCATTTTGTATTGATTAATACCACCTCGAAATGTGCAAAATGCTCCAGGGCAAAAATAAAGAACTTTGTTCCAGCAAATGTTAGCTATACTTCATCATATGTAGGAACAACATGCTTATGATCACTTATTTCTGAACTGTCGTGGGGGGGAGTTATTAAATCCATATTATGAGCATGTTTGAGTAATAGCTTCACTGAGAAGTAGATATTGCCTTGTTTTCAATTGCTAAGAATTGCTTCCAGAGCTTCCCATCTTTCCCCATATTTTTTACTTCTATCATTCAAGGAATATGTGTTTAGAGTTTCAATTCTTTTATAATATTTAAAAAATTCAAGAAGTCCATTTATAGTTGGGTTGGTAGCCCTCATTTTATATGAGTATATAAATGTTCTATACAGTATTGTACAGATATCAAGGGTATCATTGGGATGTATATCTCCATGCATACCTAAGACAGTATACTCTGGTTTTAATTCGAATGTAATGTCACACTTTTCTTTTAACTTATGTTGGAGTTGAAGTAGAACTGATTTTGAAATGGGGCAATCCCAAAAGAGATGTATAATTGTTTCTTTCGTGTTCCCACAAAAAGAGCATAATTCTGTTTCTGACAGTTTACACTGAATTTGTATAAAGTATGTCTTGATTAATTTATTTAGTTATATGCGATTATTTACATATATATAATTGTCTTGTGTACCGTTACGGTTTATCATCAAATCCTTTTAAAGATAAAAATTTATCCGATAATCCCATGAACAGTAAAAACGGGCGCAAATTACGTTTACGTATGATCATATTAAAACACCCATTGATAATGTCAGCCCCCATTAGAAACGAGAAACTCCCCACCAGTTATACACGCGGCGCGTGTAATTACTACGCTCACCGCGTGTATACAAATGTACAGATTCCTGTTTCGCCTGGGCGCTGGAGTTTACGCTGCGGGTTTTATTTATAGAAATGCGAATTTTTGGGACGGATTTAAAAGTCGAACTGCGCGGCCCGGAGGCCGAGTCCGGTAAAAGGTGTAGTTGGGAATTTCATTTTTCGTTTATTGTCCTTTACATTATTATGTATGGTTTGTGACAAGCTATGTCAATTACAAATAAAAGAAATGAAAAAAGATAATTTGTAAGTTCAACTTGTATAGACATTTTTCGTTCTGCAGCCCACTGAGGGTTGCATGTGGTCGGAGACGGCCGAGATGGCCGCCGGTTCGTTAATTAGGTTCTGGTTGTTATTGTTATTTTAACGGAATTCTGAGTTGGTCATTCGCGAAACCAATATATTTGATATTCTATAATTACAAACATGGGTATACAATATATGATTTTCAGCGCGTTACCATTCCTGACATTGGTATTCTTGTTACATCTATACCCTATGCCAAACGATAACCATCTAGCCCCAGGATTCTTGTCACTGTATTGTGGAGAAATGAAACTGCACATGTGTGTTTGGTGATCTGAACTATCACTTAGTTGCCCATTGTCGCTATGTCACGAATCCCCTATAAGACGACTCTGTGTGGATGGACCCAACCTTTTGGAATATAATGTGCCTCAGAATTTCGGACTAATTTTCTTAGAAGGAAATATTGGTTTACATACTTGGGGAAATAAGTTGCTGAATATGATAGAGCTAATAATGATGTGCATCGAATAAACTGGTTACACCTAAGTGTCAGCACATGTGTGCACATCGATTATGTTGATATATATACCCTTATTTATTCCCATATCCGGCATGAGAGCGGTAATAACATAATAACAGGTTACATGTACATTGTTTGACAACAGAAAAGCAAATTTACATGAAGAGAAAAGTTACTATAAACTGTAAGGAGAGTCTAAACACACAAAATACTAACAAAGAGACCGAACACAAACCAGAACGCATAGCTAGTCTCCCAGACACAACGTTCACAAACAACAACAAACAACATTGACACACATACAACACACATATACAGATGCACACATATACGTACATATACATCACTCGCATACTCATAAACGATCTCGTCCGCAATTACGCACACAACAATGCATGCATAGACGTGTGTGCACGAAGACAGATGCATGATTCAATGTGCAACGAACTGACAGACAGGCACAACGACAGACATACAACATTGTACACTGTGTATAGATTATAGATTATAGACTGGCCTGAAAATATGTGATGGTATACATGCCGGCGTCAAGATATAGTGCCGGACATTTGCAGAATGAGGTCCACAGAGGATGAATTTAGTTATGCTACCCACACAGCGGGCTAGCATGACCACGTTCACACTCTGGGGACCTCATCTTCTCTGGAAAGTATCTTTATTATCAAATTAACAAGTGTTTTAGTTTATTTTGTAAATTTCTTTTTCTTTTTTAGTTTAATTTATCTATACCACCAAATTGGCAGACGACACAATGCTTTGTCCGATAGTACACCAAGCTAGATAGTATATATAGACAGAGTTTGTTATGTCCCCCGATCAAGGATAAACTTCCTTTCCCCAGTGATTGTAATTGCTAAGGTTACTTGTATATATAGATAAGCACAATACATGGGCGACATAAATTATATAGTGTAAGAACACACGCGCATAATTAACAAGATCATATTCTTAATTGGTTATGACTGGTAGCAACCATTGTATATGTTATGGAGGATGAAGCCAGTATCGTTCTATAAGACAATATAGTACACCATACGTTGATAATACTACCCGTTCTCTGTAGCGGGGACTTGACTTATCCTGGAACCTTGCTACCTCAAACACCTCTGTTCATCCACCTATATAGTGTGCTTGTCGAGAGAGAGACTTATACAAAATATAGAGTTATCAAAAGCTATGGACTCTTTATTGTTTATTGTTCCCGAATCACGGCTGGAATGCTTTATATACTCAATCATGGATTAACATGAAATTAGAGATGAATGTGAACATATATACACTATTTACAACATAGTCATGCAGTCATCATCATCGTCGCATCATCATCATCACCATCATCATCATTATCATCACCAATAGCATGCAATCATCATAATCGTCAACTACTCGTCATTTCATCATCGTCATTCATCACCATCGTCCTCATCCTCATCGTCACCATCATCATCGTCGTCATTATCAGCATCACCTTTGTTATCACCATCATCGTCATCATCAACACCATCATCTTCGTCATCGTCAGTATTATCGTAATCGTCCTCATAATCCTCAATATCATCACCGCGGTCGTTATTTGTCGATCCTTTTCAGTCCTATTTTAATTAAAATACCTAGACATTTCTGAAGTTCGGGGTTGCTGGTAGCTAATAGTTTATAGAATTTCCATCTAGATGGTTCTTCATAATAATATCGTGGTAAATATTTCTGCCTCGCCCCATCCAATGATTTACAAATGGATACAAGGTGATACTCATCATTCGCATCGGCCTGTCTACATATAGTGCATTCGTTGCTGCGTTTGCCTTCATTGCCCCATCTACTAGTTTCAACACCTAGTCTGTGATTGGCAGTTCTCAATCGCATAATATTATGAGATAGATCACGAGGTAAATTAAAAAAGTAAGTCTCATAGCCAAACTTCATTTTGAAATTTCGATAAAAATGACCCCGTGATGAGTTATCGATGTCGTACCACCATTTCTGACCGATCAACCGATCTACTCTAGTTGCTTCGGGACACATAGTCGAGGTGCTCAATCACCATTAACATCCAGGAACTTAAATCTGAGTTTAGGTCTTCCATAGCAGATGACGCCATGCATACTGAGATGCCTTGAGGATGAAATTGGTGAAGAAGCAGGGGTAGTGTCACTAAATTGACACTTTGAAAACCACATTCTGAAAATGTCCAGCACCACGCGGAATCCGGCATGCATTTATATTTACCACGCGAATCAGGCATACAACTTTATTATGTCAGCTATTTTGATCAGCCAATCAGCGTGATGGTATATGAACCTATATTAGGTCAGTGACCCCATATGGAATCAATATTAGGTGCTTATCCACCATCTCGTTTTTCTGAAACTCTGTCGCCTCTGGGATATTGTTGGTGTATTTTGGCGCCAAGAAAGAGAACGTCTGTCGTAAATCATTTTCTGCGAATTTAAGTTACATAGTACCATGTACAAAAACGCGCATGCGATATACTTGAGAAATTCTAAAGACACATAGATTAACTATATCAAACTATATCAAACAAGTTGTCCTACTTTTGGTGTTTAGTCGACTATTGACTCAAGGCGTTGACGTTCAGCGCATATGACGCGACACTGTGACGTCACGTAAGTTAATGGCCATAGACGACACATTTAACTTACCAAATTAAAATTAATTACAGCGACGGTTAATTAATGGGATATGCTGGATTTTGTCCACTGACATAATAAATACGTTACGGGACTCTTAGTGGTCGGATATGGTGTCATGTGAGGCTCAGCGAGAACAATATTAGGCTCAGTCTATGGCCTCACCTAATATTAATCTCACTGAGCTTCACGTGACACCATATCCGACCACTAAGCGTCCGTAACTTATAATATGGGACGCAAAATCTGGCGTACGCCTCTAAATCACGCGGCACACGGCATTCGAATAAACAATGGTGCTCTCACTAGTCGTGAGGCAAACACTTCCTCTACTACCAAAGAAAAAATGACTTTAAGGCCCCGTCTGCATCCTTCGTGAGGCGAATACTTACCCTGCTTAGTTTCTCTAGTTTCTTCATTTTTAAGGCTCCAAGCCAGACATTCTTTAGGATATCGAATATGTTCATCACATTCGAACCGCCTGAATTAGCCTTGAAATGAAAAGAATATACTGTAGTGAAGCCAAAATAATTTCTGAGGTATGATCGAGTCGGGCTGCGTTGATATCGCCTATTAAAGTGATAGGTCAATTCAAATTTCGGAGGTTTCCAGTGTTAAATTGACGATAGAAAACTATTGAGATCTATACATTAGTACGATGAGATCGTGGATATATTTGGAATGAACCTCAGACAGACTAGTCCATGAGCTGGGTGGGGAAACTGATATCCCATATACATGATATCATTGTGATTGGATTTTTAACAGGTGATGTGTCATTTTGTACGTATTTTAATACTTCGTGCACCCCCACCCACTACTTAACTTCCTTGGTATTTTGTACGTATTTGAATAAACATGGTACATCATCAATGTTAGTATTTAATGTATAGAAGGCATATTAATCGATTGTATTCATCAGCCACAACTTGTAAACAATTTTGTTATCCATTGAGTTGGAATATTCACAAGAAATGGCATGCCTGGCTTACATTGCAAACTTCTGCTCATTTCTTGTTGAAATAAGACTAGAATCCAAATGGTGATTTTTGGTAAAATTTGTAACCACGTTCTGTAAAATAAAATTGTTGATGGATCGGAAGGGGCTGGTACTCATAGAATTACATAATTATTTCATTGCTCCAATTTAACATGAAAAATACAAAATAAAGTTGAAATTCTCAACCAGTTCCAAACAGTAGAAACTAATTTAGAACATATTAGTGACAAATAGTTTATTTTCCACTTCCGGCGGCCATTTTGAAGTTAAGTAGTGGGGGAGCACGATGGGTTCAACAAGCTCATGGACTAGAGGTATACTGTTGTCAAACACAAGGTCGTTTACAGTTGGTTATGTGCAATGTGGCGGGCTCTATGCATATACAGCATCCGTGAGCCGTGCCTGCCAGGAGCTTTCCTAAGACGCCCGTGAAACCTGTGAATTATTATTTGATCCGAGCTATAGTAGATATCGAAGAGGGTTTCTATAAAACAAATAGCATGTTCGTTAACCCTTTACCCAACAGAAGGGCCCTGTGCCAATGCATTCTCTTATATATGCGAGTCGACCATAGGTCGCCTCGCATATATAAGAGAATGCATTGGCTTAACACATTAAAAATGTAAGAAAAAATTATAAAATTGTTAAAGAATGTAAGAAAAAATGGTAAAAAGTGTTAAAAAAAGATTTTTTTTAGGCCAATGCATTCTCTTATATATGCGAGGCGACCTATGGTCGACTCGCATATATAAGAGAATGCATTGGCACAGGGCATAACTGTAACTATCACAATGTGGTCAAGGAGCCGGTTCCAATGATATCCATATTTGTATGGTTCTATTGAGACAGACCGAAGATATTTTAGGCTGTTGAAGCTTTATTTGGCCGGTTTTGGCCGGTTTGTTGGGTAAAGGGTTAAAAAATGTTAGGATTTTATTAAGTGTATTACATAACTTCGATTCACATTAATATGGGGCATGGATATCGATCGTGCGATCAGGTAGGGGATGAAGGTAGTTGTAGGAGATGAAGGTAGTGGTAGGGGATTGTATACTCGTTGTCATTGGTCTGCCCTATTAAAAACCAATAGATATGTGATATATTTAAATAGTTATCTATTATATTTAATCTCTCCATAGACGAGAGGGAATACACAATGCACCCATGTGGGCCCCGGGTAGAATAAGCCTACCACCCACTGCGAGGGCTAAACAACCCTTAAAGTGGCACCCTTTTTTTTCGTGCGGTGCATCCCATGATATGTGGTGTAGGAGTCCTGGAGGTACTCGGGCGGTCGTTTCATCCCATGATATGTGGTGTAGGAGTCCTGGAGGTACTAGGGCGGTCGTTTCACGCGAGACATCGACTTAGCTCATTGTCCTCTTTGGTCCTACATCTCTTCACAACGGGCGGCTGAGTTGACCCGGTTCAACCAATCGGCTAGTCACGCCTCTCCACAGTGTTTCAGATTCAATTATTTTTGTTATAAGTCGTATTGCTCGACTGATGTTTGAAGTGTTGTTTTCTGTTTTTCACGTATGATGTTTCTGTTCTTTCTTGTCCCTTTTGTGTTCGTCCTTAATATTGTTGAGTATTGAATCCTGTATTGTTCACGCCTGTCGCACGGTGGAGTGGTACTTGGCGGCTGCTATATTCAGTGGCTAAACGGTCACCGCTTCAGCTATGTACATTCTTGGCCCCACCAGAATCCAATGGTAGTCCACGGCGGCTACTGGGCTAGATGTCGATTTTTTGTTTTTCATATGGCAAGTCAAAACAAAACGCAACGTATTGCTCGTAAGAATGATGACTCACCAAGTTCCAATGAAGCTGTGGTATTCCCACAGTACTTGGTTCTATGCGTTGACCCACATGTGAAACGACCTTCTATCTTTGTGATTGATAAAACGCTACAACACATTGCCGGACAATTGAAATCTGTTAAACCAATCAGAACTGGGCCAATAAGTGGCTCTCACTTGATTGAATGCTCAGAGAAAGTTCCATCTGTTGCTCTGATGCTATAAACAATTATTGCACAAACACCAGTGTTTGTTACTCCTCACAAGACATTGAATAGTAGAAGAGCTGTACAGTAATGCCCTAAGTAATCGACTCTTTAACTACAGCAAAATTATTGGTCGCCTCGCATATATAAGAGAATGCATTGGCCTAAAAAAAATCTTTTTTTAACACTTTTTACCATTTTTTCTTACATTCTTTAACAATTTTATAATTTTTAATGTGTTAAGCCAATGCATTCTCTTATATATGCGAGGCGACCTATGATCGACTCGCATATATAAGAGAATGCATTGGCACAGGGCCATTCTGTTGGGTAAAGGATTAAGTACCATAGTAACCTGTGCACCATGCAATATTAGCGGAGTTGGTACCAGGAAGTTACAGAAGTCCGTCGATTTACAACAAAATTGTATGGTATTCAAGTTCCTCTGAATAGTTATCTTCTAACCTTCTAACATCGAATGTTTGGTATATGAAGGTAGATATTAGTACCTATATTCCAAATTACTCCATCACGACGATTTAAATTCCAGGCCTATGGCCAGGGCCAGGAGTATTGTAGAAGTAAAGAAACACGGCGTTCTTCAAATAACTTGCGATCGCTGTAGTTTATGATTGTTGTTTTCGATGAATATTTCGCGTTGCTTCGGGTTTATTTGATCATGTGATAAAAGGTATCTCACACTCGTCCTATTTTATACGTAATTTATCAACCTCGTCCTCTAAATTCTATTTGAGCCTCGGTAAACCTCGGCTCAAATCGAATTTAGTGAACTCGGTTGATAAAGTCCGTATAAAATAGAAACTCATGTGAGATCCTCTATGTGCACGATGTTCTATTTCTGGTCATGATCATAAGGATTGTACAAATCCTCAAAAAAGATTCGGATTGTCAAGGTTTACATGATGCACTGGATCGTTCATGTCCCATACGGGAGTATGCCTTCAAGATACAATGATGTCTGAGAAACATTTATCGTATATGGATGCGAAGAAATTAGTTGGTGCCAGGCCATTAATTTCTCAATTCACATACTCGGCTGCCGTTTTTAAGAAATAATAGATGCAAGCACTCAGACAGAACGTCAAACAAAACTCGCCAGTATATCATTAGCAACACAAGTTAAAGAGAATGATATTTCTCCTGTTCTAGAACCTGTCTCACAGGTAATGGATACAGCTGCTGGTCTTTACGTTTTCTCCGAAACCAACTAAGGAAATTGATCCCAATGTTCCAAAACATAAATCTCCAAGGTCTGTCAAGTCTTTTGACTCTCAGAAGCCGAGGTTGATCATTAAATTTTGATAAGATGGCAAATTATTTTTGAACGTGGCAACGACTCTGGTATAAATATGTGGAAGGATGCTGGCTTTTGTGTGGGGGTGGCCTACTGAGTCAACAAACCGATTGTCAACTTGATGAATTGATACAGACCCAGATTCAACAGATATTATAAATATCTTGCCAATCATCTAGAAAACGATGTCAGCTATTCTAAATATTTCGATATGCAGATGTTTAATAAATTATTTATATTTGATGAAAGCATTGCATGTAGGTTTTATATTTGCTGTTTTCAAAGCAGTATTGTTATCGGTTTTGATATTGTTTTATATGTGTTTGCACAATGGTCAGTTTCTTAATTGTTCTGGCCCCAATCGAGCACTCACGCTCTGATTTGGGTGTTTTATTTGTCTATATTTTGTTTCATTTTAGTCTAATTCTGTCATTTCTAGGAAGACCACACTCATAAAACACAAAAATCGTGCATGGCCATATCTGTTTATGTTATCCGCATTTTGTTTATATATATATTGTGGCATAAAATCATGCCATAAAATATATATATAGCAAATGGTCTTGCTTGTATATGTACTAACCCGCTACATGGTCTCTTTAACTTATATCACACACTTCTGTATTGTGGGTAATATAAGTATATGTTCAATAGTCTGGTAGTCGAATGAAAGTGAGAATTGTTTGTGTGTATGCGTCGACGTATATGGTGAAATCAGTTTCATTATCATATGTATTTAAAAGAATTTTCTCCACACATTACGTGTCGAACGATTGATGTTCAATAAATTACTTCCTTTTTACACTTGACTTGAAACATATTTATTTGCATAATATACAAAAGAGACTGGGGTACAAGTTTTTGTAACTTATGAAGGCCCTTTCCCAACACAATATAATAACACAAATGTAACCAAGATGACGTATTTACATGCTGATAAGTTTTTAGAGATATAATATTTATACCATAATTGTTTGTACTATTGTGTATAACACCTATTTTGTAAATTTCATATTTACACCCTAATGTGGGTATATAGCTTCCTACTGTGGGTATAAATTTCTACTGTGGGTGTAAATTTTCAAACGTAATTTCACGTGTAAACCCATAGTAGAACTACATCGTGATAAGCAAACTAGTTCCTATGTAACATTCATTTGAAATTGGATGTTGTCATGATATCAATTAGATATGAGGAAAATTGTATGAATTTCAATCAAATGTAGCTTGCTAGTGCTATATTAACTAGGAAACATTTGAATGATAATTCCAACTGACTGATCACTCAGAAATAGGATGACGCCATGACGTTAGTGTAAGCATCACTACGCGTGGCGCACATTCCTTATAGCGTCGTGTTTGTGTCTCTGGGTGAGGATACACATTCAAAGTAAACAGCGGGGTAGTTGAATTCGCGAACAAAATTACAAAAATAATAATTATGTCATAAATAAAATACACGCATAGTATCCGAGACTACGAAATTGTCACCACTCGTGGTATTGTAGTTTTAACCACTCGCCAAAAGGCTCGTGGTTAAAACCACAATCCCACTCGTGGTGAAAATTTGGTATTCTCGTCTACTATAGGTGTATTCTTTATGTAATGACTTCCAGAGATGACAAGCCTTGAGGTTATTTCTTGGTTGAGATGAAATTTGTATTGCAAAGAATGTCACTACTACATTTTGAATGTTTGGTGCGATTGGCAGGTGCTAAATATATTATCTATGCTTAGTATTTTTGGGGAGGTAAAATATAATGATAACACGTCTTATTTCTATTTTGGTTCTTGTTCCATCTTACTCTTGTGAAATTGTATATACCACATCACGTAACTCCGTGGTACATTTGGGAATGAAATAAATCATGTTTACACAATGTCCTAGATATGTAACTACACGAAGTACAACCTGTGCGAATATCACGCTATATAAGAATTTATTATCCATCCCTTGACTAACACCATTTCCGATTGGGCAAAAGCCTCCACGTGATAGTCCGGGAAAAAGTCATATTGTACTCCCGAATATCATATTGGACTCCCAAGTGTGCAAGCATACACAATGTCACTTTTTTTATTGGGACTCCGTGACGTCACGAATTAACTATTGCCAAATGAATCGGTGAAATTGTGATGCAGATTTAGCAATTTAGTTTATTTTTCATTTCCGTGTTTACTGTTCCCAATCATGCTTTCTGATGATCAAATACAGGCTTTTATAGAGAATTAAGTGCCGACAAATACCAAAAATAACCACTAAAGTTTTACTCCAAAATTTGGATAAACATACAGATGGATAACAAAAATGTCATTATACAGTGTTGTGTACAGTATGAGTTGTTCTTGTACTCGTCCAGGTTGTGGTGAAAAGTCATATTGGACTCGACACCAATATGACGTTTCACCACAACCTGGACTCGTACAAGAAAAACACATACTGTACACAACATTTCATAATAACTTTATAGTACAAATGCTTGGTCGTGTACGTTTTTGGTACGAACCTTGTTATTTTTAATTATCTTGGCAATATTTCTGACCTGGAAGAAAAAACAAGATCATATATAGCTCATTCTAACCTGCCTGCACACGATTAAATTTTCAATGATGGTATGTTTAGATTGTGTATACCGGAATATTAGTGGCGTGTCCCGATACAAACAAGTGCTGTATGCTAGTAACCAGTGTCCGCGCTGTCGGTGGCCAGATTGGCCTACGTCCAATAATTTCAAAATGGGCCAATAATATTTCCATTTGGCCAAACTTCTTTTTATTTACCCCAAATGGAGATGGAAAGCTAATTCAAACCAAAAGATTTTTCGACCCAGCGTGAACATAGTCAATAACATGACAAGTTAATCCTTACAGTTTGAAAATGCATTCAGACGATTAACCCTTTCAGTGCCAAGGGCCGATCTCATCGGCCCTAATTTACGGTCTGTAAAATCTGCCCTAAAAAAAACATTTTAAATTAAAAACAAAAATTTTGGGGTTTTTTTAAGAATTTTTTGGGTTGAATTGTTTTGGGTATGCTTAAGCATGCTATAGCAAATTTAAAAACAAACTGGATAAAACCTTAGTGGCATGTTTTAACTCAAAACTATCATCAAGTATTCATAGTAATAATTTTGATGCCCATGAAAAACGTCAGATTCCCAGGCACTAAACCTACAAAATAAGTCTGTTAAAGAATATAAGAAAAAATTACTAAAATTGTAAGTAAAAAAAATTGTAAAAAATAATAACAAATGATGAAAAATTGTTAGGCCAATGCATTTTCTCATATATGCGAGGTGACCTATGGTCGACTCGCATATATACGAGAATGCATTGGCACAGGGTATATGGGTTGATACAAAAATCGGACCTGGCACTGAAAGAGTTAAATAGAAGAGCTATATATATGAAAGCCCCCACACAGGCAACGTGTCTCATCTGAATTACAAGAAGCAATATCGAACTAGGAAAAAGTTCATGGGTGAGGCAAATCTATGGGACACGCATCAAATGCTCTTGTCACTCTGAGTTGCGATGATAAGAAGATACGGAAACCTTGCGCACAGTTTCTTGAATCGAAGACAAATGACACATCACACGGGGTAGGAACTGCTCCGCGAGGCTGATACCTCTTCCGATCTTCGGTCCAGTTCTTATCCGATCTGGTCAAGGTCACTGGGGATTTTCCAATGGCAAATAACGCCAGTTTTACGCAACAGAGATATATATGCAGTTCATTTGTTGTAGCTACCTCAACTATCAAGGCCTACAAGTTGGAAATTGTTAAGTAAATGTGGAATAGTATAATTTATCCATTTTAAGAAATGTTCCAGTGCACTAGTGATGGGTCCCAGTTACCATTGATAAGATCCGTTCACTACTCGAACATAAAATAAGTGTGCATATGTTTGAACTAAAACTTCACACTGGATTGACTTTTGTTTGAATTTAATCGCTAATGGTTATTGCGATACGGTAGTTTGGTACATGGTGTAAAGCACGTCTGTTTTGGACCAAGTACAAAAAAATCGCAAGTGAACTGGACACGGATCGTTAGTGAACTGGACCGAAAATCACAAGAGGATCTTTTCTCATGGAGCAGTTCCTACCCCGTGCATCAGCATTAGCTGTTATGTCGCCGTTTGGTCATTAAGAAAATGTGTGTTGATGTTGAATGCACTATGCCTTGCCAAATTGTTATCTAACATTATATATGAATGATTTATTTGACATTAATTTATGAAAACAATGTATAGTGTATCATCACTACTATAGTACACCAGGCAGTCAGCCATTGAATGTACAGCTGGCAACAAGAGTGTTATCGCAATCACGACTATGCACATGGAATACTAGTACATTTGGGCAATTGCTTCATAAATCATGTAAATGCCTATGTTCAGCCGATGCCAAAGAATGAGAAAGGAGTGAGCCCGGCTTATAATTACTCTTGAAATTTGCTTCTTATTTCGGACAATAACTGACGCTGACATTACATTTATGTTGTTGAGAAAATAGGTTCCGAGCTGCGGCAATTACCTTAAGTTAGTGTGAGCTCTTTTAAAGAGCGTTGTTGCTTGAGCATGTAAGTGACAAATACCGTAACTTTAAAGAGTATTCATAAAATTGTACAAATATCGTAAATGGGTATCAAAAATAGGCGTGTCCACCGCGAAATTAATGATTATTACAACGAAGCGCATTCACGTTCATGTTCCCTCTATGATATATCTAAAGGTAGCGAGATCAGGTAATGAACTCCAGCCGATAACGGCATGCTCTGTGGAAAAAGTATTTTCGCAAATATTTTGAAACCTGTCGTTTGTTTCATAGAGTGCCTCTAGTCTTGCTAGACACAGCTCGTTCTGAGAAATCATTATTGGTTTGGGATGTAATAACCATTAGGTAGCTTGTATATTTATATTCAGTCTGCCCTCCTAAAATAGGCTTATATTGAACTTATTTCACAAACATAAATAAGTCCATGTCGGCATTGTTGTTATCTCAGCTGATGGCAGGGATGTGGCTAGAGGGTCTCCGCTGGTGGGGGGGGTGTCCACCTTGGGAATTTCCAACTGCACCCCCCCCCCCTTGAGTTGGAATCACACCAACACAACTTTTTGCATAATTCCATTTGCACCCCCCCCTCATTGAGTCGGAATCGTACAACACAACTTTTTGCATAATTCCATGTGCACACACCCCCCCCCCCCCTTGTACCTCATGCTCAGGCCTAATTTCCTATATATTCATAAGCCGTGCTTCTATTTTCCAGTATGAGAACATTAAGATATTTTAACCTGAAAATTGCCCCCAAAAAACAACTAGTGATCTAATTCCAGACAAATGCACACAGCTACCGACAACAGACCAGGAAACACTGGGCCGATCATGGTTGTTCGGCCCGGTGTGAGAAAATTTTGAAAACTATACAAGAAAATCGCAAATCCTAGCATCTAGACTGGCCTCAACTGAAGCTTTCCTAGTGTTGGAAATTTCAAACCTCATACTCCCCCTCAGGTTGGAAAATTCTTCAACTGATGACGATTTATGTCTACAAGTTTGACCAAATGTAGTAAAATATTGTTTTGCTAAACTAATTAGCAGTTTTGTATTGGCCATGTGGATGGGGCAATGACACACCGGGCCGACCATGGTTCGGCCCGGTGTGCGAAAATTTTGAAATCTGAACAAGAAAATCGCAAAATCCTAACATCTAGACTAGCCTCAAGCCTTCCTACTGTTGGAAATTTCAAACCCTACACCCCCACTTAGGTTGGAAATTTTCCAACTGATGACAATTCCAATGACAATGTTGACCAATTGTATGACAATATTGTTTTCTTAAATTAACTAGAAGTTTTTGACTGGCCACAGGGGAGAGACCAGGACACAAGCTTTCCAATTGTTGGAAATTTCCAACCTGTCACCCCCCTAAGGTTGGAAAATTTCCAACTGATGACCATTTCTGTAAAAAAAATTTGACCAAAAATAGGAACATATGCAAATATTGGTCGAAAAACAATAAATTCCCCCAATAAATTGTATTATAATCAAACTACAAGAACATTTTCAACCTATTGTTGGTGTGAAATATCGTTGTGGCAGGTATGAAATTTCCAACTATTGAAAATATAGCTCTCTGCTGGGGGGGGGGGGGGTGAGACACCCCCCCCCCCCACCCCCCCCCCCCCACCCCCCCCTCTAGCCACATCCCTGGTAGCCTGATGGACATATCATGGTGACATTCTGATCACAGAATGACATTTTGCGATAAAAAATGATAACTTTTTCACGCAAGTATGAAGCTTGGAATCGATTCTGAGCCAGCGACTCCGCACATTCTCAGTGATGTGTCTACATTATTATTTTCTAATTTCAAGGTTGGTCGCCACTGGTTACCAATACTGTATTCAACGGATATGGATTAGCGGAAAGCACACAACCTAACGGGAATTGTTCCAAAATTCAAAATTGGCAGGAACACATGTCAATGATGCAGGTGGTGATGAGAAACCTCCATTAAATTCAATAACGAATTGTCGGAAAAAGTAAATCTAATGTGTGGTAAAGGTGCGTAAGCTGGTGGCTATGTTTATATATACTTCCATGTTGTGTCATATATTCTATAACATACCTCTTTTATTGGTAGTTTGTCCAACAGCTTTGGCTTCATACATTCCCAGGATTTCCTCTGCAAAAATCATTGTCAGATTAATAATTTCTGATCATATGCTAACATTGGCATTGGTAATATTTTTGTGACTGCTGTATACCGAAATATTATGAAGATAGCTTAACCCCTTCTTGAGGTTTTACATACATGTTATGACCACTTTCCTCACGGTTACATCTCCACAAAAACAGTCCACACGACAGTTAATCCTTATAGTTATATACATTTAGCGAAAAAGCCACTTTTGTAAATGTATTTAAATCGAAATCTGTATCGTGACAAAACCAGCCCAAAATATCTCAAAGCACCCGACCAGAAACAAGCTGAGAACTATTTCAAAACGAGGCTCTTTATATTAAAACCTGATGATTTATTGAGTCAATCCTGCGCGAGTGCAAATGCGTCCAAAACATTACGCGTTCTTCCCCTCCAAAATCAATGACGCGTCGATGTAATTATGGTTGCAATCATTATGACCCTCTTGCTCGTTCAAGGACGTGGGCGCCGACCAATCGGAATGCTGGATTTAATGATAAACACACTCAGCATGTGAATATAATCATATAATAACCTTTGTTTTGCTTTGCATGGCATATTGATATTCGCTTAACCCTTTACCCAACAGAACGGCCCTGTGCCAATGCATTCTCTTATATATGCGAGTCGACCATAGGTCGCCTCGCATATATAAGAGAATGCATTGGCTTAACACATTAAAAATTATAAAATTGTTAAAGAATGTAAGAAAAAATGGTAAAAAGTGTTAAAAAAAGATTTTTTTTAGGCCAATGCATTCTCTTATATATTCGAGGCGACCTATTGAGACAGACCGAAGATATTTTAGGCTGTTGAAGCTTTATTTGGACGGTTTTGGCCGGTTTGTTGGGTAAAGGGTTAAGGCCGGCTTGGTTGACAATATATTGACACATATTTCCTGCATTGTTTTATACAATACACCCAGCCTTCATCCTGATTTGTATATGAACTGTTTGATTTATTTCATTGTAGCTATTGTTTTGTGCACATGCGTATATGTTTTTGAATGTACTGGAGCTCTGTCATATGGTGTATCATTGAGCGCTTTGGGCCTCGTGGGATAAGTCGCTTTAAATATGCTATACATTATTATTAATATGTACCAAGTGTTTCATCCATGATGCAAGTGGTTCATAGGTATAGTAAGTGAACGCGAAGGAGAACACAAGCAACAAAGTTAAGGTTGGTTATATTTTCATGCTATGTGCACATAACTGGTTAACATTAGTGAATTGTGCTAGTCTGCTGATAATTCCAGATTGATTTTCGCTACACGGGCGGCTACGTTAACATTTGAATAGAGTTGGCACCACAATTTGCCACCATTACGACATCAGAAGTGCTTTGGAAAGTTCAAATTGTCCAAAACATGCATCTACAATTTCTTAAACGTATTCGATGCAACGAAGGCCCGAACTTCTGTAACGAAACTTGGTTGGCACCTTCATTGGATCTAACTGAATTGTTTTCGATGCGATGGAAGTGCAACGTCTGTAACGGGCCTCAACATGTTACGTTCATCGCGTTATTACCACGGTCTGTATTGTAGCATTGTGCGAATATGGCTTCTGTTTGTGGAAGATGTTATCTCCGAGTCGATGAGCTTGGCCTATATTTATGTAGGTGATTTGGTCACGATTTGTTTACATAGCCAATCCAGATTGAAGATAATTGTGTAAGCAACATGTGCAGGTAATCATACTTACCCATTTGCCTAATGGAAGACTTTTCTGTAACAGATAGAAAATGTTTGCCGTTAGACTATCCATTATAAACATTGTTATTATTATTCACCATCTTAATTGGACAATGCTATGAATTGACGAGATGTTTTGGTTGAGGAAAATGGGGTCAATGTGTTTGTAGTCCTCGGCTAGTCTTCAAAGCGACTCGTTTGATAGATAGCCAGCCAAATACAGACCCCGGGAACTAAATATTATAACTAAATATTATAACTAAATATTATAACTAAATATTATAACTAAATATTATAACTAAATATTATAACTAAATATTATAATTCTACTTACTGATGTTGATGTCATTCTTTCTGGATAATTCACCCGTCTGTTCATAACGAGTTCAATTAATTTTCACACGTATCACTTAAACATATCGTAATGAACCCGGTGTGGTCAGCTACTGCAATGACACACGTTGTACCTAGCCCATGACAGTCGATGACTACATGTACAATTGAATATTCGAATATTATAGTATATTATATCATATATATATACTTATTATTTGACAATTACCGCCAGGTAGTAGATAATTTGTTATTTATTTAAGGGACTGCAGGAAGACGGTCAGTATTGGCCATGCAATCCCTGTACAATAGAATTAATGTTGTACCTTTTGTTTAACTGTATGATTTAATGTTCATTGTCCAAATACATATCTACAGATGCCATGTCGTGAGTATGACCCACTATAAACCTTGGTAGACAAATATTTCCAAACATAACCATTTATATCTTTCCTCCATACACGAACAGCTACAGTTACATAATGAAGCAAAGGGAGTACAACATAAATTTCACCAAAAAAATATAGAGAATACCAGTATAGTACAATATTAACCCTTTACCCAACAGAAGGGCCCTAAAATATTACACAGAGAAAAATATAGAGAATACCAGTATAGTACAATATTAACCCTTTACCCAACAGAAGGGCCCTGTGCCAATGCATTCTCTTATATATGCGAGTCGACCATAGGTCGCCTCGCATATATAAGAGAATGCATTGGCTTAACACATTAAAAATTATAAAATTGTTAAAGAATGTAAGAAAAAATGGTAAAAAGTGTTAAAAAAAGATTTTTTTTAGGCCAATGCATTCTCTTATATATGCGAGGCGACCTATGGTCGACTCGCATATATAAGAGAATGCATTGGCACAGGGCATAACTGTAACTATCACAATGTGGTCAAGGAGCCGGTTCCAATGATATCCATATTTGTATGGTTCTATTGAGACAGTCCGAAGATATTTTAGGCTGTTGACGCTTTATTTGGCCGGTTTTGGCCGGTTTGTTGGGTAAAGGGTTAATGTTACACAGAGAAAAATTCACACCAAAACGCTCGGGCGTAGTAAAAACTGAATTAACATTAAAATAGAAAGATAAATAAGCAAATAAATAAATAAGCTCGTCATCGATTATTTCCCCGCGACCAATGTACTAAAAGAGATTAAAATGTTAATTGGCTGGAATTTTTGGCTATATTAGTTTGATGCCACATTCATCAAGTGGCTAAATTGCCTGGGTACTTAGTTGGCCTCCCCCAAATTGTGCTTTATATTAAGTCACAAATTCAGGAAACTCATCTAATGACTCATATGAAGACCAGCTTAGTCCTGGTGTAACCCCCGTCACGACAAGATTTGGAGGCACTGCTCCCTCCTTGTATTTCGTGTGGACACTGGATTCAATATTGCCACAAGGCTGCCATTTCCTCTTGCAGTAGATGAGGAATGGCATTGGTTAGTGTCAGTACCTACTCTTATGTAGATTGCTCATTCTCATTGGTAGCATGTATGCCCACTCCACAAGGAGGTGTCCATCTGTCGTTAACCGATATTTTAACATGACAATATGTCCACCAAGCGTGAACATGTGAACATCATATTGAAATTCCCAATCGAATTGGGTGAGCTTACGTTTGTTTAGGTGCTTATTTTGTGTTTGACATATCATGACGACTCGTTTCATATAGTAGTTACGTTTCCATACACCACAATATAAACTAATATAAACTAATAATTAATACTTTTATTCAACCAATCGGAAAGTGGTGCATCGGTATTCAAAAGGTGGTCAGGAATAGACTACTAGTTCTGCGTAATTGTGATTATTTGAGTTATCATTAGGATGGGATAGGATAGGATAATTGTATTTACAATATACACACATGGAGAGTACAATTACAAATAAATATAAAATTAATAGACTATACATATAGTGTTAGGGGTTATATAGTCATGACTGACTGTCTTCCTATCTTCCTGTCTTCCTGGTGCAGATCGGCAGAATGAATTTGATTATTGTTGGGTTACGTTCATCGTGTGCAGACTGGGTTCTTTTTAATAGGCCTCGTTAATATATATTGTACATAATATTCTATAAACTTTGTTTGAAGTATTTGATAAGTCCAATTGTTAAATCAATGTTTAGTGATTACATAATGTTTTTTATGCATATACCACAATGTAATATGAACCGGGCATAGCTTGACCTCCTGATACGCAAATAACGACAAGTATCAGATAACAAACAAACATGGATGTTGCCCAATTTCCCTGGCATTTGCTTCTGTTACAATACAAAATTAGCATGATGAAACTCAAATTAGAATCTGTATCTAGAATTAATAACTTTATTCAACTAATCGGAAAAATTGTATTAAAAAAGGTGGTCAGGAATAGACGAAAATTTCTGTGTAATTGTGGTCACTTGATTTATCTTTAATATTGTATAAACTTTGTTTGAAATATTTATATGCCCCATTATTAAATCAATGTTGTGTGATTTCGTAAAGTTTTATCAACGCGAATTTTCATTGCATCATGGGTCAATAATATTGACATGTCAAATGAGATACATAGGACAGAATATTGAAACTTAAGTTATTCTGACAGCAAAAGGTAACATATGCATGTGTCAATCAGGTAGCCATTCCTCTATCATATAACAAGGCAATATAAAATAGCCTAACTGTTGATACATATAGGGATCCAAGAAGTATGTGGTGTTCCTATAAGTGGGAAGGTAACCCTCAAAGATAATTTATAAATTATGAACAGGTATTATGTGAGATTATGTGCCTTTGATATTATTATGTTGCATACCATAAACAGTCACTATAACTACGCTAAATTGCTCGAAATAAATAGTATGTATCATACTATAAACAGTCAATATAACTACGTTATCCTTGTATTATCTCATTCAAACTGATGCAGATGAATATTACGTGCCGAACTATAAAACAGTCAATATAACACTATATTATCGTTGTATTCTCTCATTCAAACTGTTCGAAATAAATATTACTATAGTCGGTCAGTATAACTATGCTATCGTTGTATTATCTCATTCAAACTGATGCAAATAAATATTGTATGTTATACTTTAGACAGTCACTATAACTACGTTACTGTTGTATTATCTCATTAAAGATGATGTAAATAAATATTTCTGTCATACTATAAACTGTCACATATAACTACATAACCAGCGTATTATCTCATTCAAACTTATGCAAATATATATTGTGTCACTATAACTACGTTTTTGTTGTATTGTTTCATTTGAACATTTGAACTAATGCAAATAAATGATTGTATTTTAATGAGAAGATTATCTGGCAACTGTACCAGGAAAAATAAAAATAATAAAGGCCGTCCGACCAGTGTCCCCCCATAAGGTGGATTCATTGGGGGCATCAGCTTTTCTGAACAAAAAAATAACAAGGACCCTAAATCCGATGCAACCAGACAAAAATTGGTGGATAGTACCCATATTCGAACTTGATCTGTATTTCGAGCTGATAAACTCGTATACCAAATTTTATTCAGATATATGATCACACAAACTAAAGTTTTCATCCGGAAACCAGAAATTGACAGGATTCTAAGTCGTAAAAGGCCCAGAGCAAACCCATATTCGAACCTGACCTGTATTTTGGGCTGATAGACTACCATACTAAATTTGATTCAGATACGATCACACAAACTAAAGTTATCATCCGAAAACCAGAAAATTACAAGATTCTAAGTAAAAAAAAAAGCAATAACTCTAGCGAAAATGGGCGGGTTGTATCCATATTCGAACTTGACCTGTATATCGAACTGAAAAACGGACATTCCAAATTTGGTTCAGATATGATCACACAAACTGAAATTGACAGGATCCCAAGACGAAAAAGGGCCACAACTCTCGCAAAAAATGGGCGGAGCAAATTCATATTCGAAATATACCTGTATCTTGGTCTGATAAACTAACCTATGAAATTTGCTTTTGATCTAATAACGAAACTAAAGTTATCACCCGGAAACCATTTCCGGACGCACAAACACACGGACGGACGGATGGACGGACGGACACCGGATATTTTAGTATAAAAAAAGGATCACCATCATTCCAGTCTGTCTCCCTAACACCCGCATATTATTTGCTTATAATAGAACTTATTTTAGGTCTATTATCTGCTTAGAATCGGCTCATTTTTAGTCGTTAATATGTTGAAAATTAGAGCCTTTTAGTCACATTATCAACTCGTAATGATGCGATTCTAAGCAGATAATGTCACAAATAAGCCGACTTACGACTGTTCGGTGTATGCTCTTTAACAATTGTTTTCAATGTCGCCCGCGCCATAAAACGAAATAACGAATACGACTCAATTATTTGTTATTTCAGAATCGAATAATCACATTATGTTCCGCCTCCAGTAAGAAACCGCGTCGTTAATTAGTCAGAGAGCCGCGCAACATATCCTATGTTTATATCTCGAGCCCAGTGTTCGCGCTGTCGGTAGCCAAATTAGCCAATGGCTAATCTTTTTCGAAATAAAATAAAATAAAATAAAATAAAATAAAATAAAATAAAAATTTCATTTGGCTAAACTTTTGGCTAAACGTTTTTTGACCCCAAATAGAGACTGGAAGCATGAATTTTTGGCAAGTGGGTTTTAAAATCTGTGATGTGAACGATCAGTCCGAAAACATCATATACGTAAGTGGGAATATATCGCCGACTGTACAAAGGGAAACCCGATCGCGGACAGTACAAAGGGAAACCCGTCACTCTGCACGAATCAGCAAAAGGTCATATCATTATTTTACGTTTAATCCGCTAATCCCCCATTGTCTGTCTGGTCACTCACGGGGCTCCTCCACAATGCATGTTTATGATGACATTGTATTTATGACGGCCAAGGTTTGTGAGCACCAAGTGTAAGACAATAGCTTAATCAGCCAAATGTGAATCACGACAGATATTTTCGTCAATACCGATACATTCAAAATAATATGCATGCGTTTATGACAGATTGTAATTTGATAATGGCGTAACAATATTAAGTTATTAGTTATATAAAAATATGTCTAGTTCATCAAAATTAGTTAAATTATTGTGTATTTTACCTGTGCATGTTAGATTTGACGTTTTGGTCATTAATTGTGAACCGACCATAAAACGATGATTTAATTTGGCCATAGCTTTTTTTAATTTGGCCAAATTTATTTTCATCTGGCTAATAAAATTTTCATTTCGCTAAACTTTTGGCTAAAAAAAAAATCGGTCCAGCGCGAACACTGCAGTCGAGCCGTCAACATAAGGCAAACCAAGACAACCGTTTCATCGTCTCTCGCTGGCCTGCTTTTTCATGACGTCATTTACGTAGAACAACGTAATGGCGAGAGCGATATGAGATTTTGACATTTTCTGTTGATCATACTTCGGAATAAATGTCACATATTTAAGAATGACCAGGACTATTGGCAGAACATATACGTTATTGTTGTGGATTGACGGTAACATGGCATGACATTGGCGGCTTGGAGATACCATGTTCAGCCTCGTCGCTTCGAGACTCGGTTGAACATAAACTCCAAGCCGTCACACCATGTTACCGTCAATCCACCACAATAACTTATATTGTTATCCTCCTCCCCATTTCCATTTCCACCCTTCTGATTGGCCCATGTCCTGACATATGCCGGGCGACAAATCACACTGTCGCCCGCTGAGCCGGGAGACATTGTTTTTGTCACCCGCTTGATGTTATGTTTCAAGAATATCTCCCAACACACACTTCAGTAACTCATCTATTTCACATCACTACGACGTATACTAAAATCATAGTTCTTATATACCCCACGGATTAGCAATACACACCAGTTGTGGTATTTGCTAATTTGCATATATTTAGTAAACACTAATATTCGAACTTTTAAGTTGATACTTTTATCGGACAAGCGTTATTATTTACTTTTTACATCGAAACATCTCGGTGATTCAATTTGTTCATGTCGACATTATGATTCAAGATTGAAAGAGAGGATCCCTTGAGGTTGGTTGATTAAAAATATTTGCTGGTAGACAACGCAATGCATACGTTTGTCGCGAATGAATGGTACTGTACGCTTATCCTCCGCTATATCTGCAATGTGATCATAACAGTATTTTATGCGAGGATCGTCATGAGCACTGACACACATGAATGTACATTAATGACATTGACAACTTCCATATAGCTTTCGGGGAAGACCGTTATGAAATGAACATCGCGAGTAAATTGCGCGCAAAAGACGACATTGAATATAACACATTGAAGAAGACGAGAACATACCTATATATGGCTTATTGGTTTATATTGCATGGACCGATATTGACGATTTTACCACCAAAATTATCGTAAATAAACGCGGATTATCACACGCTTAACGGCTTGACTATCGTTTATGAAATATAATTCCTATGGGACGAAAAGTAGTTACTGAAGATATACATAATCGGGTAAGAAGGCACTCGTGACTCAGTGCAACATCGTGCGTGTGGATGGCAAGGGCATTTTATGTGATATAATCGGATAACAAAACAGTTGTTGCCCTTCTTCTCGGGAGACATTGATATTTGTCATCCGCTAGAGAACGGAATGTCTCCATTGGAGCTTGGCTCATCGGGATACATACCGTTCTAGAGCGGGTGACAAATTTCAATGTCTCCCTCGAAAACGGGCGACAACTGTATAATGTACCTATGTCACATTATAGGTCGATTACGTGCGTATTTGCAAGAGGATATGTTGATCATTCGTATCTCAGGTTCGCCAAAATACAGAAGAGTTGACTAATTTTATGTTGAAAACAAGTAAAAATAAACAATTGAGAAACGTAGGCATTGACGCTCTGTATACCAGATGATCATTGGAATTTTTGCTATCATGACTAATAATCAAAGTGTATTAACACTGTTTTCAAAGTCGATATCGGATATTATTATCCATCCCTTAACTAACACCATTTCCGATTGGACAAAATCCGCCACGTGATAGTCCTGGAAAAAGTCATATTGGACTCCCGAAAGTCATATTCGACTCCCGACTGTACAATATGACTTTTCATATTGGACTCCGTGACGTCACGAATTAACTCTATTGCGAAATGAATCGGTGATATAGTGATGCGCGCGCAACATTGATGGATTTTAGCAGACGTTTCATTTCCACATTGAGTTTTTTTTCTCAATTGTTTACTTTTCCAAATCATACTTTCTGATGATGAATATACGGTACAGGCTTTTATAGAGAATTAAGTGCCGACAAATACCAAAAATAACCACAAAAGTTTTATTTCCAAAATTTGGATAAACATACAGATGGATAATAAAAATGTCATTATACAATGTTGTGTACAGTATGAGTTTTTCTTGTACTCGTCCAGCTTGTGGTGAAAAGTCATATTGGACTCGACACTGGCGTGTCTCGTCCAATATGACTTTTCACCACAACCTGGACTCGTACAAGAAAAACACATACTGTACACAACATTGTATAATAACTTTATAATAACGAACCAAAGCCGGACGCTTCGGGTCGTATATAGGCTATATCTTATTTTGTGACGTCACCAATTATTAACTAATATGATCATACGCAAGCGTAATAAACGAACCAAAGCTAAAACAATCATATAGGGGTTTCTGCGTGTAAAGTTTAAAAAACAATTTGTCAAAATCACTGTATAGACTCCCAGCAAATAAGATCCACATACATAAGGCTTATGTTTGGTGGGGTAATTATAAATAGTTATAGATGTTGTCGAGATTGCACGGAACTGAAACTAACCATTATATTACTTGGCGTACTGGTGAGGGGCTCTCCGCTTCAGATACTCAGGATGTTTCAGGATGTCGTTGTGATGACATGTTATGATTGAAATGAACATCCTCCCCCAGCGCGCCAAGTAATATATGCTTAATGGTTAGTTTCATTTCCATGCACTCTTGACAACATATATAAGTATTTATAATTACACCACCAAACATATAAGCCTTATGCATGTGAATATTATTTGGTGGGAATATATAAAGTGATTTTGACAAGAATTGTTTTAAATGCTACATGCAGAAACACCTATGTGATTGTTTTAGATTTGTTCGTTAATTGAACTTGCGTATGATCATATTAAAAATATATTAACCCTTTCTATACTAATTGGTTTCTCCCAGTTAAATAGTGTACGTCGGAATGGTCTATTATTGACTTGGATGTATGTTAAGGTGATGGATGCAGATGGCAGATAAATAAGAGTGCAGAAGGAGACTTATTTATTGAGAGAAATGTTTAGATAATAAGTTCAACAAACTACATATATGGTCGCATGTTGACCTTATTATCTGTACATTTCCATGATTTAGTAAAGGAAAAGGTTAATGTGTTTATGGTTTATGTATCTAATGATATTTTATTATAAAAATGTAAAGACAATGGTTATATACACTGCTGTAATCATTACTAAATGTGGTTTATTTTGGCATCTATTTGCTGATGACACTCAACTTTAATTCAGTTTTTTAAAACCAAAACGAAAATACAATAAGACTGTCTTCAACTTGTTGGTATGGATGTCTGGTAACAAGATCAAAGTTAACACAGACAGGCGGGACTGGCATCAAAATAGTTATCAATGAACAAATTTACCATAAAATTCGTGGCATTACTGACCAGGTTACCAAAAGCTCCATGTAAAGACAACAATGTGATAGCCAAAATCAAACTAAAAGATATATTCCAGCTTTGGACATTGGCATGTGATACATCAACTGGTTTCCGTGTGAATATGTGCCTTATTTCGTTTAGCGTATGTAATGTTTGTGTTGAATATTTAGATTAAAATATTACCAATAATTTGCTTGTTCCACGGGTGCACGCCTTTTTACAAACAAAAAAACTCTTAAAACGAAAAATTTACTTCTTGTAATAAGATGGAATACTTAAACTGAATAAGAGAAATTAAACGTTTGAAAGTCGTCCAAAAATATACAGACTTATCGACTATGACAACGTGATCTCGTGAAAATAAGCATATACTTGGCTTACTTTGGTTAGCCAAATAGCCTCATAGTGGTAATATTTAACCTCGATATACGCTCTATGTGGACCTGAAATGTGTTTTACACCAGCCCAATATGCGCAAAAAATCGCATATTGGAATTATTCAATCTATCTTTTTATTTAATCTACCTATATGTCATTAGTATCTTGATGTGCCATAATGACCATATGTTTCTACATATATCCTTGTTCCGTGCCTGGGGAATGATCAATACAGGAATGGACACGAAATGTTCCGGTTCCGTGGATCTATCCGATCAAAGTATGTAGATAAAAACACGAATTATGTTAATGTTAATATGTAAAGATATATTCAGGCAAGTAAAATAAATTCACATGAAATATTCACAACTGTAGAGTATTCCTGATATGGTGTGAGTATATAAGAAATGAACGGCGGTTTCAATGTGGTCATGGCATTTTGACCGCGAGAAAAATTCAGCAAACTGCATGAACTCCGAACGGGTTCGTGCGGAGTTTGCTGATTTTTTATCGTGGTCAAAACCCATGACCACGTTGAATCTGCCGTTTATTATTTATATTTATATACTTACGCTCTTTAAAACACTTCTCCAAATATGTCCGTTATTTCGTCAAAAACACTTTTTCAAATATCTCTGTTATTTTGTTTATAAAAATAATTTCCTATTTCATTATTTCGCTCTATATTTCGCCCTATTCCGCTGTATTTTCCTATTTCTATTTTCGTGGTATTTCGCTGTATTTTCATATTTCGCTTTTTCGTCGTATTTCATATTTTGATAATTCGCTATATTTGACATATTATGGGATATGGGATTATATGATAACCAACATTCTAATAGTCAATCGAACATTTAGTGCCACCGTGCTCGCGATTAGATACCACTAGCAACCCAATCGTGAACCTCGATTACATATTGTTTGCTATCAAATCCTTGGCGTATTGGCTGACTAGATACTCAAGCAGTCGGTAATATCCCACAATCCCCGGTGATTTCCGGGACCAATGTGTTCATAAACCTATGAACGACATTGAAAGTGACGTCACGTTACGTTCATAGGTTTATGAACACATTGAATAAGGTGGCGTGTCTACCGTGACCCTATGGGGAAATCTGAAGAGATACCAGGTGTATGTAAATATAGAGCCATGTCTCTTTTCCGTTACACAGTTGAAAACAGCAGGAACATTTATGACATCGCAGTTTATATTAAGTGTGGAAAGGTGATAATCGAGTATCTTGAACTTTATATTAATTAGATGTCTGAGTGTAATTGCTTCGGACCACAAGGATTAGAACAAACCTAGTGTAGTACGATCAAATAATTCATTCCCATTAGTTAAGAAAGGCATATTCGAAACTAATTAACTCCCGCTCGCTTAGATCATGCCATGAATCTCTACTCTTGCTAAACGCCGGTAGAGATCATATTCCTCCAGCACAAATCATTGGAATTTTTTGAAGTTTTGACAGGAAACATTATACTGTCGAAACAACGCGCGAATGTTTTCTTAGTTATTATCTTTTCGTTAATAATGTACTTCACCTAGGTGAATGTCCCAACACAAAATTGCACTAAACATTGAATTAATTACCCAGGAGAAATTCCATATTTCTAAGCGACGCAAAGCAAAATCGCACACTTATCCACCTAAATCGTGAATTTTTGAGTTGGTACCTTCACCTACAGCGAAGTACATTGTCAAGGAGTCACAGGCCGTCCAGCGCTGACGAAACTGATTCGAACCCCGTCATAGGGAGGATGACCGGAATCGTGTACCTGGGCAAGTTTCTACACGCGGTGAAAAGATTTCCCGGTGAAATTAAGCCTCTGCGTGGTCTTTCCTCCACCCGTAAACTTGACAACGTCGTGTGTGGCCTAGCTGCTAGAACGACGATAAATCCTAACAAACAAACATTGTCAAGGAACAGATAATAACAAAGTAAATATTGCCCGCGTTATTTTCCACTTTATAAGGTTACCTGTCAAAAAGTTCCAAGGTTTTGTACTGGTGGAATATGATCTCTACGGGCGTAAGTCAGAGTAGAGATTCATGGCATGAACTACCGTTCGCTGAATGGCATATACAAAAACTATTATCTTTATATACAGGATAAGATATATACGTGCACGGACCACATAGTGTCTTCGCATAATCGAAGTTAATATGCGCCTGGTGTACACATGTATCCAAGAACATTGATTCTATTTTCGTTAATAGTTACAGAAAGAGATAGTTAATGGATGGGCATATAGGCTTTTTCAAAATAGATTTGTTCAAGCTAGTATAGCCGTATCGTATTTTATGGAAGTTAGTGTTCAAATAAGCAATGGCTAGGTGAGGGGTACTTCTGTCAACATTTGTATTTTGACAAAAAGTACTTTGAAGACATCTGTTGATTCTATTTCCGCAGTTAGTTGATGGATGGGCATATAGGCTCTTTTCACATGTATCCAAGAACATTGATTCTATTTTCGTAGATAGTTACATAAAAAGATAGTTAATGGATGGGCATATCAGGGGGGGGGTCGGAAAAAAAATTCAGGCACTTATGGCATTTTTTCCCTTTCGATCATTTTTTGTACCCACTCACCCCCACCGCCAAATTTTTTTCCGTTTTCGGCAGTTTTTTCGACCATTTTTTTACACCCTTTTAACACTAAAACAGAGATTTTCGGGGGGAAATTCACTGTAAACAGCTGTATATGAATTTCTGTGCATACTATTTATCTTGGATGTTAACATGGACATGTAAATAGGATGAGTCATTTTGAGGTCATTCGGCCAAAAAAACATGGCTGCCAGCGGCCATCTTAGATTTCAAAATTTGCAACAAAATACAACACGATAACTGCCTGCAGTCAGTTTACCAGTTAGAATTACATTATTTCTCTCATTCAAAGTGGTTTTGAAGCCCAACTCATTGCCAAAACACTAAAAAACAAGCAGGAATTTTTTTTTTTAGTTGTGGAAAAAATTGCTTGTTGGTGGCTTTGACCACCCACCCCATACGTGCCGGAAAATTTTGTTCACCCCCCCCCCCCGGGCATATAGGCTTTTTTCAAAATAGATTTGTTCAAGCTAGCATAGTCGTATCATATTTTATGGAAGTAGTATTTAAATAAAAATTGTATAGGTAAGGGGTAGTGCTGTCAATAGCATTCGTATATTGACAATAACGTGTTTTAAATCCGGTTTTCCAGATATGGTGTAATTTCCTCGAAAATCGGCTTGGAAACCTTCACGTAATTTATAATAACAATTACACTTACAACGAGTCTGATAATTCTGTCCATGATCTGTTTAACAGCGCCATTAACAGCGCCCTGTAACAATACAAATATATCGATTTAAAATCAAACTGCTAACTTCAATCCAATGATTAGTATTTCCAATAAAATATTAAATTGTAAAACAGCGCGTGATTGTGTAACTATATTGTCTTTCTTGCTTTCATCATGCTGTAATGATTGCAGTATGGAACATGCGTACGTCGGACAATATGTATTATACAAATATCAGGACGTAAGCACATCCATCGTAATGGGGAATTATATATCATTGATGGAAATGTCCACTGCAATCGATTAAAAATATTAATACACATTCCAGTAAAACTATGTCATGTTTTGCTTAGTGTAAACTTGATGACACTGCAGATGATACTTTTAACATATCATGTCATGCGTTCACAAAATATATTCACACATGTGTTAACATGTCATGTTAACACATGTGTCAGTATATTTTTTAAATAAGAGATATTAAAAAATATATATATATAATGTCAAAGATCTGACACAATAAACCATTCACCTGGAACACAATTAGGTTGAAGACGTAAGCCCTTGCGTTACTCTTATGTTTTGATGATCAGATATATGTACCAGAAATATTTAGATCAGACCATTATTATAAGGGTTTTGATGGCAGATATCGACCTTCAAAAGAGGAAATGTTAACACGTTTATCATTTTATTCAGCCTATAAGGAGCGTTCATGTTTCCAACGTACAACAGTGGTGGATAATAAAATGCGCATATCTCTCCAAGTAGAATAATGGAAAGTATATAATTACGGCTAGTCTAAAAACTTTCTCAAATTATTTAGAACTAATTTGAAGTCGTTGATACTCAAATCGCTTGGATATATTTTATTTAGAGACAAGTTCAACTTAAAGATTTAATAATGAATAAATATTTAGTGAATTTTCAAATATTTAGATAAATGTAGAAATAGGTGAATATTTACTTATTAAAACAGATGCAAGTGATCGTAAAATTCGTGCAATTTGAGAGCGTTCCGTGTGTGGAAGACACACTCAAGAGTAATTTTAACCAGGCATAGCGCTGATTAACGTGTCATAAATTGCTCCACTTACATTGACGCCGTTTCTGACGCTATGATAACTATCCTCTACATCACCCTGTAATAAATCCATGATGTTAAATACCATGCTGATATATAGTCATTCTATGATTGTTAGTAATTAATCAATTAATAGAAAATCATGGAATACTTAACGTGTCAACGATGGACGATGGTGACATATAGGGCCTTACATTTACAGTTAACCCTTTACCCAACAGAACGGCCCTGTGCCAATGCATTCTCTTATATATGCGAGTCGACCATAGGTCGCCTCGCATATATAAGAGAATGCATTGGCTTAACACATTAAAAATTATAAAATTGTTAAAGAATGTAAGAAAAAATGGTAAAAAGTATTTAAAAAAGATATTTTTTAGGCCAATGCATTCTCTTATATATGCGAGGCGACCTATGGTCGACTCGCATATATAAGAGAATGCATTGGCACAGGGCATAACTGTAACCATCACAATGTGGTCAATGAGCCGGTTCCAATGATATCCATATTTGTATGGTTCTATTGAGACAGACCGAAGATATTTTAGGCTGTTGAAGCTTTATTTGGCCGGTTTTGGCCGGTTTGTTGGGTAAAGGGTTAAAAAATAAATACATGATGGTAAAGATCACGCTGATATATGTACTAATTCTATGGTTGTCAATGACTCTATTTAAATAATAAGAAGCAAATCGGGGAATATCTAAACAATTGTGACAGATAGTGCATTATATTACACTTCAATGGTTGCGTTGGGGAAGTGGTGATGCGTGTATCTTGAACTTTATTTTAAATAAATGCCCGAGTGTAATTGATTCGGACCACAAAGAGGAGTTGAAAAACCTATATTATACTATAATACCAAATGTTTCATTCTCAGCAGCTAAGAAAGGCATAATCGAGAATAATTATCACTCACTAAGATGATCTTAAGATGGTCTTAATCTAAGATCTAAGGTGGATCTTGTGTTAATTTTCCGTTTCACGAACGCGTTTCACAAAACAGTATTAAGTCAATATTAACTACGAAATTAAGTTCCAGCGCTTTTAGACTGGCTCTCGACAACTTATTACAGCTATGCGCAGAAAATATTGGTTTTGTGTATGATATATGCGTATAGGTATATTGTCTGGTGATAGATAATAGGGCGTGTCTAGGCACAACTATGATGTTTAATGAAAGGGCGATAATCAGAATAGTGACTGGTGCATACTGCATGCGCACTCCTTTTAACTGTTCACGTGAGATGCCATGCACACATAGCTGCATGCACCCAACACCCAACACCTATAATATACAACAGAACGAGCCTCAATATATTATTTAAGTTATTAAAGGCTTATACATCATAACTATATAGACGAACCTTCGCCTATAGCACATACCAATAAGGCCAGGGTATATACTATAGCTCATTTTCGGGTTGCTAGCATTAGGTTCTAATACAGTTTACGTCTTTGGAGCATCTATACTGAATACCAGGAAACCGAATATTTTCCCGCAATTGCATGCACACGCAATACACGACGGAAACACCAAGCTAAACGGTCTTTATTAGATACCAACTGTCATGGAATACTGACATAAAACGCTTTTTATGTATATTACTGTAATGTGAATAGCACTTCATATCATGCTCCAAATAAACTTATTTCCAATCTGAGACATAATTGTAAAAGCCATATATAAATGATGTTAACTACATCTGCTCTGCTTTTGTTGACAAATATGCTAAACGCCTGTTAACTTCGAAACTACTCCCAGGACTATGTTTAACGACAATTTTGCATAGATGTTATGATAAAATCAAATCGACGGCTTTTAAGGAAGGGCGCTTATAATTAACAACAATCGCAAATAATATCCTATTCTGTGAAAACATTCTTTTTGTTACAGCAATTAGAAATGTATAGTCCGGTCTTGGTGGTGTACAGTTAGTACAGTGCATGGACACCCGCGCAGTCACACCCCGCCAACCGCGCAACAACTGGTCACGTCCCTGCTGCAGAGTGCCAGTTGATTATTAATTACTACCATTTCAGAAACATCCCTCCATGTTGCTCGCAAGATGCTGTTCAGTTAAGTTTATTTATAATAACATACACGAACAAGATCCCATCCATATTTCTGACAAAAGGCGGATCATAACTTAGGTCTTAACTTAAGATTATTTTAAGACACCTCACATCTGACTTAAAGTTAAGACCAACGTTAAAACCATATTAAGTTAGGACGTTGTTCGCGAAACGCACTTATGACTGAAGTTTGAACTTAAGACTTTTACTTTAAACATATTTTATTTGTATATCGAAACAATACAAAAGGGACTGGGGACAAGTTACAAAAACTTACTTAGCCCCTCTCCCTGTTTACAATAATTTTATTCATATAAAATGGCGAAAAAAGAGTGAAAGTCATATATAGGTTAAACACATTTACATTTACAATGAGTGGGTTTGGGGTTTGGGGTGGGAGGTGCCAACACCGATTTCGCGACTAATTTGCTTTTGTGGCTATTCTGAAATGCGTTCGATCTATCGACTTCGAATAGTTTTGTCGCTGTTATATATCGATGGACTATTTTGAAGAGAATTATGTTTCTTCTATTGAGGTATCGGGAATACCGAAAAGTAAATCGTTGATACGTTTAATTTTCAGTCCTTCTTGATATAATTTTTGACACATTTCCATTCTTTCGGTATGGAATAGGGGACATGGGTTTCCACAATGGCATTGATGGCTGTCAGAGATGTAATTTTGAAAATTATCGGAACGTAGGCTCCTGCACCTGTTCCGCAACTTGGCATCTGTTATTTATGTGGGTATGTTTTTCCATGATTTTAAAGTAGCGGGGAAGACTGATTTGTTATAGTGTTCAGTGTTACAGAAGTATGAATAGAATTTTCCCGGTTTTCTAAAGTTATATCCAGAGACTTTTGATGATCTAGGTGTGTCAAGATTCTGCAGGTATTCGGGGGCATCCGAATTTACTATTTTATACACTGCTTGCAGTTTATGGATCTCTCTTCTCTTGCTCGGTGTTGGCCGGATCAACTTCATTTAGGAGGTTTATATTGGAAACCGATCATGTGAGGCCACTAACTGTTCGGGCGGCGTCGCAATGTAATCGGTCGAGCTTCTCGGTGAGGTATTTCGGGGCAATCCCAGACTACATCGGAGTAATCAAATAGTTGTAGCATAACTTTTATAAATGCTTTCAAGCTGATATATAAATCTTCGGAGCTGTGCTAAGCGTAAGGCTATTCTGATTTTTATTCCATTTAGGTGATTATTCCAATTTAAGTTGGCTTGGAGTTCCAGACCGAGGTATTTATGTGTTTTAACAAATGAGATTGGATCTTGTTTAAAGGTTAAGCCGGGAGCTTCCCCAGAAGTTCCTGTTAGTGCATATGACATACTTATGGTTTTAGAAGGATAGAAGTTTACTAGCCAATTTCCAAACCATTGTGCTATGCTTTGGAGGTCACTATTCATGACGCGGTCTAATTCATTTACGTCATAGTAACTATTTGTAAGCCAAGTGTCGTCGGCGTACATTCTCGTAAAAGAAAGTATATTGTCTGGTAAGTCGTTGATATAGACAAAGAAGAGAAAGGGTCCTAACAATTAACCATGTGGTACACCAGCTGGAATTATCTCATATTCAGAAAAGGTGTTATTTACTAAAACTCTTGTTTTCTTTTTACATTGTAAGAATTAATTAATTGCCAAAAGTCGCGGGGTGGGGTGATGAGTCCTTAGTCCGGTTTTCCAGTTTCTCTTCAAATTTCGCTTTTGCGAACTTTTTCATGTTATTAATTTTGTTTCGGGTACTGTTGCCACGTATCAGGGCAATTGTTGTTAGCTTTGTTTCGTAATTTTTCTCTTTTGCGGATTTCTTTTCTGATGTGGGAATTATCCCAGTTTGTATTATTAAACAGGCTATTTTCTCTTTCAAAATTTTCTCTGGTATAATTCCAAACCGTTCTCTGGAAAGAGGTGGTGGCGGAGTAATCGTATTCTAATGTTACATATACACCACGGTGGTCTGAGACTCCTGGATCAATGTCGTCGGTGTCAAGAACGCGGAAGGTATTGCAAATTACAATTAGATCAAGAAGTGTGCTCGATTTATTTGTGATCCTGTAGGGGCTGTTGCCACATTTTTAATACTATACCAGCCTATAATTTCTTTCAGTTTAGAGGAGCTATCAAAAAGGTTAGAATTAAAGTCACCTGTAATGATAATATTTTCCGATATTTCTAGTACGTCTTCTATTGAGGTATCAAGGTACTCCCTATAGTTTGGATCACAATATTGTTCTGATCTTTAGGTCATTCCTAAGAGAATGTGAGTTTTCTTTGAGAAAATATCAAACCATAATGCTTTTAAGTTGAACGATGATTGTTAAAAGTGTCCTTACTCATTATGTGGCTTTAAATATTGTCTAATTGCATGTCACAGGTAATAAAGTAGGCCAGGGCATGGAAGAGCAAAACTCTTCCATGTCTTGTACTGAGAGCATGAATGAGTGAATGTATTTTGTCTCTTTCTTTGGTGTTATACTTATTAATCAATAAAAAACAACAAAAAATACCGAGGAGTCGAATTCTAAATCGTGTCTGCGTCTGTGGACGATATAATTTGCGAACATAACGCATATCCCCTCCTTTTTGTTATCAGGTCCTTGCGGACACGGGGGTAGTAGCCAGGAATAATTAATTTGTCGGAGGGAAATGAGGGTTCAAGATGGGTCTCACTAAAACACAGAATATCATACTCGTTAATGATATCGACTATTTTTTCGAGCTTATTACGAATACTTCGGATATTGTAAAGAAATATGGAGAATGAATGACTATTTACAGGTGAGGTAGTAGGGCCTGGGTTCTTTTCGATGTCGCCGGATAGCATGAGGTTTAGGAAGATCAGAATCAAACATATCTTCAGATCGAGTAATCGGAAGTTGCATTTTAAGAGTCCGACATTTTTTGCCACATGAGGTTTGTGAGTTTTTTCCCTCAAGTCGAAGACTCCAATCCCTGACCTATAGTGCTGCGTCGAACAAGTCATAACAGTGTTTTAGTCTGTGATATGAGTATAGGGGAGCGATTGAGTCCTGGTCTTGTGGAAGATCCGTCGTATATATAGAGCTGATTTGGTGTTGGCACCTGACACCCGTAAGTTATGTTGCTGAGTGGGAGGGAATAGTTCGATGTAAATGTGGTCGGTTGATGGAATCCCTGGTATGTACAAAACATGAAAGTAACATGATACGATGTGGGCATAGATGAAAACATGAAATTAACATGATACGATGTGGGCATAGATGAAAACATGAAAGTAACATGATACGGTGTGGGCATAGATGAGAACATGAAAGTAACATGATACGGTGTGGGCATAGATGAAAACATGAAAGTAACATGATACGATGTGGGCATAGATGAAAACATGAAAATGAGAGTAACAAAGATGAGGAAATGGTGATATGACATAATGATGGTTTGGTGATGGGGTCCCAACGTGATTCGGCTGGCGCGGTTTTGGGTTCGAGACGGGGGGTGCTTCATTTATGTACGATGTTCAGCAGGTCAAGCTTGCAGCGATTTGTTTGTGTGAGGGGAGAGAGAGAGAGTGAGATAGCTGTCGTTGTTTTAGCCCTTGGTTCGTGATTTTAATTGATTTGATGTGCCTACATAATATCCATAGGTAAAGTAATACTATGATCTCGATTAAAATTATCAGGGGTCACGGTTTATTCAGAAAGGTTGAACAAAACGGGTTACATGCACCAGTATTGTGCTATGTCTCACTTGTATGTCCAGGTATGGTCATCATTTTATTTATTGGTGGTTTGTATAAGGATCAGTTGGACCAATATCAATATTTAGGTCGAGGAACTAACCGATTGTTTTATTGACGTCGCGGCTGACTGTACAATTATTGAAATCGGGTCAAATGGTTTATTTTGAAAATCGCGTGCAGGTGTCCATTGGCCGACTGTGTTTCGGGATTTTCTCTCACTCTCTCACTCTCTCTCTCTCTCTCTCTCTCTCTCTCTCTCTCCAAAATCGCCGCTTAAGTTGGAAATGATTTACTCGACTGAAAGGTATCATAGAAAGGTTATATTTATGAAACATGTATAAGTTGCTTTCATGAAACTGGGCCCAGGTAAAGATATACACGTGTACGTGACACATAATGGCTTCGCATATTCGAAATTAATATGAACCTGGTGTACAACGTGTCCAAGAACATTGTTTCCTTTTTGCGCATGCGTATTCAGTTATAGAAACAGATACTTGATAGACGGACATATAGGCGGTTTTTTTTCAAAATCGATTTGTTCAATCTAGTATCGCCCTATCATATGTTATTGAGGTTTATGATCATATAAACAATGACTGGGTAAGGTGTAGTGCTGACAAAAACATCTGTATTTTGCCAAAAAGTGGTTTGAAGCCAATTCTCCAGAGTTTGGCGATTTCATCGAAAATCTGCCTGGAACCCTTCGCGTAATTTATGGCAAAAATTACACTTACAACGAAGTCTTCGGCTTTGTCCTTGACGTCTTCGGCTTTGTCCTTGACCTTATCAACAACGCCCTGTAACAATAAACATATATCGTGTTAAAATCAAACTACTACATTTAATCCAGTGATGAGTATTGCTAATGATTCTACTGATAGAAACATATTCATGTGAAATGATGTTCCATTTGTTTGCTATACTCGAAAGATTGAATTGAGTGATGCATAATGTAATTTATGTTGCGCAGATACCATAGACCGCTTCTAAATAGATGACCCCTTATATATATCGTAATTGAGGTAAAATCACTAAATGTGTCCACTGTCTGACATTGTGTCTCGAGCGTCATACTGACATATCCATGCATATTATGGCAATTGCGCTCACATACTCAAAGCTAATATGAACACGTGTAGTTTAGATATAGATGGACAATATCATCCATGAAACCAACTTATCGTGATGTTGTTCACACGGCCGTCCATTCTATGGCAATACTTGTAAAAGGGATGGATATCTCGTATGCAGTGACTCACACTTTTGTTTGCATCCCTTATTTTGTATTGTGTTTTTTGTTGTAATTGTAAGTGTAAATGGTAAACATTACTCATTAGTTAAACATTTCTTACACTTGACCTCTCGTGATGTATGTATTTTCCAATTTACCAATTACCAATTACATTATATAATTTCTTTCGAGACGACAATGCGGAGCGGAAGTTACGGAAATCATGTAAACTGTCAGAGGTCACTTCCCGAGGTCAAATGGGTTCATATTCTTTTGAAATTATGTAATCATTGTGTTAAAATATATCTTCATAGTACATTACTACGTTCAGTTGACACCTCATTTGAAGTTCACAAAAATATGTTTTCTATTGAATAGACTGGTTTGCTGTCATAATTGTGACATTTTATTAACGTTATTGGTTATTTTAGATGAGTGGGTCAAAATGCAGAAAGTCCACTATTGACATGTAAGTGAAACGCATTTCAACGTGAACAAGTATCTATTCCACAAATATAACTGGTTTACGTCAAAGGAAACTTGGACATTTGTTGAATATGATTATAGTTGCCATTTCTTATGGTAACCACATTTATCTAAAAAATGTGTGGTCAAAAGCAATTTATAAATATCCATCACTCTTTTTAGAGTATATGTTTATTCTCTAATCCAACATACATGGTACAGAGACAGGACAGATTACAATAACAAAACCTATCCCCTGTCACGTGCGGATAACAATGTATGTTAAATGGTAAAGCATATTTACTTCAAATGTACGTTAATTTTAGACCATTCGTTGCATGTACTCCATAATGTTTGCATGTATGTGTTATCAGGACGTGACAGGGGATTTGACAAAAAAGCATAAGGAGCGTATCGGTTATGACAGGTTTATCAGGCTGCCTCCTGACGTTTGGTTGCTACCTGTTCCCCTTTCAGCCTGGAGAACAGGTAGCTGTTGATAAGATACATCTGATCATCCTACAAGTTTTTTTCATAACTGATGGTCTCGAATTTGTTAGAACCATTTTCAATTTTCTCAAGCTATATTCTGTTCTAGAAAATACTGGGAATAATAATTCTCTTGACTGGTTAAGACAATGGCAATCTATTAAATAGTGTAGTTCATCTCCAATCTCATTTGTGTCGCATCCTGAGCATAAAAGTTTATCTTTAGGGATAGTATTCCAACTACCGGATTCAATGGGTAGATGCTTGTGGTTTCGTGTTCTAAATCTTGCGAGCGTGTATATATCATTCTGACTTTTTGCGTACAGATATTTTCGAAAATGAATTCATCTTTTATGATGGCATAAACTTGACCTTTACGTGATAAACTGATATCAATATACCACCCTTGAATAACCTGGTCCCTCAATATTGTGCAACTTGTACATGTATTCCGTCCCTGAACAAATTTAGAATAGTGGTCCCGAACAGATAATCACAACTTATTTAGATTAGCTAACTTACCTCTACAGCATCCTTTCCGCTATTGAATGTCTGTGAAACAAACATGTTCATATTAGCATAACCTCTAGATAATTTGCAAATATTATTCATTATCTTGATAAGAAAGCAAGCACATGTACTTAGCCTATTAAAGTGTCCATATATTTCTTGAAATTTGACAGTTGATTTAATGTCCCACAGAAATTGATTGTTTGACTTTCCATAGACACTGATAGACATGACACAAACTCAATATTTCATACAGAGTTGCATCTTCAAACTAATATATTCGCCACAAAGCTAAAGCACTTAAATCTGCCTATGCTAAATACTCATTGACGAGTCGTTCCCATAGGAAATGTTCAGATACTAAGTTCACCAAACTAAGTTCACCTATAGTCACTTGTTGAACTTACTATATGAACAATTCCGATCAATGAATATGAATCATTCCGTCCTTGTATCTGTAATTACAATATATATTTATCTGTAATGCACGCAGTCGTCTGCTGATTTATCCTGAACCACTCCTAATGAATAATTTACCGTTCCCATGTTTAGTATCCATTCAGTATAGAACGGGTTGAAGAGGTACTGTACGCCATTTTCAATAAATTCATGGTGATAACAACGATCTAATATCAATAATATTTAGAAAACTAAGTAATTTGAGTCGAAGATGTATTGTGTAGACGTTCAGGTTAATAGGTTATCTTAAAATCAAAGTTAATAATTTGATATAAATTTAATTTGTGGCTGGAGCCATAAATTAAATTACGAATTTCCGTGTACAAGACGTAATTTAAAATGATTCACTGACAGTGGATTTGGCGATGCGTGGCACACATGATCGTGTAAAAAAATATGTTGATACAGGGCGTAAACTCAAGCCACTCACTGACTAGTGATTGAACAATGACTTAAATGAGTATATGGGACTAGTATGCATATAATATAACATGTATTTGATACATTTGCTTGAAAGCTGTCCAAACATTACTCGACAACCACAATTGGTATTTTCGCATTCCGGCTAATCTGCCATCCTTAACATTACTTCGTACTCAACAGACTTTCAAATAATGGAAATCTGGTTACCTTATTCTACAACTCAGAGACTATAGAAACCAACAATAACAATTGAGTACAGTATCCCTTTAACTGGTGCAACATGTGTTTGTTTTGGAAAAAACAAACTTTCTGTTTGTCAAGTCAATTTGTTTTCCTACCGAAGCAGGTGGACTCTAACGACAAATTCATCGTGCATGGTCGTGGTGGGTGTCAGGTCAGAAATCATATTTTCCTGGGGTTTGCATTTTTACACAATTACTTACAAACACCAAGACTTTTCAGTTGTTCCACAGTCTAACTAATACACTTTTCTGTTGGTAGGTGACTCTATGTTGCCATATACACTCATTTGCCTTAGATTTAACCGGAACCTCGTGTCTATTCAAGAGTGCGGTGTCCCATACATCGTCGTGCACAATGACATCAATTTCGAAGGAACAGTTTAAAATTATCTAGAGCAATATGAAGCAACAAAATGTATTATCTTAATGCATAAAACGTAAATTGTGTCACATCTTGTTAATTTTATGAACATATATATCACCTGTGGTGAGACAACATTACAATGACCAAATTGATGAAGATCAATGCTTATGATATTGGTTAACTGTTCCTACCAAGAGTGATCTGAATCAAGGTATAATCAGATTTTCCAGTTGATATGTTCTATATGTTGTATACGTTACTGGGTAGTTTACCGCAAGTTAAAACTCGGTATTTTGTTGTACCCACGAATGAGATAATTCTCGTCTTCTGTCAAAAGCTGTATGTTTCCTTTTTATTATGTGCATTTTAGTTATTTCAATTTTCCATGTGTTATCTAGTTTTGCTAAACTAAAGTAGACAACAACGAACCAGTTGATTGCCAAATGACTACCTTCAATGAAAAAAACTGTCCCCATTGCACTCACTATTAATGTTTGCCCAAGGTACCTTAATATGCAAGTTTTATATAGAATAAAACAGAGAGAATAGTTAAATAACATTAATAACATTTTATAATATAACGTAGAGCAGTGTCTTCGTGGCGTTCAGTACAGTTAGAGCGCGCGACTGTGATTCGCCAGTAACAATGCTATGAAGGTAAATATGAAGGTAAAAGCGAATAACAAAATTGTATTTGCTCGCTGGGGCAAGCGATTGATACGTCGTTTATTTTCCGGCCATTGCGAGCTATTTTACTGTAAATCATATATAGAGGATCTTCAGCGAGTTATGTTGGGATATGAGATTTTATGAATCGAATTTGATAAATTCGATTCACAACAAGTCGCAGACTAGTGAGTTTCATAAAATATTTTATACATTATATCTTATATCTTATAAACCTTTTATCTTATAAACCTTATGTACCAACTAAACGAATTGAAGATATTTTATATCACATGAAAAACACCAGCAATTTATGCCTTTTTAACAAATCAAAATCATTAAAAGAAGCCGCATAAGGTTTTTTTTTTATTTGCGGAAGCTCAAGTTATGGAAGGATTAAAGTATACATGCCATGTTTATCCCATTACTTGGAACAAGTGACGTATATATTAATCATATGTATTTAGTTACTTACCTTTGAAATTCCCTTTTTTATATTTTTGAAAAAGCCTCTTTTCTGAAAAAAATAAAATAAAAATTTATTAATAAATAATCAAAAACAACCTGCAAATGATATATTTTGCAGCAGTTATTTTCATTTACGTTTAAAGATGGATTATCTCTTTAAATAACAAACTTGAAATGGTTTCGTGTGTGTAAAATAATAAATATGAACTGAAGACCCCTGTCCGGAAAGGCTTCTACCAATTAATATTGATTCTATTTCCAATATTTTATTGGGACCATATATTTGTCTATTTTTAGAACATACCATTCGGGTTATACAATGTAGCGATTGAGAGCATTTAGCCGTTCCTATGGCTACGTACCCAACGTCAAATGTCCCAGATTTATTGGTTGTATTGTTTTTATTCCATAGTTATAAGCAATAATGAGTATAATTAACGTTTATTTGTGACAAAATGACACAATCAAATTTCTGGTCTCTGTTATCAGTAACCACTATTGTTCGTTAGCTTAACGACAACTTTTTAGACCAGAAAATATTCGAAATAATCTAATATTTTATACCCCGGTAACACTACATTACATGTTTAC
Source organism: Siphonodentalium dalli (assembly GCA_032622095.1). Taxonomy (NCBI): domain Eukaryota; kingdom Metazoa; phylum Mollusca; class Scaphopoda; order Gadilida; family Siphonodentaliidae; genus Siphonodentalium; species Siphonodentalium dalli. The sequence goes on from CP136061.1 coordinate 30,585,216, forward strand.
AAAGAGATAACCCACCTTTGAATTCCGGTACACGAGTGCCACCGGTTGTTATTTATGGTATCTGACCGGTTGTTATTTATGGTATCTGACGGTGGTTATTTATGGTATCTGACCGGTTGTTATTTATGGTATCTGACGGTGGTTATTTATGGTATCTGACCGGTGGTTATTTATGGTATCTGACCGGTGGTTATTTATGGTATCTGACCGGTGGTTATTTATGGTATCTGACTGTGGTTATTTGTCGTATCTGACTGTGGTTATTTATGGTATCTGACCGGTGGTTATTTATGGTATCTGCCCGGTGGTTATTTATGGTATCTGACCGGTGGATATGTATGGTATCTGACCGGTGGTTATTTATGGTATCTGACTGTGGTTATTTGTGGTATCTGGCGGTGGATATTTATGGTATCTGACTGTGGTTATTTGTGGTATCTGACCGGTGGTTATTTATGGTATCTGACCGGTGGTTATTTGTGGTATCTGACTGTGTTGATGGTATCTGAAGAAAGTCTGAACGCTCTTTATCTGAGATTATCATTGGAATGTTTGCTGACAAAAATGTTAAACTTGGTGAAACTTCTTTTGAAAATCAATATCTGGCCATCAAAACCTCATATTAATGTGCTCATGGATACAATCGAATAATTTACTGCTACAGAAACGTACCAAATTTCTGCTACAGAAACGTACCAAATTACAATGTGTCGGCTGAGTGCTATTCAGTATCGATATCGTTATTTTATTATATCGAATATGTTCTTTTCTTGTTGCAGTTCACATGAAAGTTATTTAATTTATCCCAGTTAGCACTTAAACTCCGACAATTGAGGTTTAAGATGTTTGGCCCTGTATTGTTAGCGTGTTCGTATTTGGTTTTAAATTCTGAAGGAGATAGATATTGACAATTTTGGTCATGAAGATCAAATGGTGAGTCGGGAGATATTTCGTCTGGATCATTGGTATGTTTTAGAAGTTCCTCATATATTGTAGAAAACCATAGTTGGGTTCTCCTTGACCTCATCAATGCTTATTATATGTGATGCCCTAATTATAACATGTCACAATGAAAACATAACTGAGCGATGAACTAAGTAAGTATACAAACAAATGAATAACAATTAAATAATGAACAAGACTATACACATTGTCATGTATGATGTGCATGTATACGTTGGCGTATGTCATGTTATCCGCTGGCTAATTGTATTCTGGATTTACATTAAAGCCGATCAAGCTCTTTGTATATTAGTTTTATGTTTTCGAAGAAAAATAAATCAATTGATCTTATACTAGCGCAGTATTCATATAATTGTAATCTAATGCCGGTGAGATATGCTAATTAGTAAATTCTGTCATTTCTCAGTAATTGTTATCTGATTGATGTATGCATTAGTGTGATCTCGAAAATTCTGCACCAGCGAAGTCAGATCAGGATCAGCTATCTATATTTCTCCATGTTCATATTGAACCATGGTGGGGATATGATGTATTTTGCATAACATAAATTTTACATATATGGAGATGTTAGCATATATATATGGATTTTATCTCAGTCTAACAGAATATTTTGGTATTGTTTCCAATTTACATTTTCCCATATTCCTATTCTATATAGGTAGGTATATCCAATTTACATTTTCTCATATTCCTATTCTATATAGGTAGGTAGATTGAAAGGATGGGGATTATTACATGACATAATTATGCATATTTATCATAGATCTTCTGTATGTAGGTAAGTGGATTCAATATATTCAAGATGATAGTTTGGCATCACATTTCCACTGAGTAGTTTGTTAGGTATACATATGTTGAACATATTCACAACATAACTATTCATATATCTTGATAGCAATATAGATTTTATTTTTTAAAGATTGGTCATTTAGATGGATTCAGTAATTATCAATATGTGTATATAGGTCATGACCTACAATATACTTGCATCTAATTTACACTTTATCACAAGTTATTGCAGGATATGTTCATTATATTCACATTGACATTTATATTATATTTCAGAAGTTATATTCACAACAAAACTGAATTAACATATTGATAATACTGAAAAAAGAAGTACACTTTAGCATTATTTATAATTTCGAAATCATAATTATGTGCATGTGGTTCATCATCTACAATTAATAAGCTTCCATATGTTTTATATTCCATCACAAGATATAGCATTATATTGCACTAATACTCTATTGTGCATGTGTTTACATAATTCTGATCATGTAATAATTTAACTATTTCACATAGTCTTGTTTGTGAATACTTTCGGCTGAATTCTGGTCTCAGGTCTAGACCACCCTAATAATCACGGTGTTCCATGTCAGGACTTGGTTTCGCGAAACCACCTGGTCGCAAGCTGGGATCGGCGCATTGTTGTACAATCAACGACAATCAATGACAATCTATGGACAAAAGCGTGCTGAGCGCTGCATCGAGATTGGTGTGTTGGTGTCTCCACACCTGAGCACGTGAAAGCGGCTTATATCCGTGTTATATAGCGGTATCTGTATGCCGTCGCCGTTCGACAGGGATCACGGGGCAGGGGTGGTGCGGATTTCTCACCCCCTATGCGGATGTCACGATGTCAGTTTTACGGGTGGAGGAAAGTCTACGCAGAGAGTAAATTTCACCGAGGAACACTCCGCTGTGTGTAGAAATACCGACCCCGGAATTGGACCGACAAACGTGCCCAGATACACGAATAAGATTATCCTCACTTAGAGTGGATCGCGAAACCGCGCTTTCGAACAAGCTTCGTCAGCGCTAGATGGCAAATGGCGGGGTAATGCCCCGAGCATTCTACCGACGGGACCACCGGCGTCCTTTACAATCAATGTATAGTGTAAAATATTGTTTGTTCAGATCAAGAACCAACTATATATTGTTCAACTTTGCGTCAAAATATTACACATAAATTACATTCAGCTCTTGAAAACATTTTGAACCATTATTATAGGGGATATCAGGTGGGAATTTCCAACAACTAGAAATAGTGAGGTACTTGTTGGAAAATTTCAACAATTCATTGGGGTGAGGGGGTGACATGTGCAACGTAATTTCGCGGTCTTGGGAATTTGCAATAAGTTGAAAATTTAGAAAGATTCTAAATAACTATCGCCGTGATTGAAAATGTACACAACGGGGGGGGGGGGGGTGGGGGGGGGGGGGGGGGGTTGGTGGAGGTATCGGAAAAAATCCACATGGGTGCGTTGTATCACACTTCCGATAGGAGTAGCAGATATTTACATAGCCATGTAATTTGTTTCCAAATCCATGTTTAAAGATAAATTATGACAAATAAACCAAGTTGAAATGTCAAGGCTTAAGAAATTGGACCAAATAATCATTAATCAAGAGCAGGGGTCCCATGCATTTTATTTTATTTAATTCAATTTAATCGGACATTTCCTTATTTTGAACCACAATTTTTCGTTCTGACTTAAAAATATAATTTTGAGAGTTTTTGCTGTTATATTGTATACTAGCAGGGTTACCCGGCGTTGCCCAGGTTAATGTATGCTGTGGATATTTGTTGGGAATAAAGAATGCTCTTGCTTAAAGTGTTATACGTTTTCTCATAAATTGTATATTCAAATAGCATCACAAAACATGATTATTACAGTTATGGAATATAAGTAGTGGTTCACCTTGCCAATTGTCATTCTGTTTATCGCGATTAATCCGTTCCACCAATAATGAAGGATTTATTTACTTACAACTGCGTATACATTAGACGTTATAATATGATACATGAACATCATAAACACATTAGTTCGTAAAAGATGATAATTGGGTTTTACATATTGAGATGTATCAATCAATCTAGTGGGTTGGACTAAGATCTCGAGGACACCTGGCTATCATATCTCCATGAAGATACAGATGTTTCAAAGAAATTTCCAGGTGCTCCTCTGTTCATGGTGCTATATATTGGCTAAATATTCTTAGTTTAAACGAAATGTTGCTGCGCACATATATCAGCTACATTTGCCAGGCACAGAGCGAGATTTTGAGTTGTTTATGTCAGTCGATGAGTCTGTTCTAAAACCCTTGTCAGATGTCAGTATTGGTAGGATCCTGAAAAGTCTTGTGCTACTAACTGCATTTTCTTGTATAGCAGAAGAAATTATATTTGACTGCACACTGTGACCACTATTTTTGAACAGGCCTTCCATATCTCTTGACAAATTGTAACTTTTTGTGGAAACTGTATTGAATGGAACAGACTAAATTTTGTTAGTATATATATGCAATCCTCTGACGGTTCGAGGTCTCTCAGTTTGCACGAATATGTGTATCTCTTCAATAGAATGATAAATATACGTTTAATGCTTCTTCTAGTTATCTCTTTTTGCTAGCTCATTGTGTGAATGACTTGATTGCCATTCCCATATAAATATGACTGTTAAGAAGATATAATTGTTCAAGTGACTTATGTGGGTCACCATATGTCGGGATTGTGAAAAGTGAACGCCCAACTACTTAAAATGATATGGAGATGGCCTGGTGACTGTATATAACTTATATGTGGATATCGGCGAATAGCAATCTTATCAATGATAGTGCATATCTGCTCGCCATCCGTGACGCAAACGACACCAAATGTGATTTAATTCATGGTATATCATTAGAGACAAACGTGTATGAATTTGGTGGAATTTGGTTTATTAAATCAATTGTTGATGCAACGCTGACTCGAACAACGCCATATTGCGAAGGTGATTATTTATTCGTTTGGTGGAAATCAGCGACAAAACTATTTCACCATATTTTTTTAATTTCCCCTCCCACCAACAGCGTCATTTTAGAAAATTTTAACCCGCACCATTATCTTCCTTGTAAAAAGTTACCCCTCTTAGAACGCCTTGGTGCCATCTCAATTGTACCGCGTAAAGTTATATATAGAACGCACACAGACAGACAAAAAGACAGACAGACAGCACGATTTTATTTCTTGTATCATTTGAGAAGAACGTGTCTGAATTTGATGGTAATTGGTACTAAAATATCTTGTATCAGTTTTTGTGACCCTCCCGTCCCTATTTCGGACTCAAGCTATACACACTAAGACTCATTAGAGATTAGAGATGCATATATATGAAATTGGTGAAAATTGGCGAGTATACAAATTTGTATCAAAATTTAAGGTCCCCATATCTCTCACCCATAGGGCACCAATTTGGTGTATCTAAACCACACGATAAGATTCCTCGTATCACGGAGAAGAATATGTATCAATCTGGTTGAAATCGGCACTAAACATATAGATATAATTTTGTGTGTCCCTCTCATCTCTATACACCACTGACTCGAATGGCCCCACTTGTGACATCCTTAAACCACACGATTACACTCCCGATAGCATGGAGATGATTGTTTATAAGTTTTGTGATAATCGGCGACTAAACAATTTTTTTTATCAAATTTGGTGCCAATCCCTCCCCTCTCCATCTCTCACCCAAACAGCACCACTATGGCGTCTTTAAATCACGATTAGATTCCTCGTTTCATGGATAAGAACGTGTATCAATTTGGTGGAAATTGGCTATAACAAAATTGTGCATCAATTTTGGTGCCCCTGTCCCTTTCAGTGCAACCCTGACTCGAATGAGGCCACATTTGACAGATAAAAGCCACACCATTAGACTCCTCATACCATGGGGATGATTTTGTATAAGTTGGCAATCGGCGACTTATTATCAAATTTAGTGCCCACCCCCTCCCAATCTCTCATCCAAAAACAACAATTTGGTGTTGTTAAATTAGATTCCTTGTATCAAGAAGAAGAATATATATCAATTTGGTGGAAATCGGCGCTTAAATTAGTTTTATTAATTTTGGTGCCCCTCTCCCCTTCCGTTCATCCCTGACTCAAACGACGCCACTTTTGACATATTTAAACCACACCGTTGGATTCTTCATATCATGGGGATGATTATATGTAAGTTTCGTGGCAATCGGCGGCAGAAAAAAAATCTGCCCCCCCCCCCCCCCCTTCCGGACACCCCTGACGCCAACAGTGCGACTTTTGCCATATTTAAGCCACGCCATTAGATTCCTCATATTATGGGAATGATTATATATAGGTTTGGTGGCAATCGGCGGCAAATTTTTTTTCTGCCCCTCCCCCTGTTCTGCCCCTGACAACAACGGCGTCACTTTAGAAAATTCTAACCCCGACCATTATCTTTCTCGTAAAAAGCTACTCCTAGTAGACCCCTTTGGCATCATCTAGATGGTCCCCTGTGAATTTCTATAGAACACAGACAGACAGACAGACAGACAGACAGACAGACAGACATTCGCAAATATAGATATAGATCCAGCAATAATTTATTCTCAAATGATGAATTAGTACTATCAAAACTAGCTCCGACCTCAATTCATTTCAGAAACACGGAACGAAAGACACCCGCATCCAATGCGGATTACGTTCCGATTGCAAAACTACTATCATTCCCTATTTATCCGTGTCAACCAAACCCATCGATAACATATTAGAACTAATAGCACGAAAATCTGACTTAATCCATCTAACGGTAATATGCTTTCAAACAAGGCAAGGGTGTTATAAATAAAACTCCGGTGTAAAGCCAGATAAACGCACGCATGATTACAATCAAATTACCAATCTGTATCGTTACTGCGAAAACAGAAATTGGTATTCTCGTCTCAGGTTCAAGTCTCGGTTTATACAAAAATCTCAGACCAGGGGGGTACTAGGTCTCAGTTGTAGACTATTACCTATAACACACATAATTATCGATTATATTACATTTTGTCCAGTTCATATATATTATAATCTTTCTTCTACACGGCATATCAATAAAACACAATTCCTATTTGGTTAACATAAAGATAAATGCTTCCAAAAAATACATATGTTTCTGTTACCAGAACGTGTACGTTACCACATGGTTCGAATTATGAACAGACCGACACAGGCTTGAATGACAATAAAAAGGCAAACCTTGGTTTACGTAAACCTGAGTTTCAAAAAGACGAGAATACGGACCAGTGCTGACCAATAATCCCAGCTTACTCCTCGAAGCTGGGTAACACATGGCGATCACCGTGGTTTCGGCCTGGTCTAGACTATGGTTTACATGAAACCCTGGTCTAGACCAGGGACCAGAATTCGGCCGATTGAATTCTTTATATGTCCCCTTCTTCAGTGATCACCTCTACCTTCTCAGTGTTCTTATATTTCACATATATTTTGCCATTCATTGTCCAGGCTTCTTGTATTCTTTCGTGTCTCTTTGCTGCTTTCAGCAGATTGTTGTTTTCGTGTGTTAGATCATCTGCTATAAAGCATCTATTTGACTTGTTACCATTTACTATCTTCTTATTCTCTGCAACTAACAACTTTGACCTCCTAGATACAAACTTCACAATGACTTGTCTTGGTGTTTCATTGTTATATTTCCCCAATCTATGTGTAATGCTAATCTCTTCCATCTCCATATTCAACTTCATGATAGCATTAAACATTTCCAAAACTTCCTCTTCACATTGTTGCCTTGTTTCTTTTGGGTTCATATCTGGGATGCCACAAACTCGTACACTTTCTTTCTTTGTTTGCTGTTCAAGCTTATTGAACTTTTGGTCAGTCTTATATGCATGTGCCCATAAATTGTTAATGTCGTCTTGTTGTTTGTCACTTTTCTCTCTCATTTCATTTAGTTCTTCTGTTAGGTTTTGGTTTTCATCTTCTAATCTTTTTATTTTAGAATTCATTGTCTCTTTTGTTTCATATAATTAATGTAATATTTCCTGCTTGACTATATCCAATTTAGTTATAATGTAATCACTTTTAACTGTATCATCGAGTTTCTTACTTATTTCAGCCAATACTTTACCAATATTTTCAGGTATTGTGGAAGTGAATGATTTTATGGTACTTTGGGCAATTTCTTTAGTCGGTGGAGGTTTTGGTTAAGTTTCTGGTAACTTTATTCTATTTTGCTTTTTATTCGGGTTGTATACTGGCAGGGCGGTTTGCTCTTTTGAAGATGCCTCCGAATTCATACTCTCGTCGTTGCTTAAATTTGAACTCATTGCAGCCCTTTTCCTTGGCATAATATTTATGGTGTAATAATATAATTGGTGGAATAATGATAGAAAATGTCAATCTTTGTTCTTGTTGAAAAACATTTGTCAACACTGGGCGGCGCCATCTTGTGATGCGAATATCAGATATATGAACAATTAAAGGCAATGTACGTGTGTGAAGTACGGGTCACGGGAACCTGAGCGCATGATAACATTTGGAAATGGAAACATACATGTTGCAAATATGTAAGTATGTAATACGTGCACGATGGCCCGCATGTGCATCTGAACGCGCACTTAGGTCTTTGTAAATTTGTTATCAACATGAAGGGTAGTCTTTGTTGTTGATCAAACTTGTCTTTCTGTTGTATTGCTCTTTGTTCCTGAGTTTCTTGTAAAACAATATGTATGTATATTGTATCTCACGTGACTTTGTTATTGAAATCAAGCTTTCCGATTGGTTGGCTACTCGACTCTATTAGTCGTAGTTGTATACTACGCATTCAAGTCTCTCCCATCGTGCACTATGCATATGTAGTTTTGACTACTAAAAATAGTAACGAACACTACATCAAACTTTGTTCTGAAACTACTTGTTATTTCGCCGCTGATCCAAATTAAAGCTTCATTAAGGCGAACATCAATTGTCTGAACTTAGTAAAAGTTGAAAATAGTAGTTTCCTACTGCTAAATCAAAATATTTGTTCGATACAATATAATAATTAGAGCATGACTTGTCGTGAAATACGCCGATATAGTGCATAGTGCGGTTGTGTAGTTCACTCCGCTTCGCGTCGTGAACTACACAACCTCACTATGCACTATATCGGCGTATTTCACTCCAAGCCATGCTCTATTTATTAATTATCCACTCTTCGTTATCGGAGGGTTAAAGATATAGATATTGTTTACGGTGAATCAGGTAAAACAATACTACTCATAAAAGTCAAGATTCGTATGATAAGCTATTTGGGGCAAGTCATTAGAAAATACTGTGTCTGATTTCTAATTTGAACGGCACTGAGGCCTTATGTGTGATGCGTCAAAGAAGTGATGATTTTGTTTTTATTCTGCTGGGTGCAGCTAACTCTGGGTGAGACAATTACAATGTATTCCACTTTGTGATTGAATGTACCAAACTGTATTAACTTAGGACTATTAAAAGGCCGCTCTGTCACATTGTCCGCATAAACGGTGGCTTAGTTTGGAGCGGGGGGACGGGGTTCTTTGTAAAAATATATTATAGGGATAACATACTTGTGTAATGGCCAATCTTTTTCGAATTTGGCTAATAAAAATTTTATTTGGCTAAACATTTGGCTAATTTTTTACCCCAAATGGAGATGGAAAGCGTGGAGTTTGGAAATCTCACTAAGAAGTGCTGAAGAGACATATATTGCATGAATCCGGTACATTTTTCCTCCACTAGGCATTTTGTATCAGTGTTACAAGTGTTACAAATGAATTAAAGTCCCAGTAGAAAACCGCATCATATTTTATTCCTACCGTCTCAGTGTAGCAACATGTTACAAAGCGTTACAAGTGTTACATTATTTCTGAGATACCAGATAGACCGCTCGTAGACGGGTGCTACAAGTGTTACAAATGTTACAAATGATTTAAAGTCCCAGTAGAAAACCGCAGCATATTTTATTCCTACCATCTCAGCGTAGCGACATGTTACAAAGCGTTACAAGTGTTACAATATTTTCTGAGATACCAGAGAGACCGCTCGTAGATGTGTGTTGCAAGTGTTACAAATGTTACGCCATAGCTATACATGTATAGCATATTTACCCCCACCCACAGATGGTATGCACCGTACCTACTAGTATATATTTTCCTGCTTTGCGTCGTATACATGAGTATGGTGAGGTACATGTATAATACATTATGTATAGAGCAGGCACAAATATATCCTATAGGGACGATGCATAAGGGTAGTGCGGGTATGGAAATGGGGTGGGCAATGGTGTGCATTACAAGCCCATGTGGCAGAAATAGTAATACCGAATTAAAATGTTGTCATCTCAAAGATGAATACTTGTTTTGAAATAATTATCATGTTATGTTCAATTACTCAGCTTTTCATTATATCGGTAGGTATTCAAGGTCCCATCTATCCAATGATGAACTTCCTACAATAATACATGTTCAGGAAATATGTTTTATTATACCATTTAATTTAACAGAAGAATATAATGAGCTGACATTGGCATTGCAGCTATAATTTAATGTAAAATACATCAATGAGAATTGATGGAATCTTTTATTTTTTCAGTTCAATTTTCTCCTCGTAAGAAGCGGAACCCACCCCATGATATTGTGTTATAAAAGAACAATTATTGGGTAAATATTGAAATTAGAGCCCCTTCACTAGATTAATGCTTTATGTTTGTCCAGTTTATAAGTCTGTACATTTAAAATCATTTTAGTAGTCATAATTTATCTTTAAAACAGTAACATGGCAATGGAAAAATCTGCTATTGGCATTCAGAAAAACCCACCCACCTGGTTCTTGTATGCTGGTGTTTTTTCCTGCCTGCACTCTGTGTTCTCAGTCAATCATATATGAAAAATTTGATGGGGTAGGGAGGTTTTTATTTGCCCAAGAAATATACAACTATATATATGAACAAATGTTTGATGAGGGAGTTACCTGCATGAGAACATGCTTTTAATCACCCGCCTAGTTGGGAAAAGTTGGGGACACCAGTCTCCAAAAAAAAATGGGGATAGGCATTTTCAAAATATACTAAAAAATAATCTAAATCCGTTAATATTTGGTTGAGATTGGTTAATATTTGATTTAGTTTGGTAAATTGTAATGCCTAAAATTACAATCAAATGCCATTACTGCACTTGTAACTGGTAAACATGTATGGCAGGGCCTAGTTTAGAACTCGTTTTAGAAATTCCTCTTAAAGTGAACTCACACAGCATATCAAACATGTTAAAAACAACAACAAACATATATATAAAAAATGCAACAGAAACATTTTTGGATGCATTTAGATATTTTCACAATGAATAGGGTCTGCATTCATTCAATTTAATTTAGCCTGGTCCAGTGGGGGTATTAAGGAATAAAAATATTGATAAAAAGTTGAAATTTTGTTCTACTATTTTAGGACCCACCATTCTGGGAACACCATTAGTATTACATCTTGCCATCCTTAAAACATCATAACTGTTCCAGTCCAGATATCTGATATTTCAATTGAGTCCAATATTACATGGTGTTTTGATTACAGTCAGCACAGACATGGATTAGCCTCTGTGTCATCAAGAGATTAGTTGGCTTCAGACCATTCACTGACTAAACAATGACACCTGCAGTTTTAAGCTAATTGGCGATTATGACAGAGCATTGATGAACTATGATATGATATCTCAATATTGTGATATATTACCAGCCAATAAACCAGTATAACGGTTTCTCACCCTTCACATCCCTGGGAAGAAAACATTGGTTACCTCCCCGTCCACCCTGATCACACCCTTGTCTGCTTTTTCTTACCTTAACATGTATAAGCCAGATACTCTCATTTTATCATTTAATATGACTCATAAAAACTTTGTCATTGGTCAGTTGGTAACAAGGAAGCCTGATTTTCAGCATTTTCAGCAGAGGCATTGGATTTTTTGTACCAAGTTTACTGAATATTTTCTACCTTAACATCTAATGGCCAGTGGTAGAGAAGATACACTTCATGTAGGTAGGGCAATTCTCCAAACTATTATTGTATGATGAAATTCGAATAGCTGGCCATTAGATGTTAATTAAGGTAAACAAAATTCAGGTCTGGGGCTGGGAGTGATCATATGGGGGTGCAAGGGGTGATTGATATATTGGTCTCGTGGTGAATAGGATCTCAACACCAACATATACATGTATGTTACCAGGAATTGGCTTGCATGGGGCAATTTAGGTGATAATTTAAGAGGTACACATGGGCAAGATTCACTGGGTACCCCCATGTTGACTGATACTTGGGATTCATATCATCATATGTCCAATTTGACTAAAAGGTAAACTCAGCAATATTAAGGCTAGTACATATATGCATATAGCCCAATTGTTTCAAATGTTACTGAGCCGAATGAGAATATTTTATAAAATTCAATATCACACAACCCCTGGTTAAGTGGTCCAGTTAATTTGCTAAGATGACGGTAGGGCAAGACTTTAACTGTGGTTAGTTTATATAACGTTTTTATTTACTTGACGTTTGGCTAATCTGAACGTATGAAAGAAGAGCCGTTGTGTGTGTAAAACATTACAAAACATATACCGTTAATCTCAAATATTATATTATGGCTGCATTGGTTGTTACAATCCGATCATAATAGATGCATTTCACAGTAAATTAGTTGCAATGCGCTTTACGTGGTTATTATCCCTGCCATAGGGCATTGACTATACCCAACCTCGCTTAGAGCAAGCCATCCAATCAGCTAATGATTGCATCAGGATTAGCATACTGACAATATATATCGACTCCCAACTGGGTACTTGGTTAACTGGTGAGTTATCATCGACATATGTGTATTTTATCGCTTGCCAAAGACAACCAATACAGCATTTGATGTTCAATGCCAGAGAGCAGGATTCGAACGCGTGAAATAATAACCCCACCATACTATGAGTCAAGCACTCTAACCACTGGAACACCCTGTCATTATACATGATGGATATCGCTGTCATTTTACTAACACCATGCAACAAAATAATTATTATTTTAATATATATATATGTTCTCGTATTTTTCATATAAACACTGGGTTTTTCTCAAATCTCTTGGATTAGCAGACATCCCGAAAATGACAACTTAAAAAAATAACAATACTTTTTCTTAACAGCATCATTTTGCCCTACAAGCTGCATCAAAGGAATTCAGCAAGAATTGCCACCCTCACAGCTTATTAACATGACCACTTAATCAGAGCTAGGTTATGGACATTTCTAATTACCCTAATGATGATGGATAAGTTATCATATTGTGTAAGAACACTTTGTGAGAAGGGATACACACCTGGCTAAATTTCCAAAAACATTACGATTTAACGTGATGGCCGCTGCGCAGAAAAAAGTGCATGTGGAAGGGGGAGGTATAAGGCTATATTCTCGGATATGTGCCCACCCCTCCAAGTGGCCTCAATGAAAGTTTTTTTCCCATGGGGAATTGGAGATCCACCCACAAAAGTTTGATGAAAAACTGTGAACTTAGAATAAGGACCAGACATTTGGTGTGAAATATTTTAACCCTTTACCCAACAGAAGGGCCCTGTGTCAATGCATTCTCTTATATATGCGAGTCGACCATATGTCGCCTCGCATATATAAGAGAATTCATTGGCTTAACACATTACAAATTATAAGGCCAATGCATTCTCTTATATATGCGAGGCGACCTATGGTCGACTCGCATATATAAGAGAATGTATTGACACAGGGCATAACTGTAACTATCACAATGTGGTCAAGGAGCCGGTTCTAAAGATATCCATATTTGTATGGTTCTATTGAGACAGACCGAAGATATTTTAGGCTGTTGAAGCTTTATTTGGCCGGTTTTGGCCGTTTTTGGCCGTTTTGTTGGGTAAAGGATTAAATAACAATACGGTGGAATGCTATCATGTTAAACACTTGTTAATTAAACTTGTCAAATAAGATTTAGCATCCGTACCCATTGGTTACTAGCACCATTATATGCACAGCAGGCTATTCTCTCGCATGGTGACTATAGCCCAAGCTAGATGACCAATATGGTCGCCCAGTCTGTTTTAATATGTAATTTTCCATCTGGAATCTGTTCCATTAAAGACATATTATGGACTTGTTCGGGTATGAGAAACTCATTAGTTAGTATTCAGGCACTATGCCAATAGGATGAATATGTAGCATTCTACTAACTTCGCCGAATATATAAAGCAAATCGACTGTACCACTCCATAGAAAACATGGTCAGAACTACGCTGAATTGTAAATATTTACATCTCGATTCGGGATGTAACTATCGGCGATAAACTAACGAAAACAATTTAATCATCGAGAGCCACTGTATTTAATTAATATGTAAGAATGACGATGTGTGTTGTCAATTTGGATATAATATTTGTAAAAATAGCTACTTTTAGAAAGATTATTCTCTATTTATAGCTGATCACCATACCGGGGTGTTTCACATCACTTCAACCAATAACATTTCATTGAACAAAATAACATTTCATTGAACAAAATTCATGTATTCTTTGCAAAAGACAGAAACACAGGGGCTTGTAATTCACTCGCTTATCTGCCACACCCCTCTCCCAACTGCACTACCATTATGTGCCATACCGATATACATGCTTTACTTCATGATAGTAAACCTGGGACTCATTTATACTACCACAGTATAAAGCAAACACGTATATACTAATAGGGATGGTACATATTATAAGGGCAGTGTGGGTTTGGAGGGGACAGTGTGGTGTGTTACTTTTAAGCCATTGTGGCAGAAATTATAATCCCGAAATCAATGTGTTCAAATACTCAGCTTTTCATTATATTGTTAGGTCCCATCTATCCAAGGATGAACATCATACAATAATAAAAGAATTTTGTATATCTTTCAATATCCATACCATTTAAAGAACCGGAAGAATTAAATGAACTGAATTTGGCATCACATGGGTAATTGAAGGTAAGGCATAACAACGAAAACCTGTGAGAACTGATGGAATTGCTTTTTTCAGTGCAATTCTTTCCTCATAAGTGGGCAAGTCTGAGTTTAATGTGCCTGTCATTTGCAGAATGAGGTCCCATAGGGTGAATTTAGTGACGATATTCTGCATAGCGGGCTAGCATCACAAAATTTACCCTCTGGGGACTTCATTCTACATGGCTTCATCTGCTATGGGTGACAAACATGTAGACATAGACAAATGGTGAATATTGTGATGTACACCCATTTGGGAACCTCACAGCAATGTATCGTTTGGGATATAGAGAAATTTAACTAAAAAAGAAAAAAAAATCTATGCGAAGAAGTTTCTACAGAAATTAGATAATAAAGAGACTTACCAAAGAAGGTGAGGCCTAAGCAGAATGAGGTCCCCAGAGGGTGAATTTAGCGATGCTAAATTTTTTATATTTGAAAAAACAATTACATGACATTGGAAAAATCTGTGATCGGAGCTCAGATTCACCCAACCACCCGGACTTTGTGACTTGGAATTTTTTCGCGACCCTCCCCTGCCCTGCATAACTAAACTAAAGTAACCAAAAAAATTGGACAATTTTCTTAGCATTTTGGAATCTGATAGAGCCAATATATGAACATTTCCCAGATTTTCTGAATGCTACTTTTCCACTTTAATGTTTTTCCTCAAGAACTCACGTACATCTTATTATCGACTAAAAATGTAATTTCTATGTATCTACCTGGCAGAAGGAGCGATAATTTAAAAGTTTTGAATTGCACTTAAGCACAATCCCTTTATTTGAGCTTAAGTGCAATTTATTTATTTGCACTTAAGCGCAATTAACATTAAATTTATATATAATTTAATCTTATTTATCAGAGAATAGTTATAAAATAAGGCCAAGTAAAAAAAATAGTGTGTTCTCAGGCACCTCCCTTGTCAGTGAAATTCTCTTTTAAAAATCTTCATCAAACATTTCTAAAAATATTTTCTGTTAAAAATATTGGATTGAACAAAGAAAAAACTATTTTTGGAGTTTGTTTTCCAGATTTTGAAGAAAAATAACAATAAACAGTCTTTCTGATCTAAATATTGAAATCTAATTGCCTGAGAAGTGAGAACACAGATATATTATTTTAATGGCCGAAGTAGTATTATATAGGGAGAGGGTCACACCCTCCCCAAGTAGTACCTGGGTTTAGGGCAGTTTATATGAGATATGCAAAATGCACAAAGCCACCACCTCACTGCACCATTTGATTAATACTTTTTATAAATGTTGGCAGGGACGTGGTGACAGGTAGATTGTGGTGTCACCCCCCCCCCCCCCAATTTTGATGAAAATATTCATCACCTTGATCTAGTTTATGAAGCTTTGGACATTATATTATCTTACAGCCAGTTATTCTGTGTCAAATGTCCTCAATATTAAATAATGGTGCAGGCAGGGTGGGGGAGTCTGCAAAAATAGGCAATGCCAGAAGCCAATATAGAATTTCATGCAATTCTAAACCAATGCATATAGAAGAAAAATGTCGATTTCAAAGGCTGCAGTACTTTAATTAGTGGCTGTGAAGGGTAAATCCTGCATCCAAAACCAGTGTCCAACTAAAGATAAAGGATACATTCAATTGTTTCAGTGTGACCATATACTAGTAAGCTTATGCATGGAATGGTATACTGTCCGAAATGAGAAATGGAATTATTATACATGCACCAGACCACCATTCGTCACTGCGGTTTAAAATTTCAATTTCAATATATGTATTAAGTCTAAATTTTAAGTGAATCGAGATAGACATATCGTATGAGCAAAAATAACAATAGTTATTGTATCATAACAGGGGTTTTACCACTACAGCCCATACATGTATGTTCTATACACGTTCTACATACTCCATAACAGGTACACATGATTTTCATATCCCACTCCCAATTAAATAACTGCATATGATGTTCAGGGGTCAGAAGGGTAGGGGGTGATACATATTTGGGGAGGAGAGTTAACAAAATACACCCACATGTATAAGAAGGAGAGATAATTTAAGATTTTATTTGCACTTAAGTGCAATTAATTGATTTGTGCTTAAATACAAACCATCTAAGTGCAATTCATCCATCAGCACTTATACGTACTTGTAAATCAGATTGACTTGAAATTCAAAACAGAATGAAGGGGCCTCTGAGAAAGGAATTACCAGTAGGTGGACCAGTCCTCCACGAAAAGCTTAAGCGCAAATAAAAAATCTAGGCAGAGCATAATTGAATTGCATTTAAGAGCAAATAACGGATAAATGTGAAAATGGCCTTACATACATGTACATCCATAACCCATCCCTTCCACCTGCCTCTGATGAAAATATTTTGGTTGTGGCCTTTGTATAAACAACCGATGGGTTTAATCAGAACATGTGGCCTTTGTTGACATTATTTGAAATTTATGGTTTATTGTTTATATAATAAAGAATGCTATTAGTTTTACCCCCAATTTGCCTCAAACTTTTATGTAAAATGATGAAGCAATTTTTTACAAATTAATCCATATGTAGATAGAATTGATCCATTATTGCATTATCCTCCCTAACTTCAAAACTGACCAGTATAAATAGAGTGTTTACAATGAAAGTCTTCTAAAGACCATGAGCTTACTTACAAGCAGGCCATACCTATCGTTCAAAATATTCTACTTTGACAGAACATCACCAGTTATATGCATACACAACTGCAATAGTTCAAATTGAGATAAGATAGCAAGCTGCGCTTTTCCACTGGGGACTTTATATCATTTGTAACATTTGTAACACTTGTAACGCCCGTCTACGAGCAGTTTCTCTGGTATCTCAGAAATAATGTAACACTTGTAACGCATTGTAACATGTCGCTACACTGACCGCGGTAGAAAAAAATAGGCTGCGGTTTTCTACTGGGACTTTAAATCATTTATAACATTTGTAACACTTGTAACACCCGTCTACGAGCGGTCTCTTTGGTATCTCAGAAATAGTGTAACACTTGTAACACATTGTAACATGTCGCTACACTGAACACGGTAGAAAAAATAGGCTGCGGTTTTCTACTGGGACT
Organism: Siphonodentalium dalli; assembly: GCA_032622095.1. Classification (NCBI taxonomy): domain Eukaryota; kingdom Metazoa; phylum Mollusca; class Scaphopoda; order Gadilida; family Siphonodentaliidae; genus Siphonodentalium; species Siphonodentalium dalli. The sequence continues at coordinate 30,603,066 of CP136061.1, forward strand.
TTAAATCATTTGTAACATTTGTAACACTTGTAACACCCGTCTACGAGCGGTCTCTTTGGTATCTCAGAAATAATGTAACACTTGTAACGCATTGTAACATGTCGCTACACTGAACACGTTAGAAAAAAATAGGCTGCGGTTTTCTACTGGGACTTTAAATCATTTGTAACATTTGTAACACTTGTAACACCCGTCTGCGAGCGGTCTCTTTGGTATCTCAGAAATAATGTAACACTTGTAACGCATTGTAACATGTCGCTACACTGAACACGGTAGAAAAAAATAGGCTGCGGTTTTCTACTGGGACTTTAAATCATTTGTAACATTGTAACACTTGTAACACCTGTCTACGAGCGGTCTCTTTGGTATCTCAGAAATAATGTAACACTTGTAACGCATTTTAACATGTCGCTACACTGAACATGGTATAAAAAATTAGGCTGCGGTTTTCTACTGGCACTTTAAATCATTTGTAACATTTGTAACACTTGTAACACCCGTCTACGAGCGGTCTCTTTGGTATCTCAGAAATAATGTAACACTTGTAACACATTGTAACATGTCGCTACATTGAACACGGTAGAAAAACATAGGCTGGCACTTTAAATCATTTGTAACATTTATTATCTCTGGTATCTCTGAAATCATATGAAGTAAGATGCCCAGAATATGCATTTTGTAACACTTGTAACATTTGTAACGGTGTTACAAAATGCCTAGTGGAGGAAAAATGTACCGGTTTCATGCGTCTAATATCCACCTAGCTTCACATCATAAAAGGTTTGAATACAATAGATATTCAACAGTCATCACCTTACTATAATAAGCAGTAGTTAACGACCGTCATATTGTCAGCGACATTGAGTTAATGCAATTGGTATACGGATTTATGTGATTATAATTACATATAATGTTTGTTTAATGTTTCCGAATTTCGTTTCAGGTAACAATTCCCATAGCGCATCTGAATAAATGTTAAAGGAGAGTAAAATCATATGGAAATACCAGTAACAATCATAGCCTAAGCAGAACAGTCCATCGTTGTTTTAGTTATATTTTTATTCTGAGTAACAAATGAAGTTTAAAACAAATATTTTAGTCATTAACTGTGAGGCGCCGAGAAAATGAGGATTTAATTTGGCCAAATTGTTTTTATTAATTTGGCCAAAGTTTGTTTCATTTGGCTAATCAAATTTTCATTTGGCTAAACTTTTGGCCACAAAATGTGTCGGTCCAGCGCGAACGCTGCTGTACATCCAATTAAGGGAACAGTGGATTTAGGTATTTTATCTTGCGGACTGCCCAATGAACAACAATTACATAACAAGTGTACAGATTGAGCGTTTTGACGATTAGGCTGGTTAAATGTCAGTGCTTACCTGTTTCTTTCTCTCTTCAGCACTTTTTAGTTAGCTTTCCAAACGCCATGCTTTCCGTCTCTATTTGGGGTAAAAAAAATGCTGGCGGCCATGTTTTCGATAGAAAATCACTAAAATTTGATAGCTCCCATCTAGAAGCGATCCTAAACATGCCTGTAAATTTTTAAATCATTTCTCTTATAAACTCGGACTACAGAGTGTGCCGATTGATTCAAATTCGAAATCCAAAATGACTGCCGATGGCCGTGTTTTTTGACGAATTTCGGAACAAATCGATGGCTCCCATCCATAGGAAGTTTGGTGATGATTGGATGAGGGTGTGGCCTGTAGGTTGAGCTAAAGGAAATTGTTGACGGACGCACGCACGCACGAACGGACCCACGGATGACGAACGCCAACCCACGGCAATAGCTCTCACGGTAGAGTTGAGCTAGAAAGTCGATCTGTTTTTTTCTATTTTACATGTACTTGTTGATGATAGTTGTTTCGCAGACTTTTATAAAATTTATATTATTTCGCATAAACCTACTTCAGCAGATTATCCTTCACGTGACCGAGTTTAGTGGTCCTGACTTCAGCAGATTAAGTGATATACGTTGACAATGACCATAAAGCTCATAACTGAGGACGCTCTTTATTGTCTAACGCTTTCGTTCGACAAATCCAATAATAGACGCTCTTTACAATAGGCGATCAATGGAATTGTGTAAGCTTGACAAAATATTTTTGAATTTCTTATTTTGAAAGTCGATATATGGCCATAAAAACACCTGATAATGGGCCCATTGTGTTACTGCACGCCGGGCATTGCACTTGTTACGGTATACTATATTTAGGTATATATGTATCACCTTTTTTTTTCGTACAATGTACTTCGCATAATAGATGAGATAATGAGATGGGATGAGTCTCTGAATTTTAACACATGGTTACGAGTTCAAACAAGTCGAAAGACAATATATGATTAGGAACTATAGTGTAGAAATATCGGAAATAATAGAATTATATGACTGTCTCGAAGTGCGTATATATTCAATACGGAATTATTGGAATGTCTCGAAAATGTGCGTAGTAAATGAGGAATGTCTCGAAAAATTCGCCTATTCAGTGTATCAATGCGGTTGTGAGGTAAAATGAGTTATACTTACAACCAGTCGACCTCTTCTACTGACGTCGCTGTCTTCATCTTGTGCGTGTAGGCTTCCCAGGCATAACGCCAAACCGAGAGCAATCACAGCAGTCTTCATCGTGTCGGCGATTTAGATCCAGACTGGTCCAGATTTCCCTTTTTATTCTGCTTTATTGAATTTTTTTGCTATACAAATGGCTGCCATTTAGCTATAGTGGGTGTCAGTTGGGACATACTGGCATTCATCTATTGTGGGTGTGGATCGGGGTGTTACTTTGCGGAGGAAACAAGTGACCAACACGCAGACTCGAGTGTACTTTAGATACTGTGTAAGAGTCCTGAATGTTGGCACATTGCGTCTTTGAGTTGAGTGTGCCCAAAGACACTTTAAACTAAACGAGTGCTTCCATTAACTATAACCTCTATCGCACGGGATGTCATTCAGTATAAAGCCCTTTGTGCGCGCGGTAACATAATTATAATGTACACAGCTGCTTCTATGGTTCAACTCTGCTCAACATTCATTCAATGTATCAGGCTTCAGAAAGTTATGTTAACGGCGGTTCGAGGCCTAACATTTTACTTCGCGATGCTCACTTCTACCATAATTATTCATCAAAATATATATAGGGTGTTGCGACAAAAAATCCAGAATACAAGGTCATGTGGAACTATTTGATACGTTTATCTATTTGTTTTACTGAAATGTCTATCAGTTAGAAATCCCCCATATGGTGTGTCAGATAAAAAAGAATCAAACAATTGAAACTTTCAAAATCCCAGTTGGAACATTTCGACTCAATGTGGGGTGTGGTTAGATATCAAATTTTTGGCAGTTGGAATTTCATGGTTTTAGGGGGTGCTGGGTACAGTTATATATACCAAGTATGATAACCCCTCCCCCAACGGAAACCCTTTATGGAGTTTATGAAGAGCCACTGCGTGCATTCCACATACACATACGGACGAAATAATAAACTAAGATTTCGATATAACGAAATACTAATTCGTTACAACGAAATAAATTTTCGATATATCGAAATAAGATTTCGTTTTAACGACATAAAGGTTCGACATAAGATTTCGTTTTAACGACATAAAGGTTCGACATAAGATTTCGTTTTAACGACATAAAGGTTCGACATACGATTTCGTTTTAACGACATAAAGGTTCGATATAAGATTTCGTTATAATGGAATCTTGTTTTGTTACTTCGATATCTTAATTCGTTACCTTATTTCGCTATAATGAAATATTTCGTAAAATCGAAATAAAAGAAAGTTTGAATTCTTTTTTGAATGCTTTAATAACTCAGTCATGAATTAACATGAAATTAGAGATGAATAGGAAACATATTTACCCGATTTACGACATAGTCATCGTCATCTTCAAGCGAAAGCGAACGCGAAATTAGTCGTAATTAATTATATGTATATGAAGCGATTAACAAAGTTTAATATTCCTGAGATAATAAAGTTCACAATGTTTGTCAGTTGCGGAATGTGGAATATGAGTGCATCTCCCGCGAGGTAGATATGATGCTTAGAGTTGAACGATTAGCGTTCATATAGCAACGTTCAGTATGTTAGTATTTACACAATTCTCGTTTTCAGAACACCGTTCTTTTGAATGAGTATTTCCGCCAGATGTTATCAAATATATTGAATTATTTACAATCATTCGAACAACACTAATCCAACAGTTGTGTTGTGGTTTGATGCCGGATATTGTCAATAATATAACACATTGTCTCATACTAACATATCGTGTCCCAGTGGTTTTCAAAAATAATTCAAAACAACACTATAGACGTAGACAAGCCCTATAAATAATATCATCATTGGTTTGATTGTTATCCGTTAACCCTTTAGCGTTCAGAACACCCCAGAGCGCCCTGCCGTGTAGCGTCCATAAAGCCCTAGAGCGCCCTGCCGCGTAGCGTCCAGAGAGCCCCAGAGAGCCCGGAGTTTTGCGTTTTTTTCAGTCATAGTTTACAACAAAACTATTGCATTATAACACAACAAATTGCTTTCATTGTTAATGTAAATAATAAAATATATGTTACATTATTAATTGTTAAGTTTTTGTGGGAGATTTTGTACAATTTAATCAATAGTTGTCAATAAAATCGCAATAAAACGAAAAGTGGAATGCGGCGGTGCTATTTTTTGAAGTCGACTAGAGAAATCAGCGTACTCGGGTAACTGTGTACGGTCGTCTAACTGACATTTATTTATTTTCGAACTTTATTTTTATTTCCAATAAAATATTCACTTGACTTGTTTATGTTTTTATATCATATGCATCCAAATATAAAACAATCACTACCATTAATTTGACTAACGAAGCTACGGTAAGAGCAAGACGACATGCTGATGTTAGTTTTTGTTACTAAGGACGCCGTGTTTGTTCTTACTGCTGACAGTGCTGTGTAGGCCTATTCCCAAATAAAACTGTTTCCAATTATTATTTTATTTTTCCTAATTCTTCACATGATCATATTGACAATATTATATTTTTTATAGAGTGTATAAAATGTATAGAATAGCAATGCGAGGAACTAATTAGAAGCTTCCAGCAAACAGCGCGTTCGCGTTTACCAATTTCTGAACACGTGGCTTCCATCCAAGCTGGGCGCGAATTTCAATCTTATAGTTATCAATAATTTTTCAAGAGATATTTATCATTTAATCGAACAAAATTGCACTATTAGTATGTCCTTTGTTACAAGTTGAACATAGGCCAAACAATATATCGATTACCGGTAGTTTAACTGTGTACACACCTTGTGTTTTGGCACTAAACTGTGATATACATTGCATCATCATTACATCAAGGTCAAGGTGACGCCTGTGTCTCAATGTGATTTATTTTTAGTATATTTAGTCATCCTTATTCAATACGATGTCTTGCTAACTATTATTTAGTTTGGCATCTCATATATTCACGAAGAGAAAAGCACTGTTATCGACCTTAATGGCCATTCAATCTTTTTCAAATGACAATATGTGATGGACATGATCTACGCATGTAAATGTGACAAGATATATCGTAATAAACTGGGTCAAGTACGTACGCATTACGTTCGTGAGGTACACAGAAGGAGTTGTTGTCAGCGCTGAATATATAGTTCTTGCGATATATATTTCAATTCCGACATATTAAACATTATATTGTTACTGAATAGCATTTCAACTTCTAACCTATGATTTAAAAAATTGAAATTTTAGTCTATTAATGCTGTTTTTATGTCTTTTTTTATACATGACACACGGAGTAATTGTCCAAGTATTTACGTCGACGTTGCATCTTATTTCTGTACCCTCACGATCATGGCTTGTGTTTTGTTTACATTGGTTACTATCTGTGATCACGTGTCAACAACAGTTAATCAGATTTTTACAATGCTGGAATAAATTTCACAATGCATTTCCACATTTTATTGAATTTCGTTGGTACATTATTAAATGCAAATAAATAGAAGTTGGTTAACACTTTGCTAGTGATTGTGGAAAGGTGAAGGTAATTCTGGAAATCGAGGTTACAACGTCAAACTTCATACAAAATCTTCGCGGTGTTTTTGTTGATAAAATATTGGGGATAATTTTATTAAACGATGTCAAAGTATGGTACGCATTCATGTGGACATGAACTAGAGTGATTGGTGCACATGTAGATGTGAAATTTAAAGGAATGCACGCGTAAAACGATCTCATTATTTTATTAGTAAGTGATTGCTAATAGTAAAGAAAGTACGGCAACTGTGTTTCCTTGCCGTCTTACGTAATACACAACTCAATCGACGACGTTTTCTGTTTTGCAAATTTATATATGCAATATATAATGGGGGATAATTTTGTTTAACGATGTCAAATTATGGTACGCATTCATATGGACATGAACTAGAGTGATTGGTGCACATGTAGATGTGAAAATTTAAAGGAATGCACGCGTAAAACGATCTCATTATTTTATTAGTAAGTGATTGCTAACAGTAAAGAAAGTACGGCAACTGTGTTTCCTTGCCGTCTTACGTAATACACAACTCAATCGACGACGTTTTCTGTTTTGCAAATTTATATATGCAATATATAATGGGGGATAATTTTGTTTAACGATGTCAAATTATGGTACGCATTCATGTGGACATGAACTAGAGTGATTGGTGCAAATGTAGATGTGAAAATTTAAAGGAATGCGCTGCAAAACGATCTCATTTTTTTTATTTGAAAGTGATTGCTAACAGTAAAGAAATTATGGCGACTGTGTTGTCTCACGCAGTACCGTACACAACCAGATCTCCGGATTTTTTTGTTTTGCAATATTTCTGTTGATAAATTGAACACAATAATACGATAATTTTTCGGAAATTACCAGCTGAAATGACAGCAATAAAATTCAGAATCTGATACATTTCAATGTGAAATTGATTTTAATTCTATGCAACGAATCAGGGTCAAGAAAAATCCGGAAAGATACCTACCAACTCCATAGTGTCTCCTTGTTCTCCATCGCCAGATGGAATATATGATCAAACAAATCATCTTACCTGCTCTTCCCATACTAAGGATGTAGTATGAATTAAATAAAAATTGCACATTGCCAATGGGGGGGGGGACTTGACTTTCATAAATATGAAAATCAATTGTTACCAATTAATTAAAATAAAATAAACCATCCTTGCAGATAAACAAGAGCCACCATAAGATTTAATAATACATTTTTTCCTATAACTTTGACGTTACCAGAAAGTTATGTTGGCTGGGGTGACGACGTTCTCTCCTATCAGTATTGGTGTGGGTAATGACGTTAGACATATTACTGTTGGGTAAAGGGTTAAAGGCACGGGCGGCGTTCGTTGCAGAAATAATCATATTTGTTCAAATCGCCATCAACAGAAGGAATATTAAAATATATATAGTTTTGTTCATATGCCAAACATAATCAGCGCGTAAATAGTATATTGTCGTCAAGACGTACGATGGTGTACGTAAACAAGAACCTACTCGTGTTACAGAAGTTTTGCTTCTATTTACATAACACAGCGCAATGCTAATTGGTTAATCACACACAAATGATATAAACGCTCTTTATTACTTCCATATCAGGAAAACAGCAACAAATAACGCTCTTTATGTGTACCATATCCGGATCTAAACAAAAGCCAGGTTCTGTAACGATTTTTATTGCTTTTGTTGACATAACAACGGAAAAAAAACATTTGACAATAACATACTGTTTATGCCATATTTCTTATAGGTATAAGAACAAACTCTGTCTATATTTACTATTCTTTCCGTTTATGGCGGTTTTTGACGGAGCTGAATATTTTAACAGCATACCCACCGCCAACGCCGCCCGTATCTTTAAGCAACACTCTGGTAACATTTACATCCACCTACCACGAGGTTCCACCACGGTTGGTGAAGGCAAAGGGACTTAAGCTGTTCGAAGTGGGTTGATGCGAAATAACATAAAAGTCTGTAAAATAGCTGTCGTCAACAACTGCATGACAAATAGATAAAATTTGTTCTTCTTTTAATTATTAAGAACCCTACAAAAATAGGATTTCGCCTGTCAAAACATGTGTTATATAAACATGACTGGTATATTGTAAAGTACAGATTAATGCCCATTAGTCCCACAAGAAACCAAATTTTAATCGAAAACAATCATATTCAGACTAAACTCTTTTACCTTACTACACGTGTAACCATATTTGTTGACAAATCAGCGAAATCATTGTATCTGTTATGTTTACATAACGATGGTCTCAACACGCCAAATTTCGTTGTTGTAGAACTATTCAAATTCAAATAATTTATTCTCAAACCAAATGTTTATGGTAATAGAGACACATTATATCAACATGCGCCCCCCCCCCCCTCTTAATTTTCATATTCAATATCCATGCATAATTATGCATTTTAGTTAAACCGAAGTAACTATATCCACCCACATGGAGTGGGCGATGCCGATAGTTATTAGTTCGCATGCGCCGGCATTCATATAATACGTGTATTTTATATAGACGTGAGTGTTCGGGGTAATTTCCATAAATTATTCAAAATTATTTCAATGAAGCTAGATAGTGTCGTTCTAGTGTGACCACACTGTATGAATATACATCCACACACATTAAATGTATAATGATTGTGTTAGTTCTTGAAACAACTCACTTATACCTTTAACAACTCACTTCTACCTTTAACATAGTGACGACCCCCTCCCCTATAGACACCATCCCATCAACAATCCAATGTATTCATTTGACACAGCTCGCAGCCGATGGGAGAGATGTTCTCAGTGCACCTGCTGAGCGTTAAAAAACTCAGGGACTATAAATAATGATTATAATATATATATACTTATTTTTCCCACGTTCTTCTTAGTGGTGATGTTTACATACTTTTATATATTTTGAACATTTACTGCGAGTGCCTTAGGTCACTTTAATACATTCGACATGATATCCTTATTTTCACAATCATACTAGTACAGAGGTAGACCGCCCTGGACTTCAAGATTCAAGATTCTTTATTGTTGTTCTAATTACATATGTAATATACGAACAAATCAATATATAATAATTCAGATCACCACTCCCTCGAATGTTTACCCGTAAAACAACACCCGTTTACCAACTCGTTATCACCAATATATGCGGACATTAGCTCTGAATTGCCATGCACGTCAGTACATGAAATTAACACCATCGACAACGGTTTTTAATTTCCTCATTGTCGTAATACTACTATAGAGGTAAACAGCCCTGACCACTCCTTCGGGTTAAGGGGGTGCAAATGTTTTCCATATATAGGTCTCAGTGCAAACGTTTAGTGTGTAATGTTTACAATATAATTCCAGGTCCAGCATTTTCTTTAAATCTGAAAGATAAGCATTCAAAATATGTAAAAGAATCATGTCCGACAGGCAGGGATTTCTCCTTTATATCAAAAGAATCATATCCGGCAGGCAGGGATTTCGCCTTTAAATCATATCCGACAGGCAGGGATTTCGCATTTATGTCATATCAGATTCAGATGTTTATTACGCCTTTCGTCGCATTTGACATAACAGGCGATTCAATTTCAAACAGTGTACATATTACATAATATAAATGTGAGGTGACATAATATACATACACAATATAGGTTGGAGTTATTAGTGTACTACATGTACATGGTATATTGATTGAGGGTATACTATCTTATAATGTGATTATGTTATCTTATAATTATTGGGGGTATATAATGTATGTGGGGCGATTCCCTGTACATATGTTGTATGAGGGTGGGCATTTGTTGTTGTTGTTTTTTGTTTTGTTTTTGTTTTTCATTGAGCCTCAGGCGTGGATCATTAGTGTTTGGGCCTTTTTTAGATATATTGATAGATTTACTATGATCTTTCTGTTATTTGTATCGAAGAGGTCATGTAATTTAATTGTGTTCCGACAGGCAGGGATTTCGCCTTTATATCCGACAGGCATATATATATATTTATTGTGTGCCTCCTATGTGGAGAAGAATATAAAGGTTACAATATGGTATATACATGTACATGGCTATCACAACGTCGTTGAAAACACACCAACACAGAGCTGTGGTATATTGTTTTAGCGTAATTTTTCTGACAACACCACACAATTCAAACTGCACTAGAAAAGGTTAAAGTGATGTGAAGCACTCCGGTAGTGTGATCAAATAGAAATGGAGAATAATCTTGCTCAAAGTAGTTATTTTCACAAATATTATATCCAAATTGACAACACACACCGTCATCCTTATACATTAATTTAATGCAGTGTCCCCCGATGGCGAAATCGTTTTCGTTAGGTTATCGGTTAGTTGGTCCCTGATTAAGAAGTTAATATTTACAATCGAGCGTAGTTCTGACGATGTTTTCTATGAAGTAGTATTGTCGATTACTTTGAGATTTTCTGGAAAATTAGAAGAATGCTACATTCCCCCAACTGGCATGGCGGCCTAATACTAACTTATCAGTTTAACGCACCCGAACAAGTCCATAATATGTCTTTAATTCTTTTTGCTATTTTACCAGTACAGCAACACCCTGGTGCGGACTCGCCAACATATGTTGACACCTGCTCTGAATTGCTTTCTACGTCAGTGAGGTTACCACTTTCGACACCGTACTCTAAATTTCTCATTCTCATTATACTACTAGTATAGATGTATATGGAGCCCTGGATCTTCACTCATTCCAATGTTTACCAGTACAGCAACATCGGGTGTCGACTCGTTGTCACCAACAAATATGCCGACACCTGCTCTGAATTGCCTTCCACTTCAGATCATCACCCCTTCGAATGTTAGCCCAGTACAGCATCACCCGGGTGCCGACCCGTTCTTACTAGCATTTTCAGCCGCCTACTCTTGTTCCGCCTCAGTCATTGAGACTAACACTTTCGACACCGATCTCGACAGGATTTCTTCCACTCGCTGTTGAAAGAACTGGAAGCTGCTTGCCAACTTCTTCTGTGTTGTTCTCTCGGGTGTAAACCACATCAAAAGGATTATTGTCGTCTTCCGAATCGCTGGCTGTTGTCCGGTCGTCACTCGACGACGAACTGCTGCTTGATGACGTCACTATGACGTGTGTTTTATCGATGGATTGCTGCTTCACGATCCTCTTTTGTTTTTCAGCAGATTTGGAATAGTCGCCGCTCTCGAAATGCTGGAAAAAGACCGATATTTCCGCATGAATTATATATCTACACTTGTTCATCCACATTCTAGCCATATCTCTAAAAGGAACACAATATATCTGAAGTGGGTACTTGTAAATTAACTGTCTTAACTATTATCAGTAATCCAATAAATAGACAAATCAGTAACCAGAATTACTCACCTGGTATGAGACTATACCAGGTCACTAAACCAGAAGTTGTCATAATATCAAGCCAGAAACCACCATTTTGAAATGACAGAGTGTTCGATGTGTTCTTTTTGCTGTTTACAGTCTTCATTGAAACTCGTGTGCGGTTCAATGTTTCTTTCAAACTCCATGCAGGGTTTACCTCCATTGATGACTCGGTACGACCGACCGCTGCTATCGGCGACATTTTCCCCACATTTGGTGGACTTCCGCGAGTTTAAGATATATACTTAGCGATCAGAGCAACACGATGCCCTTGTTAAACACACAAAATATCGATTAACATTTTGTGTAATTTCGTACCTTAAGTTTGGAAAGTCCCACTAGAAGCAAAGAATTATATTTCGAAACGGTGTGATTTGGTTCTCCTATTATTTTATAAACACAAACGTATAAATGCAGATGGACGACAATATCACGACAACACGCTTGGTCCGTCAAATACAAGAGTTATAATTTGCTGCAATTTTGACTTGTAGCTTGCGAAAATCGTCACCAATCTACCCTCTGATCCTTTATTCTGTCATTGAGTTTTTAGTGCGGGAATTGTTCTCAAAGCACATAGGAAATTTGACTTTCGGGCGATCGGTTTACGCCATTTTTGCTGGAAAACCCCGCGCTAAATATAGAAATCACATATCAGTACACAGTCGGTTACAGAGTCAGAAAGGAAGTATGACTGGTGCTCTCTGGTAGAGATTATGTTTCTTTTGTCAAATGAAATTTTCGACGTTGTAAATACGTTACAGTGTCTCCAGATGTCTGTTATAGCGTGGTACCAGGCTTCGCGTCGGGTGGTATTGGTCCCATCTCGCCTGGTACCACTCTACACCAGGCAACTTGTGACACTGTAGCTTATAATAAATGTGTATCCTATGCCTACTTGTGTTGGGTGATACTCTCCATTTAACCGATAGCACAGTTTTTCAGACGCCTTGTAATCATAACCGGTTCAATAATTTTCTTAAGAGTTTCCGGGTGTTTCCCTCAATATTTTGTTTAGATTCTAGCGGTTTGGGCTGTATATTTGTGTGTGCGAATTCCATGTACTGCTTGAATGTGTAGAGTTTGCGACGACCCGAAAAAAATACATAGCGCCGTATTACTATATATTCAACCCTCAGAAATTAAATTATCGCAACTAATGACCAATAGGAAAATACAGTTCAACGCGGTGTCGCTAAATTCGCTTCCGTAATATTCTCCGGTTTAATGAACTGAATGTTTGAACTATTACTTTTTTAACATATCGATGGAACCCGATAATGCCCAATTTAAACTGATAATGTAACCCTCACCCCCCCCCCCCCCCATTAACACACCCGCTTGGGTCCAATGGCTGATTGACAATCTTGTCGCAGTTAACTGTCGCAGTTAACTGTAGCATGTGTCCACTTCGATTGAGCAAAGGATCATGTAAATAGTAAATGGATTCTGAAATGGCGATTCTTTATATAAAATGATATATATATATATATATATATGTGGGCCAATTCTCAGAAAGCCTCTAGTTTAGAAGTTGGCTGCACCCCCACCCCCCCCCCCCCCCTCCAACAAAGGTTTTTATATATCAAATTAAATGTCATTATATGACGCATCCGATTTTGCTTGTTGCCCGCTTCAGAATCTGTCCCAAAATAGATTTGTTCAAGGAAGACAACTCCTACCCCTTAATAAAATAAAAATTTCATTGAGTGCAAGTGTCAGCGTATAAAAATATGACTGTGATTATAAAGTGAACAAGACATCGTTTATATTAATTACAGATCACCATAAAATAACATGAGATACAACACTGGACCAATGTATAAGCTAGTTCGAAAAAATTGCGATAAATATTTTGAAATTGGGAAAAATTACTTGAATTTTGAAAAATAGTGTCACATATAATTGGCTGTAACTTGTGAAACACATGGGCAACATATCTCAAAAATTGCCCCAAAGACCTAGCAAAACAATTTGGATGATGGACTGATAATTATATTTCTGTGAAAATGCGCTGTGGGCATAAACTTAACCCCACCCCCTAAACTATAAATTTCTCTGAAAAATGAATTGCATAGTTTACACTTAGAATGCCGCATGCAAAGAAGGCTTTAGGGGCATAAAACAGTGTAGAGATTTTTGATGGGGAATTATAAGCAACCTTGTCCGAACATGTTCTAAGATGAAAATTTGGGGGGAAATGGTGAAAATTTGTATTTTTACTAATTTCTAAAAAATTTACAACATTGTGATTAAATTTGGATAGGGGTATGGAAACGTCACACAAGGATACTGGTCCAGAAAATGTAAATTCATAAAACCTCACATGATAACTTTTTTGTCAACTATTTCATATTTTTACAATTTTTATTTGAATTTTTCTACAAAGCCGATTATATATATATATTTCAACTGGTCACATATGGTTAGCAAAGGCTGATGAGTGAGACTTATGTTTTACTGGGGGGTATTTTCTTATTTTGTGATACTAGACACAATTGACGATATGTACAGCATCGGACACTTCATGTTTGATAATTGTTTTCAGATGGCATCCAAAACGGCCACCCACATCGAAGATTTTCAAACTTACCGACACAAATTAAACTGGGTTCGGCATATGTGGATAATGGAATTGTTCATTAAGAATGCATTCACTGGTGCTCCTCAACAAACTAAAGAACTCTAATATCTTGTACCAACTCATTTATTGTGATGAATAATTGATTGACGAAAATGCCCAATGACTCTGCTCATCCTCATGGTAGCCAGTTAAGTAAAATTTGGCACTACTTCGGTTATTCCATGCAGATATCCTCACATTTCATATACCAGTACGTCCTGACATGACGGCGGCCAAATAACAATTCGCATGAATCATTGTAGCCAATTGCAAATCTCAGTAGTTCTATAACTGCATTTGGATAGGGATGAAGTGCCATCAATGCGTTGTTGGTATGCAGAGCTTCCGGGCCCCTCACGCAGCGACCATGCGATGGCCGTCAAGGAAAACCAAACCCATATAATCCCATGCACCCATATATCTCATTAAAGTGACTATGCTTTCTATACCGGTACTTCTGTTGCGGGGTCATTTTAGCCAGACCTATTTTCAACCTTGGGGGAGACAAGCAGAACTCCCACGGGTTGATTATATATTAGCGCTGGGGGACGGACCGGGCCACCCGTGGCAATCCGATACAATGCATGACAAAAGGTTCAGTACTTCTGGATTTTAGGAAAAAATATTTGACTCTGTTTATCTGTTATGTTTCTGCCCAGCTTGTGTGTATATATTCTGGGTCAACTGAAATCATTTGGGTTTGTTAACAATCGGAAGATTATAATAGTAGCATGGTGTTGATCTTTGCTATGAACCCGACGGGCATGAAAAAGACAATGAGAGTGGACTGGCCTATCATGATTACGCCTGAATCTTGCTTCATCATTGATTCATTATAGATTCATTTTTATGCATGTGCATCTGGGTGCTGATTATTCCCGCTCTGCGTCCAGGGGATAACATTCTTTACATGACACTCAAACGGGCATATATGTAAAGGTACATACTTTAGGGCCTCATGTCACAATGCCTAGCGTTGTTATCATATAACCATAAACATGTATCTTGTGCACTATAGATAGGGCTATGGTTATATATGCCACACCATAGGACTATATATGTAGCCCAAATTGCATAGGGTTATAAGGACATGGCATTCCAGAATGGGTTGAGTTATTGTGCCAAGTAATTGCTTGATAGTTTACAAGAAAAAAAGTGTTGCTTAAGAAGTCTGCAGTTTTTTTATTGATCTTGTTTAACAACAGGAGAAAAATTATCGTAATTCGTCGACTTGAATACATGTCGGCTTGTCACATAAAGCACATACAAATTCTTGACAGGATGTAAATAGGTCATCATCGATATTAGTAGATTGTTGAAGTTGTTGCACAATATGATACATTGCAATTCTTTTTTCAGAATAAGTGATTATGCTACCCTTTTCCTGCAACCCGAGAATACAATCCTGGTATTCAAGCAAGGCTTCACACATACTGTGTCCATGACACAGTTCCAGACAATGCCAAATATTTATCAGGTGGTGATAACAAAGACTCCTTGACAGGCTTCTTTTTTTTCGCGAATGGTCGAGTGCAGAATCAACATGTGTTTCAAAAACACTGAATTATTTGTTTGCCATGTGGTCGAATGTCACGTGATATGGTCCCTGAATGGCGATGTTCGCTTAGAGTTAGTTCCTGATCTCGTGCTAGCATGTTACCACTAGGAAACGGATACAGGTATACTGTTACATGCAGACAATGCAGCACGCCTCGGTCGGAAGCTAGTTATTATTTTTATTCCACTGACGTACGTGTCGAAATACTAGAATGTTATGTTTCTCAATGAATAGGAGCTAGGATAATTCTTCATACTGAATCCAAAAATAGGTCATGTGTCATTTCCGTGAACGACATAGCGGACAGTATTGTCCAATGAGGTGTGTGAAACCTTGCCTCTAATTCACGCATTGACAGGCTACGACATTCACAAATACCTATACAATGAATCCGTTTGACTTAATAGTCAAAAACAGTAAAATGTGATGCGACTTTAAATTTGCATCAATTTGTGTAATCTATTAATGTTGACGATGACACTATATATCCTACCAAGAGTTTGCATGTGGGCTATATTATGGTGGGCCATAATGTCGTCTATTCGACAAATTAATGTACACGTTCTTATGTTGTATAACCGAACACTGTAACACATCTTCTACATCCAGCAGCCGCATACTCCTTAAGAAATCACACCAACATCTTCGTGCGAACTATATCAGTGATTGGCACATCATACTAACTCCCAAGCCTGGTGTAACATGTCATGACAGCCATGACTGGTCGCTCTTTGATTGAGTCCAACAAACCAGATGGATTATACTTCCTCCCGATCGACTGTGACAACTGGCTGCAAAGATTCATGTGAATCTGGCACATGATCTTATTCAGCGCAGACTAACCATGTAACGATGTATGTGAGAATGTCTACAATAACCGAAATAGTGTAAATTTTGATGAATCTCATATAAAGCCCCCAAATATTATTAGTTAGTCATATTATGTCTACCCGGTGGGGAGTAATGAATACTATGCACAATTCATACCTTTTAGCTCCCTTATGCACATTCCAGGCAACCTATAGTGAAAATTCATGTTGATGACCTTGGCCTTGATCTCAATGTCATATGAGGGGGTCGGCCAATTTGGGTCTCGCTTCGAACTGAACCCCCATGGTCTACTCTATATGTGTGCCAATTTCATGTTTTTATCCAAGTTTGCACACCCCATCAGCTAACAGCCCCTACTAATTAGCGTGCCGTTATATTTAGGCATAGATTAGGGACATAGTTTAGTGTAGATTTTACCACGAGCGTAGTCATGTTTAGGCATGGATTAGGGACATAGTTTACTGTATATTTTACCACGAGCGTACAGTCATGTTTAGGCATGGATTAGGGACATAGTTTACTGTATATTTTACCACGAGCGTACAGTCATGTTTAGGCATGGATTAGGGACATAGTTTACTGTAGATTTTACCATGAGCGTACAGTCATGTTTAGGCATGGATTAGGGACATAGTTTACTGTATATTTTACCACGAGCGTACAGTCATGTTTAGGCATGGATTAGGGACATAGTTTACTGTATATTTTACCACGAGCGTACAGTCATGTTTAGGCATGGATTAGGGACATAGTTTACTGTAGATTTTACCAAGAGCGTACAGTCATGTTTAGGCATGGATTAGGGACATAGTTTACTGTATATTTTACCACGAGCGTAGTCATGTTTAGGCATGGATTAGGGACATAGTTTACTGTAGATTTTACCATGAGCGTACAGTCATGTTTAGGCATGGATTAGGGACATAGTTTACTGTAGATTTTACCATGAGCGTACAATCATATTCAGGCATGGATTAGGGACATAGTTTACTGTAGATTTTACCATGAGCGTACATTCATGTTTAGGCATGGATTAGGGACATAGTTTACTGTAGATTTTACCATGAGCGTAGTCATGTTCAGGCATGGATTAGGGACATAGTTTACTGTAGGTTTTACCATGAGCGTACAGTCATGTTTAGGCATGGATTATGGACATAGTTTACTGTATATTTTACCATGAGCGTACAGTCATGTTTAAGAATGGATTAGGGACATAGATTACTGTAGATTTTATAATGAACGTACCGTTATGTTTAAGAATGGATTAGGGACACAGTTGAGTGTATATTTTACCATGAGCGTGCCGTCATGTTCAGGCATGGATTAGGAACATGTTTAGACATGAACTAGGGGCATAGTTTACTGTAAATTTTACCATGAGCGTACCGTCATATTTAGGCATGGAATAGGGACAGTTGAGTCTAGATTTTACCATCAGCGAACCGTCATATTTAGGCATGGAATAGGGACATAGTTGAGTGTATATTTTACCATCAGCGAACCGTCATATTTAGGCATGGAATAGGGACATAGTTGAGTGTAGATTTTACCATCAGCGAACCGTCATATTTAGGCATGGAATAGGGACAGTTGAGTCTAGATTTTACCATCAGCGAACCGTCATATTTAGGCATGGAATATGGACATTGTTGAGTGTAGATTTTACAATCAGCGCATCGTCTTGTCTAGACATGGACCCGGACGTAGTTAAGTGTAGAATTTACCATCAATGTGCCGTCATGTTTAGCCATAGACAAGGGACGTAGTTGATGTAGATTTTACTATGAGCGTACTGTCTTGTTTAGACATGAACCAGGGACATAGTTGACTGTATTATTTTTATCATGAGCGTACCGTCATGTTTAGGCACGGACTATGGACATTGTTTACTATAGATTTTACCATAAGCGTATCGTCATTTTTATGCATGGATCGAGTGTATATTTTACCATCAGCGTACCGTCATAATCTGTGTCGTAAACATATAAATGCCTTCATATTACCACTTGATTCAGGGAGCATATATATATATATATATATATATATATATATATATATATATATATATAATATTTGCACATCCATACCATAAACAGATTGCGTACAACATCGTGATATTACTAAAAGATGAGACATGTCAAGATTTTATTTATCAAGGACGTTTTTATTTTAATTGATTGGTTGCTATGGTAATTGGTTGATGGACTATATCTTTATTATAGCACCATTAGTTAATTTGATATCGATGCTATGAACAGTTAGCACACTTACAGAATAAAAAGTGAAAATAGTTATAAGTAGAGTGCCTGACCCCATAAGTGTCAGGCTCGGTACCCTCGTGGCAACCGAGCGTCTCACTCTCAACGGTGACCATCATACCACGAAGTTAGCTCCCCAAATGTGGTCATGTGGTATAACCATAACCGAGAAACCAATCCTGATGTCCATTAGATAGTAAAACTAACATATCATGCTTACTCAGTTCCATCTTCAAGTCTCTAATCGTTGAGCATCAATTACTCTGATACTCGGTTGGTCTACTACTATTTATACGTCCATCCTATATAAAGATTGCTTACCGCATTAAAGGGGTACTGTTCACTAAATCCGGCCATTTATGGAACCATCTCATTTTATATTCAACAAAATATATGCAACAAATGAATTAATTTGAGCCATGGATAAGTGCAAAATACACGCATGTGCTCTATGAACGATGCAAACAACATAGTAATTATAATGAAAATGAACAAATGGATGAAGTTATAAATTCATTTTCATTATAATCACCATGTTGTTTTAATCGTTCATAGAGCACACAAGTATATTTTGCTCTTATTCATGGCTCAATTTCATTCAGTTGTTGCATATATTTTGTTGAGTATAAAATGAGATGGTCCCAAAAATTACAGGATCGTGTGTAGAGTACCCCTTTAAATGACTTCTAATATGCATGTGTTATACATTACTCAACAAATTATAACACTACTAAAGCATGAGATATTTCAATAATGTTGTTATCAAGAACGTTATTTGAAATTGACTGGTTGCTATGGTAATGGGTGTTGAAATATATTTGTATTATAGCACCATTATTTTATATCGATGGCGATGCAAAGAACGGTTGATACACTTACTGAATAGAAAGTTGAGACAGTTATAAGTTGTTTCCTCAGATCCATTTTCTCTAGAAGTTTGATGTGTTGTTTCTTGGTGTAACTGTAGTCTCTATGAGAAATGTCTAGACCGCCGATCTTCGCATTGTCAACAACGTCTTGGAACTTATCCAAAGCCAACTTCCTGCACTCTCTGGCACGATCTATATTAATGAGACAATACGGTCAACGAAATCCCGAAATTCCCCGCCATGTCCAAAATTCGGCAATCTCACACGACTTCCCCGTCAAGAACATTTTGGGCTGAAGTTTGTTAGATAGTGTCGTCCACCTCCCCCAAGCCCACCCACCCTACAAGTGATTTCCCACTCTACAAGTGATTTTTCCTATAGTGTTTTTGAAACGTGTCTCTTTGTGGTGTCATTCTTTTGGTATGCCCGTTATTTAGTAAAGGTGATTTTTTACTAAATAACGGGTATGTTAGAGTTACATTTCTTTGAAAAACTCAAAACATTGGGCGACAAATTTTCTCGACGGGGAAGTCGTATGATATTGCCCATACGGTGCATTATTTTAACAATAACTGGGAAATATTAAAATATTCCCCAGGTATTGTCATAAAAATAACAAGTCATTGTTTGGTGTGCTCTCCACTTGCTTACACACCCGAAGGTCAAATTGGTGTGACTAATCAATAAAATGAAAAACTGAACAGTGTTCGGTGATTACAATGCAGACTCCACTGTGTCGCCATAATCCGGTAATACGTTGTGGTCCGATTCACTATTCCGAACGTTAAAGTCCTCTTCCAAACCTAATACGTCAGAAAGTATATCTTATGTCGAAATTCCGACAAACGAAACATGATCCTCGTCTGATAACGATTCCACTCTATACGTTGACTGGGTCATAGTACTTCTAAATTCATCATCTGAGTCTATGTTGGTTGTGTGTAGATCTTAGAATACCACCACTTTGTGGGTGCATTTATTCTCGTGAACACAACATAGGTAGCGCGCGTTAATTAGTTAACACATTTAAGGTGAACTAATGTCGCTGGTGATGAGTGAGATAAACGTCATATATGCATTATATTATTAGGATCAACTCATGAGTTGTTGGTTAATCACAAACATTAATCAGCGTGTGATTTATCGCTCACAGACACACTGCAATCGACCAGCTTTCAAACATGGGCGGTTGTTCCATTCGAAACATGTCAGAAGAAACCAGGACACAGATAGACACAAATTATATGGGATGTTCATATTCATCCTGTATTCACCATATATTCCTATATTCACGACCATTTTATAATTCAAACACGGTAAGTATACAATGGTCCATAGCAATCAAATGAATAATAAACTTGATATCCCAATCACCACTCATCAAATAACTGGACTGTCAACGCGGCCCAGTGAGTTCCAGTTCAAAGCGATAATTTGGATTTGTGACAATGCCTTAGTAAGCGAAGTCGATGCAGCGAGGACGCACAATATCAGGCCAAGCCAATTAAATGTTTGTTGTAGCTGGAAGGTGTATTTAAATTGTATATTTTCAACAATTGAGTTGAGTCACAGCAGCCCAATCGAGAGACGCGGAAAACCATATACATATAGCTCTCCGCGTATACTCGAGCGGGCAGCTGAAACACAAGATAACTTACAAATTGTGAGGAGACACAATGTTCATATTATTGTAAATTTGGCTCAGTCAGTGTCATAATTTCAGGCAGCTAAATTTTGTTATATGTAATTCCTATGTTAATCCCTTCCTGACTGGATATAAAAGAATGCACCAGTTTACAAGGTCAATGTAAAAATTGCTAGGCCAATGCATTCCCTCACATATGCGAGGCTCCGCATGGGCGACCCGTGCACACAAGGGAACGCATTGGCTCAGTGTTTTCGCAAAACTTCAGGAAGCTCCAATGATGGAGGGGTTAATATTAGCTGACTATTAACTTGTATTTAAGAGACTGCAGAGGCGATACTTTTTATGTACATATATTTTGTTGTAATTTGATTGTTTTTTGTTTTTTTGTATTTCATGGGCAAAATTCTGGATAAATAAATATGTTTGTAAATGTATGTGGAGTCAATCATTAGAGAGGATTTTGTATTGGGCTAGGACACTGTCCCACTTCTTTCCAAAAGTTATTTTTGTATTTTAGTTATTTATATGTCTTTTCACTGCAACAAATTATGCGAAAGTGGGACAATATTTGACTTGGTGTAACACGACAAATTTCACACCAACTACTGGTTTGAAATATACGCATATACAGATCAATTCCACACTAGTGTGGTCTGATGATTCCAACAAATGTTGCGTAAAGCCGACCACACACGATGCAACAATGTTGAGTAAAGCCGACCACACACGATGCAACAATGTTGAGTAAAGCCGACCACACACGATGCAACAATGTTGAGTAAAGCCGACCACACACGATGCAACAATGTTGAGTAAAGCCGACCACACACGATGCAACAATGTTGAGTAAAGCCGACCACACACGATGCAACAATGTTGCGTAAAGCCGACCACACACGATGCAACAATGTTGAGTAAAGCCGACCACACACGATGCAACAATGTTGCGCAAGCGTTTGTGGAAGGCATGTTTCTTGTTGCCGGCAACACAATATTGTCAGTTTGAGATAATAAACTACACTTTTTGTTGTCATCTTCATTTCTGTTAAAATTGTGTTATTTATTTAGTAAAGCCCCATCAAAATCATGCTACATCGTGCCAATATTTCGAATAGGATGCATTCTCTAAACCACTGGGTTGTCAGCTATATTTTTATTACAGATATACTTCGAATAGGACTATAAATTGCAATTAATAACATTCTTCAAGTGAATTATGAGATAACTTTGTCAACGTCGGTATGTTAAAAATGGTGTCTATTGTCTGGTGTGTCGTGTGTGTTGACTCACAGCAATGTTGCGCAACAAAATTATTTTGTGGCAGTCTCAACAAAACATGGCCTGGCACACGTATCGTGTGCGGTGGGTTTTCGGCATGAAATTTACAAATGGTGAGATTTTTTTACTAATGTTGAGGGGTGAACCTAGCTAATATCTTACCTTCCTGTTGCTTATCTTGAAATCTGTCCCCCATTTTGTACAATATGTCGGCCACGTTGTGGATATATTCCGTCAGTTCTTGGTTCGGAGGAACGACTATATCACGTTTCATCTGCAATCCTCGTTCAGCCAGCGATAACGCCTTGTCGTAATCTTTCAGCACGAGATAGATGTCAGACTTCATGCGCAGTTTGTGGCACGTCTCCTTTGTACCGTAAATATTTAGTTTCTTCTCCATATCCAGACTCTGGTCATACCATTCGTTCGCTTCGAGCAGATAGGCTTTAGATCCTTTAGGGTCACATATTTGTTCATATTTGGCTTTGTGGTGCAACACGGCACCGATATTTGTCATATATATTGGTAACTTGATATGGACTTTAGTTTTAGAACCGGATATAGTTGATTCGATCGCTTTCTTATGATACTCAATGGACTTTAAATCATTTTTCATATCATAATATATGCTGCCAATTGTGTTGTTTATTTCTGATATCATAAAACGATAATGTTCCTCTTCTGTTCCACAAATGATGTCTTCTGCTTGTAACATGCTAGCTAATGCATCATGGTGTTTGGACAGCTTTCTGAGTAACTTTCCCTTGAATTGGTAGTATGCCGCCATCGCAATCTTGTGATCGCCGGGCGATATTGACGGTATACGCCATTCTAATTCCTCGAGAATTTGCTGAGCTTCATTCAGCCACGCTGTGTCTTCCAACCAACACATCCCTTCCATCGCTTTTAAGTACACCAACTGTCCGGGAGAGTCATCGCACCATCGAGCCTGGTCTTTGAAGATTTTTATTCGTTCAAACATGTTGTGCCATCTATCAGCCAGATTACACCAATGCGTCACATCTGCCACGTCCCTCCCTTTCTCGCGAACATAAGTAATATAGTCCCTATCATTAACGTAAAAGTAAAAGAGGTTTATATACTGTCGGCTATTTTCACAAAGTTTCACGAAATATGAGGAGTTTCGGTTGAACATTTCAGCTAACTGTTCCATTGTTCGTCCATAGTGTTCCATGTATTGTATCTTCGCAGCTGTGAAATCCTGTGAGTAGTCTTCTCTGCGTTGCTCGAGAAATTCACAAATGAGCGGATGGATAGAATATTCTCGGCCTTCTGAGTCTGCTCGACCTTCTGAGTCTGCTCGGCCGTCTGCGTCCTGAGGATTAATCTCCATTGACTTGTAATTCGAACTGGATTCAAGGAGATGCCGTGACATCAAAAAGTCTAAACACAACCGTATACTGCCTGGCGTACAATCAGTTCCAAATATCATCGAAACTTGTTTGATATCAAAAGGTGCGGAACGCCAGACTGATAACTGTATAATTCTCCGTCGATATAATTCTGGCATGGCGTCGAATGGTTTCTCCAGACAATGACGTATTCTCGCGTCTCCTGTGAGATGGTGTTCAAGATTCAACGAAATTTCATCTGCGTCAATGATAGAGTAGTTGTTCTGCAGCCAACTACAAACGACGCGAATAGCCAAAGGTGATGATGCGCATGCGCAGATTATTCTCTCTGTGGTAGAGGCGCTGATCTGTTTCTGCAAGAAATCAATTACGTTTATGCGCACATGAGTGTAACTACCGATTTTGATTTGGAGCGGAGAAGTCAGCTGTCACCTATGAACCCACTAAAGGTCCACTTAGCCCTTTACCCAACAAAACGGCCAAAAACGCCCAAATAAAGCTTCAACAGCCTAAAATATCTTCGGTCTGTCTCAATAACACCATACAAATATGGATATCATTGGAACCGGTTCATTGACCACATTGCGATGGTTACAGTTATGCCCTGTGCCAATGCATTCTCTTATATATGCGAGTCGACCATAGGTCGCCTCGCATATATAAGAGAATGCATGGGCCTAAAACAATTCTTTTTTTTAACACTTTTTACAATTTTATCTTACATTCTTTAACAATTTTATAATTTTTTCTTACATTTTTTATAATATTTTTCTACATTCTTTGACAATTTTATCATTTTTAATATGTGTTAAGCCAATGCATTATCTTATATATGCGATGCGACCTATGGTCGACTCGCATATATAAGAGAATGCATTGGCACAGGGCCGTTCTGTTGGGTAAAGGGTTAATTTTGGAAGCGGAACCAAAATATAAATATTATACCCAAGAGGCCAACTCCAATCCGCAGATGTGTAAACCATTCATCAGCCTTTCGTCGTTCATTACAAAAGGCCCACTTAATTTTGGAAGCGGAACCAAAATATAAATATTATACCGGAAAACGGAACAGATGTGGCCTAGTAGTGTCCACCAAGTGACAGAGATTCTCAGATTCATACCAAAACTTCGCCCGTTATTTACCCCAGAATGCATCATAATTCACAGGTAAGAGAAACCGTTATTCCCCTTCCATTGAAAATAATAGACTGGCAGTACATACCAGATCGAAATTAATCACCGAACACACGTCGGCACCTTGACAGTTTTACTCCTTCCCTTAACATTATTCTTCCCAAATTGTAAATGTAACTTCGAGCAAAAACAACCTGTGTATGTGTCAAAGGGAGAAAATAATAAAGGGCTATAGTCTGATTTTAATTCATAATGAGCATACAAGTGTACACCTTATCCCTAATATATGCCCATGTTCTAACTTGGATAAGTGACCATTCTTGGTTGTACTGTTTATTTGATTTACATTGTCTGAGTCTGAAATCAATGAAATATTATCCTGGAACACAGAGACTTGTCATTAAAAACAAGAAAAACATTATTATCGATTGGCCAATTGCTGCGATCCTCCAAAAAATGCGCACAATCATTCTACCAACCGCGTTTAATCATTTGGTCAATAAGTGTGTATAACGCATAACCCGAATTGACAGTTGACCAATCAACGAACATAATATTGACATCATTTACTGGCAATGTAAATATATACTTACACAACGATCATTGGCAAATGAAATCATATCTCAGAACGTTATGATGAAAACTATCCACCGGCGGCAACAAGTGCTTTACTGATATTAAAGGCCCATTTAATTTTCGAGTCACTGATTATGTTTGTTATAGCGCCTTGATATACAGTTGTAATAGCAATCTATGACATAAAATATGATTAAAATAATATAATTCATCACATTTTGGAACGTCTGTGTCTCAGAAGGTGCTCAAGAGTAATAGAAACTAGCTGAAATCATAGAAACATTTTCCCCGTTTCGCTCCGAGAATGCAGAGTTATTCCCCTCCCATTAAAAACAATAAACTTTGCAGTACAGTCCAAATGAAACTTAAGCACAAAAAAACACGTCGATTCCTCAACAAAAACAACATGTTGACCGGATTAAGTTGATAATACAATGTTTTGGAGCTTCCTCTTTCAACTGGTATATAATGGTGGCATATATTTTATAATATGACCATACGCTGGCGTAATTAACGAATCACAGCTAAGACAGGTTAGGATACATCTTTATTTTTAATTCTATAGAATAACAAGGGTTCGTCGACAGAGTGGGTTCTATAGCAATTTCGTGTATAAATTAGGTCAATCATATCATACATCAAGGCATGTGAGAAATCAGAGACTACGAGCTCACCGACTCAGACTTTAAACCTAAATGAAAACTTTTAAAAGCCATTCCTTGTGAACAAATTATTATAGAATATAAACTAACAACATCAAACCGAAAGTATTCAAAAGTCAAGACTGTTGGTTGTTGTCTAGAGGGGAGTATTTTACTTAAATTAACCATTATATTATTGACGCTGTGTGCGCAATCCGATTGAGATGTGTACTATACCAAGAATCTTGTCGATTACATCATGTTCATTTCATTCATAAAATGTCATCATGTCGATTTCAACGAAACTCGAGGAGCAACGTCATCATGTAGCTTTCACCATCGACAGAATGTGCGATAACCTGAATGTATCTTCTGCTTTATTCAGAAGTATGTGTTTCTTGTCGATTCAAGAAAATAGAAGGATATCTGAGGATAATCAGATTCACATGTGTACTATGTAATATTAGGATAATTTAAACGCGATATAATAACGTTTGCTTACATCACGAATTTCGATTTGGATTCCAGTATTGTCCCCAGCCCAGCCATAGTGATTGAGATTTTCCCATGGCACGCGACATTTATGTTTTAGGCCACTCCATTGCAAATGTTTGACAGTCCATAATATGTTATAATTATGTTCTCAATAAAATGTAAACCGCGGCTACGAATGAACTTCACTGTGCATAATTCACATAGTAACTCCCCTTATTTTAGAACGCCGGACATTTATTTTAGATTACGACATTAATGCTTTAAGCCCAACGATCTACTGTGCAACAAAAGCCCTCGCAAAATTTCAAAACAGCAGTGCCGTATTAGATAATAATTGGTGACGTCACAATATCAGATATAGTCTATATACGTCCGGCTTTGGTTCGTTATTAAATTTTCATCATATCTGAGAATGCATTATTAGTATGTGGTTATCCTTCGTCCCATTATGGTGCAATGATATACATAAGATCGTTCCTATCTAAGATGATGGATGTTACATGTGGAAATTGTTCTCTTCATCCTGTCTCATGAGCATATTAACAGATCATCAAACCAAGCCTTGAAATAGTGTGTCTGTCATTTGTAGAATTAGGTCCCCAGAGGGTGAATTTAGTGATGCTACCCCGCATAGCGGGCTATCATCACCAAATTTATCCTCTGGGGACCTCATTCTGCTTACATCTCAGCAGAATGAGGTTCCCAGTGGGTGAATTTGGTGATGCTAGCCCGCTATGCGGGGTAGCATCACTAAATTCACCCTCTGGGGACCTCATTCTGCAAATGACAGACACACTATTTCAAGGCTTGCATCAAACCTGACCTATGATGACAGAGATCCAATGTTGGCACTGATCCATTTTAGGTCTAAGGGCCATAACTCTGCAAAGGATGGATGGATGGAGTTCGAAACTTAAGTGGGCCTTTAAATCAGCCAGGGTAATAACAACCTAGTTTTCAGTATGCTCGTGATATATAAGGATTAACTGTCATGTGGACTGTTTTTATGGAGATGTAACCGTGAGGTAAGTGTCCATAACTTTTGTAAAACGAAGGGTTTTACATACAAGTTATGACCACTTACCTCACAGTTACATCTCCATAAAAACAGTCCACATGACAGTTAATCCTTATATTTATATACATTTAGCGAAAACGCCACTTTTGTAAATGTATTTAAATCGAAAAGTGTATCGTGTCAAAACAAGCCCAAAATATCCCATAGCACCCTTGGCAAAAGTTAACAGGAACAATTTCTCTTTGTATTGAAACCCGATGATGAATTAAGTCAATCCTGCGCGAGTCCAAATGCGCCCAAAACATTACGCGTTCTTCTTTCCGAAACTGATGACGTGTCGATGTAATTATGAGGCTGCAGTTATGAGCTGTTGTGCGTTCACCAAGAAATAATTGCAACTAGCCACGTGGGCGCCGACCAATCGGAATGATGGATTTAGTGATAATCACACTTAGTATGTAAATATAGTGAATTGACGATTTACTGTTGCAATGTGGTTATGTCGTTTCTGGTACGTCATTTGCGTGGCTGTCTCGAGGGAGAATCATGGGCGTACATGTACATGCGTCAAACATATTAATAGATGAATTGTCACTAAAACACAACACATAATCATATATATATTAGCACATAAATAACAGGTTTTAATAACACACATGTACGTGTATAATGTCAAAAAGTAAAGAAAATTAGTTAATGCGCGTACATGCGCATGCGCACTTAGTGTTCAAATAGGATCAGCCGAATGTACATGGACGATGACTGGGTGATTTAACATAGACGTCATCTTTGTTTTTGCAGGCCGTCAGTCGTTTGTAGTACAAAAGTCAGTTTTAGCCACACGTGCGTATAACTTTTGACGCGTGTTTTCGTTGCCAACGAAAGTCACCTGAATCACGTCATCATTAATTTCTTTCGGTCATTCCGTTTAGAAGTCGTCTATCTAACTCATAACGTGTACGGAACTTGTAGCAAAGGGACATAATCGAATATTTTATTAATCGCATAAGCTACTAACGCCATGCATGCAGTAGGAGTGGGATTTTTTCTGCGTGGAAATTTTTTATTTTTAGTGAACCGAATTTAGAGTATCGGTTGTCGCAAAGTGGATAGCTTGTCCTCACCACCGACTATTGTTTACACTTTTGCTAGACGTTGGGCCGATATATATAAACATGTTGTGTTGGCACAGTAAAATATGTGACTCCATAGAACCACAATAGAAACACGCGTTATAAATTGACATACATGTGGCTTAACCTGACTATTAAGAACAATTGTGAGCTTGTAATTAGTTGTGAGCTGTCGTTGTGTGTAAATTTAATGTCGGTATATAGATAGTTTTGCAAATAACTATATGCACGTCCATTCGATTTCTTCGCTTTATTCTTCTTTGGTATCTATATGTCAGTCAGCGTTATCTCGAGGCTCTGGTGGTTGGCCAGCGTCATCTGAAATGGTCGATGATGAGATTCGATAATATTTCAATCAGGCGGTAATATGAGTAGCAAATGTCAGTTGACTATTCAGACGTCTCAACAATTGGGGGAATGGGTACAACGAATCCATGACAGAAACGAATGTACTTGCAGTATTCCAGGGCATTGAGATATTACACGATATGGGTCTTAGCTTATCTTCACATTTAGTCCGGATGTTTAGGTCGCTGATATAATACTATTTTAATCAAGTAAAGGTCTACTCAAGTAAATACGAACGAGAAAATATGTCAAAAGAATATAATTATGACACAGCGTTGGCGCTTACCATATTGTAGTGACGTGTGAATAGTCAATACTAACGCTGAAGAGGTCACTCTCACCAAAAAAATGCGTCGAAGGGTACTCGGCTGGCTTTTGAAAATGTACTGGAAAATGTACTGAAGTACATAGGTTTTGAAATCTCGTTCTAAACGACGTTTAGCTTTCTCTTCTGCCATGATTTCTGTCAGTAAATAATTGTTTACGTTCCAATGGAAATTAAAATGAACTGAAAACAAACTGCTGATGGATGCCAGACTGTCATACACACAGTTGAAGTAATAGCAAACTATGTGTACCCTTCAGCACATTTTAAACCTGTGTACCCTTCAGTAACTTGTTTAGGTGAGAGAAAAACCTCCTCAGTAACTAAAACCGGGTAAGGGTTGTGCAATACTAACTAAAAACCAGGTAAGGGTTGTGCCATTCCGATAGTTAAACGATTGTCAGTGTATGCGTCGTGTGATCGACACCTTCGATTTCAGTTCCATCCTCGGCAACTATTTTATGTATAACTAGCTGATACAGACGGCCATCGGGAGCCTTTATTCGGCGTCGGAGGGACCTGCGGCGCACATGACAGACATGTCCTACTCTTCTATATATACTGATCATATTATTATGCTACTTCAATATTTCCTCGGGCAAATAGGTTCATATTGGACCTAAATATTGACATTGGTTCATATTGGACTTATTTGGTTCTGACATAAGCCATTGTGGACTTACACCCGTTATTCTGTTGGATGGCGCGGGCCACAGTGAAAACACATCGATAAAGAGCGTACATCTGGTGCTGTAATGGGCCCACAGTGGGCCTATTTGTTGTTTGTTATTTATTGAATTAAACAATGGTTAAATAAAATGTTTTAAAAACTAAGGCCATTATAACCTCCGACAGGGTACCCCGAGCCACCACCAAATTAGGTTGAAATCGCTCTAGATGTCTGGGAATAAATTACGAACAGATAGACGGACGGACAGACATACAGACAGTCGGACAGATCCTACTCTGTTATGTATATAGAAGATGTAGTTGGTACGTTCATACAATTACTGAAACGTTGGTCGGAGTTGTTTGTCCGAACTCGGTCTGTGACCGAACATTTATAGATAAACCGATGTTGTCAGTTTTACGGATACAGAAATACAACATTGAGGTTAAATTTCAACAAAATTGCCCCACGACGCGTAGAAACCACGACCCCCACGAAACAACTGACAAACCAGACAGACCAACCAGGTTACCTCCCCTCCCCTGTGCGTGAAATCCGCGCTTATCAAGATTCGATTCAGCTTCACTGTTGCTAGACACCGCATGTTGGCATAATGCCCCCTTACATCTTACAAACTGAGCCCCCCCCCCCCCGGAAGCTCCAATATACATATCCGGCATACTTATAATTATAGACAAAATGTTAACCATTCCTATATTAAATACTCGTTGTTGAGTAGTTCCCTTAAGGACCCACTTAATTTTCGAATCACATCATACACAACATATTCCATATTATATACCATTTGGAAGAGGAACCAAAAATATACATATTACACCATAATACGGAACAGATGTGGCATAGGAGTATACATCATGCAAGGGTAGATATTCTCAGATTCACCCCAAGACTCCCCGTTAATAGTACCAGATGCATAATAATTTACAACTATATAAGAGATAGAGTTATTCCCCTTCCATGGAGAATAAACTGGCAATACATACCAGTTCGAAATTAAGAGAGAACACACGTCGGTACCTTGACAAAAATAACATGTTCACCGTTTATTTGACTAGATAATTTGATAATACAATGCTTTGGAGCTTCCTCTTTCAAATGTTATATAAAACGGAATATGTTGTATATAATGTGATCTGGTGATTCGAAAATAATGTGGACCTTTAAGAAATGTTCAGATAATAAAATAAAAAACGGCCAGAGGTCGTTTGTTGAACTTATTATCTGAACAGTTCTCACCAATGAATATGAATCATTCTGTTCTTGTATTATATGTGTTCATGTCTGTCGTCTTCTGTTATTACTGAACATCCCCCTAAATTAATAATAAACCGTTCAAATTTATACTTTTGTAACTGAATAGAATCCATTCAGTATAAAAGGGTTAAAATGCTCACCAAATACGTCCTCATCCACAGATTTAAGTGACGACTGTTGTCTGTGAAGACGTCGCCTCGCATGAGCGTCCTCTGCCTCCTCGACGTCTTCAGAGAGCGATTCTCGGAACGAGGCCAGACTAGACGTAATGCTTTCGACACACCCACTGTCCTGCCTCATCAGCTGCGGGTTCATGTTCCAGTAGTAATCATCGTTTTCGTCGTCAGAACTCGAGGTGGTTGACGACGAACTGCTGGAGATTTCAGACACCATTTTTTTCTTTAGTTTCGATGCTTTCTCGTGACGACGTAACATATTTTTCATGGATTTCTTTTTCTTTTTCTCGTAGTCGCCATCTTCGAATTTCTGAAATGAAAGCTTTCAACTTCATAAACAGGGACTTGGCGATAAAGAGGATCGGTGTGTATCAACCGCTCCCAACTACCCTCCATATTTTAAAACGTACAGATGTCGAGCCAGAGGTAACGATAATTACAAGTTTATAACGAAAACAAGTTGAGATTGTTTTATTATATATATATATGCCTGCCAATAAAATAGCCGAAAATTACCGAAACGTAGGATACGGTTGATGGTGTCACATATCATAATTTGGATTTCCATGCATGTTTTCCCCAACTTTTGAGATGAGATTTTCTGGATTTAAGTTAAAGGTTCAAAACTATTTGACAGCAAATTAGTCAAAAACCAATTTTCCGCTTATCATGCAAATAACTCAAGAAAATATTGATTTGCATTCAACTTTATTCGTCACCCACACATCACGAAGGTGATAATTACTTCAATAAGTCCTTGCGTATAAACATGTCATGGATGTATCGACCTCATTTGAAAGCATAGAAGTCTGGTAGATTATGAGTCGCTTTAATGTGACGTTGCATTGATGTGTTTTCAATTCATTGTCTATAACGTCAGAGGGCCCCATACCTTGTACTTCTTTTCGGTCTTTCGTAGCTTCCCCTGCATTCCGACGTAAGTCAGAACATCCATGTGTTCTTTCTTCAAGAAGGGATAATCGGCATAATCCCGATCGAGACCTCCCCAAGTGATGTACCGTAGTGTCTCGTCGTAATATTTGCGTGCCTCACTGTTGCATTTAAATGACTTCTCTGAAATATGACATATTAATGACTTCTTTGAAATACGACATATTCATGTGATGTGAATTCATGTGATGTTCACATGGAAATCTCCCTTTTTTGAAGACCCACCCCCCCCCCCCCCCCACACACACACACACCCTTACACCCTCTCTCACACACAAACACACGCACAAGATAACATACGTCCATATATAAGCCATACATAGAGTAAATTTTAGAGTTAAGTGTGGTCTATGATAATTTGAGAAGAAGTCATGAATAATATTTGTTACACAATCGAACTTAGGTATTGCTTGTCATCCGCACAATATGTAGGCTTACCTCCCCCGATGCACTTTATTCGTTCATAAAAGTATCGAACGGACAGCTAACTAACGATGATCCCTTATATTGTTACGTAAGTAATCAATTTGCCATGTTTAAAATTTCCAAAGGACTCGATCGTGTAATTTTACCCACCACCACAGTCAACGTTATAGCAAACGAAATACTAACGTATAGATCAGCCCATGAAGTGGCGAACGGGGTGTGTTGTGGATACCTACCCCCCCCCCCCCACAACAGTTGGAAATTTCATACCGCATATAGGTTGAAATTGTTTGATTTTGCATCCAGTAATTAGTGGAGAGTTTGTTGTTAGTAGACCAACAGTAGAATATTGTTCTGTTTTTGGTAAAATGTTATGTCTGAAATGGCCTTCGGTTATCAGTTGTAAAGTTCCAACCTAAGATTGGCGTGAATTGTATTCGCGAACATATTGTGGGTGGTGTTGTTCATGAGGTGGGGTGCATTTGGAAATTTCAAGGTGGACACCCCCCACAACGGAGACCATATAGCCACGTCCGTGGATAAGCTATGTATTATCGGTGCATGTATGACAACAATGATCTTACCTTTATTCCCCTCCGATTCAGCTTCCTTCGACATTAGATGCAGTGTCCGTGCGACTCGGTACGTGCTGATAGTGATATCCTGGTGTGGAGGGTAGAATGCCTTGCGGTGGATGGACAGCGCTTCACGTGCGTAATGCAGCGACTTCTCTAACTCACCAAGGTTCTTGTAAATTTCAGACATGAGCGCTAGCTTCTCGCCAGAGTTCCCTGTACCATCCTGATTCAGTTCTTGCTCCACTTTCAAGCTTCTCTCGCAGCATTCTTGTGACTCGCGCAACCCAATAAGCCCCTTCTCTTTGTCTTCTTTCATCAGCCACATCGCCCGCTCGTGTAGAGCGCTCGCTTTGTTAACAAGAATGTGTGGAATTCTAAAATGTCTATTGCCCTCCACATGTTTGCTAGCCATTTCCAGAGCCCTATCGTACTGATTCACTGCCCTGCCAAAATCCTGCATCTTATAGTAACAGCAGCCAATGGCATTCATCGTGTCCAATTGCAACGATAAAAGATGGCGACGCTTATCTAAGTTCCGAACAATATCCTGTGCTTTTTTCAGAGTCTTAAGCGCCTCGTTTTGAGATCCTTGTTTCATTTGCAAACGCGCGCAAAACAATGTAAACATGAGTTCGGCTGTATTCTTCAGTTTAACGTCTGATTCCGACAATAATGCCGTTTGTCTATTGCTTATCTGTTTTCTCAAAATCTCAGCCTTATTAATCCACTCGAGTCGCAAATATGAAATGCCAGCACACGATTTGAAAAACACGAAGTCGGCATGGGCATTCTCAGTGTCGGCCACGTCTGCCTGTCGTTCGAATATGTTAATGATGTCGTATGACGTCATGTATCCAGGCGCCGTTGCTGCAATGTGAACCATGCTCATTGATCTGTTGTCCAACCCTTCGCAACCGACGCCAGTTTCTCCATTCTGCAGACTGTCAAAGAATGCAATAATATGAGGTCGGTTGTCTTCTAAGATTTTCAAACAGGTTAAGGAATTCCTGTTGGATTCTTTACCAGATTTATAAATAATTTTCTTGCAATGTTTATAAAATCTACGTTTCGATTCGACCATAAGCTTCTTATGTTTGGATTTCCCACTCTCGTCCTTCAAGAACGTATAGACGAAGGGATGTAGAGAATATTTGACAACTGATTGGCGATTCTTCATCACGAAGTATGACGGGTCGGTCTCAGTCCTCGATTGGCTGCAGTTTTCAATCTCAACCAAATGCTTCGATTTCAGTAATAACATGTCCAATTTGCATTTGGTCAAATTTCCAGATAATGTATCATCGTCATAGAGAACGGTTACAGCGCCATCGACGTGGAACGGGGCAGATTGAAACCACGTGAGCTGACACAGGATTGTTTGGAATCTCTCTTGTAAAGTTTTGAAGGACTGTTTGATGCACTGCTTTATCTGTTTTTCTTTTCCTGTTGCATCTAACTGTTTCAGAACCCTTTCTGGAACAGCATGGGAACCATACTCAGCTTCTAGCCACTTCGCTATGAGATTGATCGCCAGCGGACAGTAACTGCACTGACGAATAACGTGTTGCATATCAGATTCCTTCATCGGAGCCATCTGAAAATAACAGACTGGAATTGAGGTCAGCAGCAGGTTTTGCCACATTTCCTGGTATTTAAAGGTACTCAATCCGATCAGACGCTCCTAAATTACTATTTCTTTGACTTCGGGGGTAAAAAATATTTGATTCGAGTCGAGGAACCCACACATCAAAGCTCAGAGTGATCAGATATTGATTTTTGAAGTTTTTTTTTTTATAATTTATTCAAATTTTCGGTAACAGTATATTCATAGTATTACATATTTTTTAACATGAATACAAAAAACAATACAATACAAAATGTATATATATAACTTTATTTACTTAATATCATTTATTTATTTTTTGTTCATGAGAACCCTCTTCATCTTCCAATGCCAATTCAGATACTTTTTTCTTGGACTCAATATTCTGTGATGTGTATCATCAGCCAATTTAACATGGTTGGGCATTCGAGTTTCAACTTTCTGAGAAATTTCAGATAGTGAAATAATTTTCTTCCCGGGACGGTACATAAGCGTGTACTGTCTTTGTAGAATTTGCTATATATATGTAGCATAACGTTTTGGTTTTTTTTAGATACTAAATGGAATTAAATTGTTTGTTAAAAGGCTAATATATATTGGTTTTGGTCTAAGAAAACCACATGGCACTGCAGAGGTTTGGCTTCTTTTTTATTATTTTAGTTTTGTTTGTGTTATTATTTATTGAGTATAATAGTATTATTTTTTATTTTTTTTGTTGGTATTTTATCTGTGTTATATTATACAAGGTTGCTGTTAATGGACTGAAGGACACTGTCCCATTTTATACCTAAGAATTTGGCTGAATGTTTGTTCCATTTACAGGCATGTTTCTCAATTTTGTATTCCTGTGAAATGTACTGGTTAGCACCTTTTAATGACAGCTCGGTCTTTTTGCATCGAGTTATGTAAATATATCTTTTTGTTAGAAGAATTATATTATTTATTGCAAGAGAATGTTTCTCTTTAGTACATCCAAATATTATTTCTTCTTTTTTCAAGTATTGGTCTAGCTCACATGTTTGTATCAGTAATTTTGAGAAATGGTGCCATATCGGTTTTACTTTGTGGCATTCTACTAACAAGTGTTGAATATTTTCTTGTTCTTCCCCACAAAAAGTACATACATTGCTTGTTAATATTTTACATTTTTCTAGAAAGACATTGGTAACTAGCATATTATGGTTTATTTGGTACTGGAATGCTTGTAATTTAGTATTTGAGGTTGTTTTGAATGTCCTTTTATATATTTGTTCCCAGTCGCTTTTTGAAAAGGTTCGGTCTAATTTATAGTTCCATCCAATTTGAGCACTGGGTTTATTTGGGAACAAAAGTTTCACAAATTCACAATATAGAAAATGGTTGAGGTTTTCCTTGTGTGCAATGGTCTGTAAGATCTTATTGGCTTTTGGTTCATCAAGTTTGTGTTTTATAAGTGTATTGTCTTGTCGCCAGGCTGAGGGGATGGATATCACCACGCCCTGTAAGGTTAGGTAATTAATTTTCAAGCCGTATATTTGAAAGAATTCCTCATTATTCCTAAATGTGCCATCATCTTTTAGAATATCATTTATATATAATATCTGTCTGTCAATCCATGTTTGAAAGTAGATCGGTTTATACTTCCTCTTTATAAGGATATTGTGAAATATTGGTTGACTCATGTATTCGTCAGGGGTTTCTGGTTCTTTTTGTAATAAGGCATAGGCAGATATGACATCTTTCCAAAAAGGGTTGAAATGTTTTGCTAAAGTGGTAAGACTGGCTTTATTTAGATTCAGTATTGCTGTGCCACCATATTTATTATTTTTTTTTCCAGAAGGATCATTTTCCATTCTGAATAGTTAAAAGGGTCCATTATTTTTTTTAGCCATTGCACCTTAAGTGATTTCAAAAAACATGTTAATTCTGGTAGCTTCAGTCCTCCATCTGTTATATTTTGAATAAGAGTCTCTCTTTTTAACCTATCCCTTTTACCATTCCAAAAAAAATTGTAAAATATAGTTTGGATTTCTTTAATTAGAGAACTGGGTGGGTTAGGTAGTACAGTCATGATTTGTATAAGGGTAGGTAGTGCTAACATTTTAATTACTATTATTTTTCCAATATGAGACAGTGTCCTTAATGCCCAATGCTTGAGTATTTTTTCAACACTTTCTTTTTTCTTATACCAATTTTCTAACACATATTGTGGATCTTCTAAATCAAAAATAATACCTAGGGACTTGAATGTTCCTCTTAGATTCCATTTAATGTCCATGTCTGTTTGGAAGGTATCTAAGGAACCCTTGCTTTTTCCGAACCACACCGCTTCAGTTTTTTCAAAGTTTGCTTTTAGGCCAGATATATATTCAAATTGTTTTATTAGTTCAATAGCTCCTTTGAAAGAGGATTGGCAACCATTTAACCACAGGATAGAGTCGTCTGCATATTGACTTATTTTATATTCTCTATTATCCACTTTGATTCCTTCAATATTATCATTGTTTTTTATTGTTGCAGCAAATGGTTCCATGCAAAGAATGAAAAGATAAGGCGACAAAGGTTCGCCTTGTCGAACTCCCCTTCCAATTTTAAAAGATTTGGATAAGTGACCATTATTATACACTAGGCTATTGGCATCATTGTAGAGGGTTGCAACCCATTTACATAAGGATTCACCAAAACCAAAGAATTTTAATGTTTTTTGAATATAGTTCCAATCAATAGAGTCAAATGCTTTTTCGTAATCAAGGAGAAGCAT
This sequence comes from Siphonodentalium dalli, assembly GCA_032622095.1. Lineage (NCBI taxonomy): Eukaryota > Metazoa > Mollusca > Scaphopoda > Gadilida > Siphonodentaliidae > Siphonodentalium > Siphonodentalium dalli. Next base: position 30,640,988 of record CP136061.1, read on the forward strand.
TAAGCCAGGTATTTGTTTTTCTTCACATTCTAACAGCAAATCATATGTTAAACGTGTGCATTCGCCTATATATCGGCCTTTTAAAAAACCTTTTTGTGTATCGCTTATCATGTCTTTCAAATGTATTTTCAGTCTATTTGCAATCACTGAGGCTGCAAGTTTATAGTCTACATTTAACAAAGTAATAGGCCTTAAGTTTTTAATGTAGGATTTATCTTTGCCAGGTTTGGGTAGACATGTTATCATACTTGACGCTGGGTGATAGACATAGAGTCTTTTTTGTATGCTTCATTGATAGACTCAAGTAGGTACCCGGATATGTCTTTCCAAAAAAACTTGTAGAACTCGGCAGTATATCCATCGACACCAGGTGACTTATTGGTTTTCATTGCTTTCAAAGCATTTAAAACTTCATGAAGAGTAATGGGGCCTTCTGCATCTTTTGTGTCCTCCTTTAATTTTGTTTCAAGAAATGGGTTATTTTTATCTAGAAATCTTTCTACTTCATTTTCTTCATTTGATACTTTATTATTAGCTGTGTATAGCTTTTTATAGAATTGTCGCTGTTCTTCTAGTATCTCATTCATGTCAGGTATAGTGTTCCCATCATCTTTAGTTATTTTTGGAATAAGTTTTTCATTATAGTTTCTTTTTTCTAAATATGCGAAATACTTAGTATTCTTTTCCCCCTCTGTGTGCCACTTGGCCTTTGCCCTTGTAAGTATGCCTCTAACATGGTCTTCTCTCATTACCTGGAGTTCTAATTTATGAAATAGAATAAGGTATTTTTCCTCTTTGATCTCATCAAATTTTATTTGGGCTTCTGCCATTTCATCTTAAATTTTTTTTTTTTTTTTCAAAGTTAATTTTTTTCTTTCTAGAACAATATGGTATAGATTTTCCTCGAATTTCCATTTTTATCATTTCCCATAGCATTTGCGCATCAATATTATAGCTATTTTCTCCTGTGGAGTATTTTACAACTGTTGATGCAATAGTTTCTTTAACTAATTCTATATATTCTAGATCATTCCTTTTTTTTGGTCATTAAATGATATTCCTATATTAACTGGGGCATGGTCTGACCTATATTTGGAACCAATGTCTGCTGTTTGGATGTGAGGTACTAAGTCCTCTGAAATTAGAAAGTAGTCGAGTCTGCTACATTTTCCTTTTGGTCCATACCATGTATATCTTTTTTTTTCGCAATTTTTTTGTCTCCATATGTCTACTAAGTCTAATTCCCCCATTATTTCTGTTATTTGTTGTAAGTTTTTTGGGTTATTTTCTCTACTATATTTATAGGTGTCACGATTGTAATCTTGTACTACATTCCAGTCACCAACCCAGATTGTCGACAGATTGCCAAGTTCTACAACCTTTTCTTTGATGGATGAGAAAATTTTTGACTCTTCTCTGTTAGGACCATATACTGCAATCAATGATAGTCTTTCATTTTGTAAATTCATGTCTATAATGATATAGTTGCCATCAGGATCAGTGATTGTTTTATTTATCGTGTATTCAAAGGAGCTATTGAAACCAACTGCTATTCCCCTACTATTGCTACTAAATGAGGAAAATTTTATTTCATGTCCCCATTCTTGTTTCCACAGATTTTCATTTTTTGGAGTGGAATGTGTATCCACAAAGACACTTATGTCATATTTTTTCCGGAATATATTAAAAAAATCTCTTCTTTTAATGTTGTCTGAAGCCATGCCTCTGCAGTTTACTGCCCCTATATTAATGACCATGAGAGTTTATAACATTTAAATTCATTGAATTGGCATTGTGTAATAATAAACATACTGCAATTTATTGTTCCCCCCCCCCCCCCCTCCCAAAGCTTGCTGCCAATATATGATGTTGATAGAGTTTCGGTGTTGTAAACACCTGCAAGTTTTCATTTGCATCCGAATATGAATTTTGGAGCTCTGGAAAATAATTGTGTATTTACGCAATAAGTAGTCTTTTCTTCTTCTATTCGGTTTCTTAGGAATATTATAAATAATTCAGCCGCTCAACAGCTCAGCACCCACTTGCGGTTAGTCGCCTGTCACCCACTCAGCCCTAGGCTGAATGAGCGACAGGCATTCACCTTCACTAAGCACTGACTCTCCTGAGCGACAGAAGTTAAATAAAGTACTTTTCTGTCATCTATCACTTTTTCCATTGTGATGAAAAATTAAGCATTAAACAATTAAATGTATAAAATTAACAGAATAGATTAATATTCAATTGTAGTTTAAGACGGCTCTTTCCGACTCACATTTGTAGGTCAGCCTCTTAATAATATTATGAATAATTCAGCCATTCAACAGCTCAGCGCCCACTGGCGGATAGTCACCTGTCACCCACTCCGAACTAGGCTGATGATTTTTGAAGTTTGTGATTTCTCGAGATGTCTACTAATAATTGGCACAGATACACGAGGTCAAACGGACAAATAGCGGATGAAGATGGATAACTCTAGAATCAAGTGGTAATAATAACCACTTGATGTTAGAGTTATCTTCTTCATCCGCAATGTTGACCGAGACCACCATTTTGACGGCGTGTTATTGGGCCACAAACAATAGAAATAATAAACTTCAAAAAACGATATCTGATCACTCGGAGCGTTGATGGGTAGGTTCCTCGACTCGAATCAAATATTTTTTACCCCCGAAGCCAAAGAAATAGTAATTTAGGAGCGTCTGATCGGATTGAGTACCTTTAAAAAATAAGAACCGTCAACTATAGTTGGAATTTATAACCCCATTTACTATAATGTTGGGTGTAAAAATAGACTGTTTTCCGGTAACAAGAACATCTGTAAAACATAACTTTTTGTTTAAATATCCATGATATCATATCTGAAGATCATGAGAGGATAATTATTTCATTCTTGATTCAAGAAATTTTATAATTATTATATTTTAGAAACACAACCACCCTTAAATCATGTTATGTATTTGAGAATGTTCATGTCATGGCTGCTAATCAATACAACTTTGGACTGAGATGAGTTTTGTGTCATAGGTCTACAGCCAATTACCCAGCTGACCAGGTACTCTAGTACTATGGTCTATTTCCAGTTGATTGTTCCCTGCTTTTGTGGACTGACGTGCATACAAACAGTTATTTTCATTCGGATGAAATATTTGGGGTTGCTTTATTCTTCATTATAATATATGGGGGTATAATGTTGGACCATGCAATTAAAAATATAAATGGACATACAGTATGACACAAATTAAGCTTCCTCTCATGGAGCCAAGACAATAGGCTAATTGGTGTTTGGATTGTTCTATGTTTTATGCCAATATGGCAAAGGGGATGTCAGACCTGATAACTTAGGGCAAGCACCACACCGGCAAAAACCAGCATGATGGGTCGACTGGTAACTAGAAGGCGTGAACCCACGGCTATCTAGAAGTCAACAAAAATGGTTAGGATAGTAGAACGGTTGATTATTCATCTGTTATGTAAATTTATGTAAGATGTAAGATGATAGCATGTGAAATTCATGAGTTCATGATGGAATTATGCAAAACGCGCGTCTAGATATATTTAAGTGAATGCATCAATGATATTAACCCTTTACCCAACAAAACGGCCAAAAACGCCCAAATAAAGCTTCAACAGCCTAAAATATCTTCGGTCTGTCTCAATAACACCATACAAATATGGATATCATTGGAACCGGTTCATTGACCACATTGTGATGGTTACAGTTATGCCCTGTGCCAATGCATTCTCTTATAAATGCGAGTCGACCATAACACTTTTTACCATTTTTTCTTACATTCTTTAACAATTTTATAATGTTTTCGTACATTTTTCTTACATTTTTATAATATTTTTCTTCATTCTTTGACAATTTTATCATTTTTAATATGTGTTAAGCCAATGCATTCTCTTATATGGTCGACTCGCATATATAAGAGAATGAATTGGCACAGGGCCGTTCTGTTGGGTAAAGGGTTAATGTTTGTTCTTACTGAGCGTCAGACGCAGAAATCGCGGTGACGCGCGGCTCGCAGCTCGCGTCATGTGAATGCATATTGTAAACTCCTGCGTATTCGTTGCGTTCGCGATTAGGCCAAACCACGACAATCAACATCCAGCGAAACACGAAGGTCTGTAAACATTTATATGATCTTATACTGTAAATTTCTCCGGTTAGTATCTATTCACTGCGTACATCAAATAGTATATATATGCTTGCAGGTGTCGACATATACTTACTTATCTATATCACTACCCTACGAAATTATTTATAAATAGGCAGATAAACGCGGTTGTCATTACAATAAACGACGTTACCGATGGCTAATTCCATTCATTACGCTGGTGTGGAATGGGTAAATTATGCCGGCAGGCCAGGGCAAAAATAAATGGAATGATTTTTGATGACAGGCGCAATCCAAAAATAGCATAATAAAAATGCAAATCAAAAACAAAATTTTTATCAAGGAAATTTGACAAAACCCACATTGGCCGTTTTGAATAGATGAATGCGAAGACAAATGAGTAAAAATATGTGATATCCACAATTAAACTAATGAGAATTTGGACATTTACCGAACATGCAAAACTACCTAATTTTTAGAAAAAACACTATATGCATCTAAAACTTTGGACAAATAATTTTAATTTTCTTCCAATTGCATTATATATTTCTGAACCATATATTGTATGATCTTGACAAATTATAAAAAATAAAATTTATTGAATATATTACATAAATATTTTCCATGTGCTTTCTCAGTTGACAACCGATCTTCGCGCGAAAAGTGACGTCACATTACAATACTCCCGCAGTTGCACAACCTCGGCCGTAGGTGTAGCGAGCGTAGCCCAGCGTATTTACGCCACATCATTATATTCATTGCCCTTTGAAATGCAACGCCGGCGTTGAGTTCAGCGTAGCCCAGCGTAATGAATGGAATCGCTCCCTGCAGATGCACTGCATGTTATTACGCCATGTGAATCATGCGTAAAATTCCCATCGCGGCTACGGCCCAATGAGCATCATTTTATGCTTTAGAATATTGACAATATTCTGACCTAGAATTGGGACTATATCCACAGTATGCATGCTCGCCACATTAAGTCGAACACAACAAAAAGGGGATCACTTAATGTTAGTGAAGGGTGGAGTCAGCTATAGTCATCAAAAAGTACTCACGCAATCGTGTAAGATGTATATGATTGCTCCATTCGTCAAAAGTCGACAATTCTCTTCTGTCGCGTGCAAAACAAAAATAAACAAAACAAAAAAGATTACATAATTCGAATATGGAATATAATACAGTGTATGTGAGTAAATTCCGTTTGAAACACGTCGATTATGCCGACTCCGCCCTTCAAATTATCTTGTGTGTACATTATCACAATAAGATTCTATATCAGTTTTAAAGATTCTGTTCAATTCGCTTTGAAACAAATTTAACCACAAATTCCTCGATAAATGTCCAGCTACCCTAGTAACTAAATGTCCAGCTACCCCAGTAACTAAATGTCCAGCTACCCCCAGCAACTAAATGTCCAGCTACCCCAGTAACTAAATGTCCAGCTACCCCCAGCTACCCCAGTAACTAAATGTCCAGCTACCCCCAGCTACCACAGTAACTAAATGTCTAGCTACCCCAGTAACTAAATGTCCAGCTACCCCAGTAACTAAATGTCCAGCTACCCCAGTAACTAAATGTCCAGCTACCCCAGTAACTAAATGTCCAGCTACCCCAGTAACTAAATGTCCAGCTACCCCAGTAACTAAATATCCAGCTACCCAAGTAACTAAATGTCCAGCTACCCCAGTAACTAAATGTCCAGCTACCCCAGTAACTAAATGTCCAGCTACCCCAGTAACTAAATGTCCAGCTACCCCAGTAACTAAATGCCGAGTTGCCACAAAAAGCATCCATATATCCCACAGGTACAATCGAAACAACATACATCGGAGATTCAGTCAATCGAAAACGAGAATACAATGTCACACGAAAGAACGAACTGTAATTGGCACTATATATCATATATCTATGAACGGAAATATAGCAATATTATTAGAGATATATAGTTGTTCATAAACCTAGTAGAACATCCACATTCTTAGATTGTATTATATGGAATTATTCAATTCAATTTAATAGTAACTCTGGTCATCACTATTCTATATGTTTGGCGATAAGAACCGTTCAACACTGCAATGTGGTTATGTCGTTTCTGGTACGTCATTTGCGTGGCTGTCTCGAGGGAGAATCATGGGCGTCAAACATATTAATAGATGAATTGTCACTAAAACACAACACATAATCATATATATATTAGCACATAAATAAAAGGTTTTAATAACACACATGTACGTGTATAATGTCAAAAAGTAAAGAAAATTAGTTAATGCGCGTACATGCGCATGCGCACTTAGTGTTCAAATAGGATCAGCCGAATGTACATGGACGATGACTGGGTGCTTTAACATAGACGTCATCTTTGTTTTTGCAGGCCGTCAGTCGTTTGTAGTACAAAAGTCAGTTTTAGCCACACGTGCGTATAACTTTTGACGCGTGTTTTCGTTGCCAACGAAAGTCACCTGAATCACGTCATCATTAATTTATTTCGGTCATTCCGTTTAGAAGTCGTCTATCTAACTCATAACGTGTACGGAACTTGTAGCAAAGGGACATAATCCAATATTTTATTAATCGCATAAGCTACTAACGCCATGCATGCAGTAGGAGTGGGATTTTTTCTGCGTGGAAATTTTTTATTTTTAGTGAACCGAATTTAGAGTATCGGTTGTCGCAAAGTGGATAGCTTGTCATCACCACCGACTATTGTTTACACTTTTGCTAGACGTTGGGCCGATATATATAAACATGTTGTGTTGGCACAGTAAAATATGTGACTCCATAGAACCACAATAGAAACACGCGTTATAAATTGACATACATGTGGCTTAACCTGACTATTAAGAACAATTGTGAGCTTGTAATTAGTTGTGAGCTGTCGTTGTGTGTAAATTTAATGTCGGTATATAGATAGTTTTGCAAATAACTATATGCACGTCCATTCGATTTCTTCGCTTTATTCTTCTTTGGTATCTATATGTCAGTCAGCGTTATCTCGAGGCTCTGGTGGTTGGCCAGCGTCATCTGAAATGGTCGATGATGAGATTCGATAATATTTCAATCAGGCGTAATAGGAGTAGCAAATGTCAGTTGACTATTCAGACGTCTCAACAATTGGGGGAATGGGTACAACGAATCCATGACCGAAACGAATGTACTTGCAGTATTCCAGGGCATTGAGATATTACACGATATGGGTCTTAGCTTATCTTCACATTTAGTCCGGATGTTTAGGTCGCTGATATAATACTATTTTAATCAAGTAAAGGTCTACTCAAGTAAATACGAACGAGAAAATATGTCAAAAGAATATAATTATGACACAGCGTTGGCGCTTACCATATTGTAGTGACGTGTGAATAGTCAATACTAACGCTGAAGAGGTCACTCTCACCAATAAAATGCGTCGAAGGGTGCTCGGGTGGCTTTTGAAAATGTACTGAACGGTACATAGGTTTTGAAATCTCGTTCTAAACGGCGTTTAGCTTTCTCTTCTGCCATGATTTCTGTCAGTGAATAATTGTTTACGTTCCAATGGAAATTAAAATGAACTGAAAACAAACTGCTGGTGGATGCCAGACTGTCATGCACACAGTTGAAGTAATAGAAAACTATGTGTACCCTTATGCACATTTTTTAAACCTGTGTACCCTTCAGTAACTTGTTAAGGTGAGAACAAAACCTCCTCAGTATCTAAAACCGGGTAAGGGTTGTTCAATACTAACTAAACACCGGGTAAGGGTTGTCCAATGCTAACTAAAAACCGGGTAAGGGTTGTGCCATTCCGATAGTTAAACGATTGTCAGTGTATGCGTCGTGTGATCGACACCTTCGATTTCAGTTCCATCCTCGGCAACTATTTTATGTATAACTAGCTGAAACAGACGGCCATCGGGGGCCTTTATTCGGCGTCGGAGGGATCTGCGGCGCACATGACAAACAGATCCTACTCTTTTATATATACTGATCATATTATTATGCTACTTCAATATTTCCTCGGGCAAATAGGTTCATATTGGGCCTAAATATTGACATTGGTTCATATTGGACTTATTTGGTTCTGACATAAGCCATAGTGGACTTACACCCGTTATTATGTTGGATGGCGCGGGCCACAGTGAAAACACATCTATAAAGAGCGTACATCTGGTGCTGTAATAGGCCCACGGTGGGCCTATTTGTTGTTTGTTATTTATTTAATTAAACAATTGTTAAATAAAATGTTTTAAAAACTAAGGCCATTATAACCTCCGACCACACCAAATTAGGTTGAAATCGCTCTAGATGTCTGGGAATAAATTACGAACATATAGACGGACGGACAGCCAGACAGACAGCCGGACAGATCCTACTCTTTTATGTATATAGAAGATGTAGTTGGTACGTTCATACAATTACTGAAACGTTGGTCGGAGTTGTTTGTCCGAACTCGGTCTGTGACCGAACATTTATAGATAAACCGATGTTGTCAGTTTTACGGATACAAAAATACAACATTGACAGACCAACCAGGTTACCCCCCCCCCCCCCCTGTGCGTGAAATCCGCGCTTATCAAGATTCGATTCAGCTTCACTGTTGCTAGACACCGCATGTTGGCATAATGACCCCTTACATCTTACTACTCGTTGTTGAGTAGTTCACTTAAGGACCCACTTAATTTTCGAATCACATCATACACAACATATTCCATATTATATACCATTTGGAAGAGGAACCAAAAATATACATATTACACCAGAATACGGAACAGATGTGGCCTAGGGGTATACATCATGCAAGGGTAGATATTCTCAGATTCACCCCAAGACTCCCCGTTAATAGTACCAGATGCATAATAATTTACAACTATATAAGAGATAGAGTTATTCCCCTTCCATGGAGAATAAACTGGCAATACATACCAGTTCGAAATTAAGAGAGAACACACGTCGGTACCTTGACAAAAATAACATGTTCACCGTTTATTTGACGAGATAATTTGATAATACAATGCTTTGGAGCTTCCTCTTTCAAATGTTATATAAAACGGAATATGTTGTATATAATGTGATCTGGTGATTCGAAAATAATGTGGACCTTTAAGAAATGTTCAGATAATAAAATAAAAAACGGCCAGAGGTCGTTTGTTGAACTTATTATCTGAACATTTCGCACCAATGAATATGAATCATATTTGTTCATGTCTGTCGTCTTCTTTTATTACTGAACATCCCTCTAAATTAATAATAAACCGTTCAAATTTATACTTTTGTAACTGAATAGAATCCATTCAGTATAAAAGGGTTAAAATGCTCACCAAATACGTCCTCATCCACATATTTAAGTGACGACTGTTGTCTTTGAAGACGTCGCCTCGCATGCGCGTCCTCTGCCTCCTCGACGTCTTCGGAGAGCGATTCTCGGAACGAGGCCAGACTAGACGTAATGCTTTCGACACACCCACTGTCCTGCCTCATCAGCTGCGGGTTCATGTTCCAGTAATAATCATCGTTTTCGTCGTCAGAATTCGAGGTGGTTGACGACGAACTGCTGGAGATTTCAGACACCGTTTTTTTCTTTAGTTTCGATGCTTTCTCGTGACGACGTAACATATTTTTCATGGATTTCTTTTTCTTTTTCTCGTAGTCGCCATCTTCGAATTTCTGAAATGAAAGCTTTCAACTTCATAAACAGGGACTTGGCGATAAAGAGGCTCGGTGTGTATCAACCGCTCCCAACTACCCTCCATATTTTAAAACGTACAGATGTCAAGCCAGAGGTAACGACAATTACAAGTTTATAACGAAAACAAGTTGAGATTGTTTTATTATATATATATATGCTTGCCAATAAAATAGCCGAAAATTACCGAAACGTAGGATACGGTTGATGGTGTCACATATCTTAATTTGGATGCGATGTATTCCATGCATGTTTTCCCCAACTTTTGAGATGAGATTTTCTGGATTTAAGTTAAAGGTTCAAATCTATTTGACAGCAAATTAGTCAAATACCAATTTTCCGCTTATCATGCAAATAACTCAAGAAAATATTTATTTGCATTCAACTTTATTCGTTACACCCACACATCACGAAGGTGACGATTACTTCAATAAGTCCTTGCGTATAAACATGTCATGGATGTATCGACCTCATTTGAAAGCATAGAAGTCTGGTAGATTATGAGTCGCTTTAATGTGACGTTGCATTGATGTGTTTTCAATTCATTGTCTATAACGTCAGAGGGCCCCATACCTTGTACTTCTTTTCGGTCTTTCGTAGCTTCCCCTGCATTCCGACGTAAGTCAGAACATCCATGTGTTCTTTCTTCAAGAAGGGATAATCGGCATAATCCCGATCGAGACCTCCCCAAGTGATGTTCCGTAGTGTCTCGTCGTAATATGTGCGTGCCTCACTGTTGCAGTTAAATGACTTCTCTGAAATATGACATATTAATGACTTCTTTGAAATACGACATATTCATGTGATGTGAATTCATGTGATGTTCACATGGAAATCTCCCTTTTTTTGAAGACCCCCCCCCCCCCACACACACACACACACACATACACACCCTCCCTCTCTCACACACAAACACACGCACAAGATAACATACGTCCATATATAAGCCATACATAGAGTAAATTTTAGAGTTAAGTGTGGTCTATGATAATTTGAGAAGAAGTCATGAATAATATTTGTTACACAATCGAACTTAGGTATTGCTTGTCATCCGCACAATATGTAGGCTTACCTCCCCCGATGCACTTTATTCGCTCATAAAAGTATCGAACGGACAGCTAACGAACGATGATCCCTTATATTGTTACGTAAGTAATCAATTCGCCATGTTTAAAATTTCCAAAGGACTCGATCGTGTAATTTTACCCACCACCACAGTCAACGTTATAGCAACGAAATACTAACGTATAGATCAGCCCATGAAGTGGCGAACGGGGTGTTTTGTTGATACCTACCCCCCCCCCCCCCCCGCCCTCTGGTCATAATTTTCAACAGTTGGAAATTTCATACCGCATATAGGTTGAAATTGTTTGATTTTGCATCCAGTAATTAGTGGATAGTTTGTTGTTAGTAGACCAACAGTAGAATATTGTTCTGTTTTTGGTAAAATGTTATGTCTGAAATGGCCTTCGGTTATCAGTTGTAAAGTTCCAACCTAAGATTGGCGTGAATGGTATTTCGCGAGCATATTGCTTTTGGTGGGGTTCGTTAGGTGGGGTGCATTTGGAAATTTCAAGGTGGACACCCCCCACAACTGAGACCATATAGCCACGTCCCTGGATAAGCTATGTATGATCGGTGTATGACAATAATGATCTTACCTTTATTCCCCTCCGATTCAGCTTCCTTCGACATTAGATGCAGTGTCCGTGCGACTCGGTACGTGCTGATAGTGATATCCTGGTGTGGAGGGTAGAATGCCTTGCGGTGGATGGACAGCGCTTCACGTGCGTAATGCAGCGACTTCTCTAACTCACCAAGGTTCTTGTAAATTTCAGACATGAGCGCTAGCTTCTCGCCAGAGTTCCCTGTCCCATCCTGATTCAGTTCTTGCTCCACTTTCAAGCTTCTCTCGCAGCATTCTTGTGCCTCGCGCAACCCAATAAGCCCCTTCTCTTTGTCTTCTTTCAATATCCACATCGCCCGCTCGTGTAGAGCGCTCGCTTTGTTAACAAGAATGTGTGGAATTCTAAAATGTCTATTGCCCTCCACATGTTTGCTAGCCATTTCCAGAGCCCTATCGTACTGATCCACTGCCCTGCCAAAATCCTGCATCTTATAGTAACAGCAGCCAATGGCATTCATCGTATCCAATTGCAACGATAAAAGATGGCGACGCTTATCTAAGTTCCGAACAATATCCTGTGCTTTTTTCAGAGTCTTAAGCGCCTCGTTTTGAGATCCTTGTTTCATTTGCAAACGCGCGCAAAACAATGTAAACATGAGTTCGGCTGTATTCTTCAGTTTAACGTCTGATTCCGACAATAATGCCGTTTGTCTATTGCTTATCTGTTTTCTCAAAATCTCAGCCTTATTAATCCACTCGAGTCGCAAATATGAAATGCCAGCACACGATTTGAAAAACACGAAGTCGGCATGGGCGTTCTCAGTGTCGGCCACGTCTGCCTGTCGTTCGAATATGTTAATGAGGTCGTATGACGTCATGTATCCCGGTGCCGTTGCTGCAATGTGAACCATGCTCATTGATCTGTTGTCCAACCCTTCGCAGCCGACGCCAGTTTCTCCATTCTGCAGACTGTCAAAGAATGCAATAATATGAGGTCGGTTGTCTTCTAAGATTTTCAAACAGGTTAAGGAATTCCTGTTGGATTCTTTACCAGATTTATAAATAATTTTCTTGCAATGTTTATAAAATCTACGTTTCGACTCGACCATAAGCTTCTTATGTTTGGATTTCCCACTCTCGTCCTTCAAGAACGTGTAGACGAAGGGATGTAGAGAATATTTGACAACTGATTGGCGATTCTTCATCACGAAGTATGACGGGTCGGTCTCAGTCCTCGATTGGCTGCAGTTTTCAATCTCAACCAAATGCTTCGATTTCAGTAATAACATGTCCAATTTGCATTTGGTCAGATTTCCAGATAATGTATCATCGTCATGGAGAACAGTCACGGCGCCATCGACGTGGAATGGAGCAGATTGAAACCACGTGAGCTGACACAGGATTGTTTGGAATCTCTCTTGTAAAGTTTTGAAGGACTGTTTGATGCACTGCTTTATCTGTTTTTCTTTTCCTGTTGCATCTAACTTTTTCAGAACCCTTTCTGGAACAGCATGGGAACCATACTCAGCTTCTAGACACTTCGCTATGAGATTGATCGCCAGCGGACAGTAACTGCACTGACGAATAACGTGTTGTATATCAGATTCCTTCATCGGAGCCATCTGAAAATAACGGACTGGAATTGAGGTCAGCAGCACGTTTCACCAAATTTCCTGGTATTTAAAGGTACTCAATCCGATCAGACGCTCCTAGATTACTATTTCTTTGGCTTCGGGGGTAAAAATTATTTGATTCGAGTCGAGGAACCCACACATCAAAGCTCAGAGTGATCAGATATTGATTTTTGAAGTTTGTGATTTCTCGAGATGTCTACTAATAATTGGCACAGATACACGAGGTCGAACGGACAAATTGCGGATGAAGATGGATAACTCTAGAATCAAGTGGTAATAATAACCACTTGATTTTAGAGTTATCCATCTTCATCCGCAATTTTGAACGAGACCACCCTTTTGACGGCGTGTTATTGGGCCACAAACAATAGAAATAGAACCCACGGCTATCTAGAAGTCAACAAAAATGGTTAGGATAGTAGAACGGTTAATTATTCATCGGTTATGTAAATTTATGTAAACACATAAATGATAGAAGATGATAGTATGTGAAATTCATGAGTTCATGATGGAATTATGCAAAACGCGCGTCTAGATATATTTATGTGAATGCATCAATGATATTAACCCTTTACCCAACAAAACGGCCAAAAACGCCCAAATAAAGCTTCAACAGCCTAAAATATCTTCGGTCTGTCTCAATAACACCATACAAATATGGATATCATTGGAACCGGTTCATTGACCACATTGTGATGGTTACAGTTATGCCCTGTGCCAATGCATTCTCTTATATATGCGAGTCGACCATAGGTCGCCTCGCATATATAAGAGAATGCATTGGCACAGGGCATTTTTAACACTTTTTACCATTTTTTCTTACATTCTTTAACAATTTTATAATTTTTTCTTACATTTTTTCTTAAATTTTTATAATATTTTTCTTCATTCTTTGACAATTTTATCATTTTTAATATGTGTTAAGCCAATGCATTCTCTTATATATGCGAGGCGACCTATGGTCGACTCGCATATATAAGAGAATGAATTGGCACAGGGCCGTTCTGTTGGGTAAAGGGTTAATGTTTGTTCTTACTGAGCGTCAGACGCAGAAATCGCGGTGACGCGCGGCTCGCAGCTCGCGTCATGTGAATGCATATTGTAAACTCCTGCGTATTCCTTGCGTTCGCGATTAGGCCAAACCACGACAATCAACATCCAGCGAAACACGAAGGTCTATAAACATTTATATGATCTTATACTGTAAATTTCTCCGGTTAGTATCTATTCACTGCGTACATCAAATAGTATATATATGCTTGCAGGTGTCGAAATATACTTACTTATCTATATAACTACCCTACGAAATTCTTTATAAATAGGCAGATAAACGCGGTTGTCATTACAATAAACGACGTTACCGATGGCTAATTCCATTCATTACGCTGGTGTGGAATGGGTAAATTATGCCGGCAGGCCAGGGCAAAAATAAATGGAAAGATTTTTGATGACAGGCGCAATCCAAAAATAGCATAATAAAAATGCAAATAAAAAATTGCAGTTGGCCGTTTTGAATAGATGAATGCGAAGACAAATGAGTAAAAATATATGATATCCACAATTAAACTAACGAGAATTTGGACATTTACCGAACATGCAAAACTACCTAATTTTTTGAAAAAACACTATATGCATCTAAAACTTTGGACAAATAATTTTAATTTTCTTCCAATTGCATTATATATTTCTGAACCATATATTGTATGATCTTGACAAATTATAAAAAATAAAATTTATTGAATATATTACATAAATATTTTCCATGTGCTTTCTCAGTTGACAACCGATCTTCGCGCGAAAAGTGACGTCACATTACAATACTCCCGCAGTTGCACCACCTCGGCCGTACACCCTAAATCAACAAATGTCATCCAACTCTACCCAACACCCAACATTTCAATAAACGTAGATAGGTGCTGTGGGCAATTAACGTTGATTGAGTGTTGTGTGCAATTTCATCCAACACGTTGTATAATTAACATACAACCGTTGGTAGTAAATATATATGCAACGTTGTGTAAAAGGGTATCCAACAAAATTGTCATGCAACTTTTCACACAACGTAGATAGGTGCTGTGGGCATACAACGGTTGATTGACTGTTGGATAACTTCTTATCCAACTAGATTTAGGGTGTAGGTGTAGCGAGCGTAGCCCAGCGTATTTACGCCACATCATTATATTCATTGCCCTTTGAAATGCAACGCCGGGGTTGAGTTCAGCGTAGCCCAGCGTAATGAATGGAATCGCTCTCTGCAGATGCACTGCAGGTTATTACGCCATGTGAATCATGCGTAAAATTCCCACCGCGACTACGGCCCAATGAGCATCATTTTATGCTTTAGAATATTGACAATATTCTGACCTAGAATTGGGACTATATCCACAGTATGCATGCTCGCCACATTAAGTCGAACACAACAAAAAGGGGATCACTTAATTTTGTGAAGGGAGGAGTCAGCTATAGTCATCAAAAAGTACTCACGCAATCGTGTAAGATGTATATGATTGCTCCATTCGTCAAAAGTCGACAATTCTCTTCTGTCGCGTGCAAAACAAA
This sequence comes from Siphonodentalium dalli, assembly GCA_032622095.1. Classification (NCBI taxonomy): domain Eukaryota; kingdom Metazoa; phylum Mollusca; class Scaphopoda; order Gadilida; family Siphonodentaliidae; genus Siphonodentalium; species Siphonodentalium dalli. The sequence continues at coordinate 30,656,588 of CP136061.1, forward strand.
AATAAACAAAACAAAAAAGTTTACATAATTCGAATATCGAATATAATATGTGAGTAAATTCCGTTTGAAACACGTCGATTATGCCGACTCCGCCCTTCAAATTATCTTGTGTGTAGATTATCACAATAAGATTCTATATCAGTTTTAAAGATTCTGTTCAATTTGCTTTGAAACAATTTTAACCACAAATTCCTCGATAAATGTCCAGCTACCCCAGTAACTAAATGCCGAGTTGCCACAAAAAACATCCACATATATCCCACAGGTACAATCGAAACAACATACATCGGACATTAAGTCAACCGAAAACGAGAATACAATGTCACACAAAAGAACGAACTGTAATTGGCACTATATATCTATGAACGGAAATATAGCAATATTATTAGAGATATAGTTGTTCATAAACCTAGTAGAACATCCACATTCTTAGATTGTATTATATGGAATTAAGATTGCTTTTTCGTTTTATATGACGCACTATTCTATATGTCTGGCGATAAGAACCGTAGACAGGACGCCAGCGCTATATGCCTCTACCCCGTAACTTAATTTCGCTCAGAAGAACGTTGTAGTTGTATGAATTACCGGATGTTTCTCACCATGCATATACAGGACGTTGTAGTTTGTATGAATTACCGGATGTTTCTCACCATGCATATACAGGACGTTGTAGTTTGTATGAATTACCGGATGTTTCTCACCATGCATATACAGGACGTTGTTGTTTGTTTAGACAGGACGCCAGCGCTATATGCCTCTACCCCGTAACTTAATTTCGCTCAGAAGAACGGATCAGTGGGCGGAGCTAGCTGAGTCATGTATACAAGCCTGTGGGTGACTTCGAGATCAGCTTTATCCAGAGATGGGACCTCGAATTAACCATTGGCCACGATAAGTGACGTCACGTTTCCTCCAAATCCCGGATGCGGCGAGCTGTCGTACTGCCGATTCATTTCCAAAATGGCGGACAGTGGATGAAAATGGCGGATAATGCTGGACAATGATTGAATTAGCTCACCAAAGGAGACTAATCGGAAAAGAGATATTTTAATATTTGGACATTTACGAGTCTCTTATCCTTATATCGAAAGAACAGTCGTAAATGTAAAATATATAACACATTAAAGATGCAAAATCCGAATCAACACTCCCGAGTCCCAAATTACCATTTCTTTGTCTTCGGGGGTAAAAAAATATGTTATTCGAGTTGAGGAGACCACCCATCAAAGATCAGAGCGATCAATGATCAGATATCGATTTTTGAAATTTGTTATTTCTCGAGGTATATAATTTTTTCCGTCTGGCAAAAATTCATCAAGGCGACGGGTTCGGACCAAATTGCGGATGAAGATGAATAACTCTAAAATCAAGTGGCTTTGTGTGTATACATATGACAATCTGGCCATATTTAGTTGAACAAAATGTTGATAAATAACACATTTCGGGCAATTTTATACTATAGTTATCATTATTTTTTGGGCAATTAATCGATTCTGATAACTGAAGCGGCATTTCAAAAAAATTGTTGCTGTTGCAATCTGATTATATGGGGATCATCGAATCGAATTGAGTACCTTTAAGTTAGTCCCTGATAAGTCTACCTTTGTGGACTGTGATTGAATGAATGAAAAAAGTGAATGTGCATGTGGTTGATAGATTTTGATCTTCGAGTTCGATGGTTGTTTTACGAAAACACTTATCTATCTAATTTCATTAAACTATTTTGGAAGGGTGGAGTTTATCGTTTATTCGATAAATAAAATACAGGAAACATATAGTGCTTGTATAGGATACTGAAAGTGGCATTCGTTGTGTCTATACAGCCGAGGTTATCGCCGTTCGCGATGCCTCGGAAATAGACACGCGCAGACTTATTTCCGATATCGGCTATAACAAAAGCTGCAGCTAATCTCAAACTCACTCATTATAGTCAACCATGACGTGTCACGTGCAGTCAGGTGTACCTCTTTAGCTGGCTATCAGTTCATCATGTGACAACTTACCAATGAGCTGCATCTTTTGAACAGTTCGAGAGCCTCCTCAGGTTCCAAGCAAGTGAGTTCATACTCGTGAATTTTGCCAATAAATGACTTTATTTTATCCACGGGTGTATGATAGTCCTCGCCCGACTGTAGGATTTTCTGCCGTGACGTGACGATCACCTGAACCTGTGAATAATCACGCGATTCGCTAAGAACTTTATAACAAAATTGCCATACATGATAGCAGATATGGAAACAGAAATTTGATTCTTTGAAAATAATATACCTCTTGATTTAAGAAATATTCTATTCCTTTTAGTTACTGTAATTAGTATCAGTTCATGCACATACTGAGTTCAACTATAATAGGTAAATATGAATACTGTCGTTTAGTGAATTCGATACATGAGGCATAACCCAACATCATATTTTTTATTTAAAAATGTATGCGAGACTACATAGAGTAATGCTCTAATTAATCGACTCCTTAAACACAGCAGAATTATGGGTAACTTTTCAAGATTTAGTCGGAAATATGGCTTTCCGATGAATGGCAACAAGCCATATTTCCGACTAAATCCTGAAAAGTTACCCATAATTCTGCTGTGTTTAAGGAATCGATTAATTAGAGCATTACTGTATGCATCAGCGCAGCTCCCGTCATGAAATGGTTAATATTTATGACTGCTTAGGTTTTGCATACCGGAATTTTGTTGGATGCGCCGTCGATCAGAGCACACATCTGTTTGAGAAAATTCAAGAAATGACTCCTCTGGCGATCATCACTCTCGATGAGGTCATCCACGTTATCCAATAAAAATAGAGTATCTGTCAAATAAATAAAATAATGAGTTAGAGTGTTTGTGATCGCCATGGTGACCGTCTCCCTCGATGATGTCATCCACGTTATCCAACAAAAATAGAGTATCTGTCAAATAAATAAATTAATGAGTTAGAGTGTTTGTGATAACCATGGCGAGCGTCTCCCTCGATGATGTCATCCACGTTCTCCAACAAAAATAGAGTATCTGTCAAATAAATAAATTAATGAGTTAGAGTGTTTGTGATAACCATGGTGAGCATCGCCCTCGATGAGGTCGTCCACGTTATCCAATACAAATAGAGTATCTGTCAACTGTAATAAATAGGCCACTCAATATATTCAGTTATAAATGGGTTGGGGAATCCATTAAGTACAGAAAGGGTTAAATCACATGGTTTAAATATTTTGTTGTTTTTTTGGTAATAATAGAGACCTTTCGCAAAATCACGAATACGATTACGGATAGGGTATATTGTCCTACATCTATATAGTATAGGATTGACTCCATCACAATTTACCTGCGATGGCTAATTGGTGAGACGGCATATGCCCAACTATATTCAGTTACACATATATTTGATGGAAAGAGTAATATGTGTCTCCTTCAGACCCCATGTTCTTATCCGTGTGTAATATACCACACGGATACTGTTAGAGTGCCCCCAAGCAGGACCACTGGCACATTCTTGACAATCTGCACATAATTAAACTGCGTCGGGTATATTTCGTCTCACATAAGAACCCCCGTGCGTAAAGATTGAATTTTGGCTGTATACTGGCAAGATATTTCCATATCCGTAATCATATTCGTGATTTTGCGAAAGGTCTCTAATATACATGTATCATTATGAGATTGTGAAATATTGTACTGTTGATTTTTCTACTGCAAATGCGCGTTCCGTATAAGATAAGTTTAATAGGCAAAACATCCTTATAAGGACAGTATGCAAACATAATAATATATAGTTGTACATTGAACAATATAATAAATGATATAATACTAGATGGTAATATATAACCATTTAAGTAAAGCTGAATGTGCATAGGGTCGTCTCGTCTTCATTTATTCATTGCTTATGAGGCGATGCTCATCGCGTGCGGAAAATAATTTTCGGATTATATGACATATTGAAGTGCATGAATTTGAAATATTGTTGGATAGGATTTTGACAAGCTGTTCAGTTTGTGTCATGTTTTCAAAGTCTGGGAACTGTGTCTTCATAAGAGTTATTAGTTCGAGCCGCGGTGTGCGGTAAGCACTACATTCCAAAAGGAAGTGTTTTTCATCTTCAATAGCATCATCGGAACAAAATATACATAGTCTTTGTTCCAATGCCGTCGGTGGTTGGGTGTGGCGTTCCTTTTCAATAGCCAGTTTATGATTACTTATACGCAGTCTAGTAAAAACGATTCTATTTTCTATTGATGGCGTGTGAAGAAGATAAGGTTCTATTTCGTACTTAAGTTTGAAAAGTCGGTATGTTCGTAATTTATTACTTCCCGTTTTTGAGCATTCATCAGTGTAATAATCTTCAATAAGATTTCTTTTGAATTGACTCAGAACTGGACCCGGATTTTTTAGGTCTGCAATATTCCACCCCAGTGATTCTGCCATTTTTGAAGATTGATTTCTTAACCGATGCCACTTGTTGTTCCAACGCAGCATTACGGAGCAGATTACAGTCCGACCGTGAAATTATCTTAATTACATAAGATGAAAGTCTGCATGCCACGTCAATAAATAATGGGTGGCTCCCTAACTCGGCGCGAACATAACCTGGTGTTACCGTGCCATAAAGTACAAGTATAAGACGCCAAAGTATTGATATAATATTAGAAATCCGACTGAGAAAACCGAGGATGCAAGCGGCCGCATAGGAGGAATAGCATGTCATTTTCACTCAATTATACTGAGATACTACCGTAATGGACACGATCTCTGTCAGTCCCTTCGAAAAGCAGACGAAAATCGTATAAGATGGACGTCTCTAGATCTCACGCTTGCTTTTAATTTCTACGACGACGCGACAATCCCAACATGACGTAATAGTGACAAATATGGTGTGCATTCCTGGCGCATTAAATGTTTGATAATATCGTTGACTGATTAAATCTCGAAGATGATCCTCCTAGATTGTGATGAGTATAATGAACATCCGTTACCTTGTTTAATCTGGGACAGATATTTGATAGTGAATCTCTGCAGCTGATCCTCGTCCAGACTGGCTGTGTTCTGGTCTAGACACGACAGAATCCCAGCATACAAGTCAGTCATCTTCCTCTTCTCTCTATAATAGTGGACAACGTGTATGTGTTATAAATGTCGTTTCAGTCAGGATTAATTGATAAGCTACTGGGCATTCGTAAACTAGATGATCGATGCCGCATGTAAGCCGAGACCGTTCAGTTGACGAATGTCCAGTTGCGAGTCCATTAACCGCCTTAAAACACAGTTTTATAATATACAAGGAGAAATTACATTTATACAAATAAACTACGATAAATGAGACGTTTACGAACGTTTGTCTGGAAAAATGTCATAAGTTCGAAAATAAACGTCGTTGTACATAGAAAAACATGATACAATATTTTATTTGTGGTGTACATAGCATAGTTTTTATACGAAATATACACTGTCGACGCAATGACATGAATATTAATTTTGGGCAGGTGTATTTGACTCAATCTCATTGTTGTTTCCAGAAGTACGGTAACTCCATTAGTGGAGTCTCGAATGCCAATCTGTTATAGATACCCCCTGGTATGCAAATTAGCAGGTCGTCTCTATCGACTGGTTACGTGGATTTCATAAGCACTACACTGTGAATAAATCCCGTAAAACTTCACGCCATAAGTACCGGCAGCTATAATACCGTTGAAATCAGTCGTAACCTTTACGAGTAAAATCCGTTTATATAATTAAACGGTAAATTTCATAAATTCCCACAGTAAATAATCCCGTAACACTTGCCGGCATAAATTGCCGTTTATATAACTGAACGGTAAATTCCTACAGCAAATTATATTATTTCCCACTAAATCTATTTCGGCACTCTCTATCGTATACAATAGCGGTATTTCTGTAAAACATGTAAATTTTCTGTAAATCTCACAATTCCCCAAAATCGTGGTTCGGGTTAATTGTCTCATAAAATTCATTAAACTGTTTCTGTGGTGAGGATTTGAGCATCTATTGGCCTGTCGAGCCCAGTAGATACCATATCCCTTGGTCGGACAAAAACATGTTAACCCTTTACCCAACATACCGGCCAAAACCGGCCGAATAAAGCTTCAACAGCCTAAAATATCTTCGGTCTGTCTCAATAGAACCATACAAATATGGATATCATTGGAACCGGCTCCTTGACCACATTGTGATAGTTACAGTTATGCCCTATGCCAATGCATTCTCTTATATATGCGAGTCGACCATAGGTCGCCTCGCATATATAAGAGAATGCATTGGCCTAAAAAAAATCTTTTTTTAACACTTTTTACCATTTTTTCTTACATTCTTTAACAATTTTATAATTTTTAATGTGTTAAGCCAATGCATTCTCTTATATATGCGAGGCGACCTATGGTCGACTCGCATATATAAGAGAATGCATTGGCACAGGGCCCTTCTGTTGGGTAATGGGTTAATCAACATATCCTCGCGCAAATGCGCACATAATCGACATATAATGTGAAGCGGGTACATAATGTGATTATTTTATTCTGACAAAAGTAGATGATGGAGTCATAGCGGGCCACAGTGATAATACATGTTAACACTTATTTGTGTCATTGTCCACACATAATCTGCGTAGAATCGCCTCATTATCAGTCGATAATGTGACTAAAATTCTCTCATTTCAGCACATTATCGACTCAAAATGAGGCAATTCTAAACATATTATGTACCTCAAGTTCTTTATAAGCAGATAATGTGCGGATTTTTGGTAGAACAAGCTGTATTAATGGACATTGACACAAATGCCCAAGTGATGGACAATCAAATAACGCATGCAATTGCACATTGATCAAATTGTGGTTACATAATATCATTACAAAGCTCACTAAAATATGACAAGTATGCATATTGGTAATCTATATCTAAACTGCATCTATACAGTATGCTAAAACAGTTATTGCATGTGTCATGAAGTGAGCTTTTCAATTACGAGCAATACTAATTTCGATCAATCTAAAACATACGAATCAAGCCTCCCCTTTTAAGACAAGGTAAAACATTTGAACTGGTATACTTGTTGCAATTTCACTTTGTAGTCCCTTAACTATCCAACTCCAATGAATAAATGGTCATACTCATGTGTGAGGGAAGTGATGTTATTGTTTACGTTAGTTGATACAGAGTTAACATTTTAAGCAAATGTTATCAGTCCGATCTTGATTGTTTAGTTACATGATAGGAGTGAACCACACTTCCCGGAGACAACGTGAAATTTGTCTGAGAGTTCTCTGTCACATTTCAGTTTAGCCATAAATTGCCCAAGCTTACTCATGTGTTGTGTTAATCCATACGGGAATAACTTAGTGCCTGATTTCTTAAACGTTGATTGTAGAGACATGTTCTATCTAAATTCTAATCGTGAACCCCTATTAAATATTTTTCGCTATCCCATCATGTGCGTATTGGCTGAAACTAAAACGTGCATGTCGATGTCGCTAAAGCTCAGTCAATTGACTTCAGATAACTTGAAACTAATATTACCTGAGATCAACTTTTAAAACTTGCTTCTTTAGTCTGAGCTGAAAGCATACTTCGTGTGCTAGTGTGGTCTTCCCCATTCCACCGAGCCCGCATATGACAACTCCTGTGGAAGAGGTTAAACGCTAATCACCTTTCAGAATTACAACAAGACTTTCTGAGAGTATTTTCAGGTTTAATTTTCATATTGAACGTGCGTTGGTGCTCAATGTTCCTCGATAAAAATCACGTTGATTTATTTAGCCCTATAAGAACAAAGAGAAGATGTGTTAGCCCTTGTCTGATTTTGTAATAATTTTAAATCACATTGAAGTGTTTTTTATATGTAAAACAGCCATTTGGAATGAAATAAAAACATTATCGGAACCCAAATAAGCAGCATAGATTAGGAGATTTTTATTTGAAATTAATAAGAGTGCCCGTATGTTTATTTGTTTCCCGAGAGTATATAATAAAGAGCAAATTAAATTGTGACATTTGGTGATTTTGTGGAATTTCGGGATGAACCGTGACATTTTGCCTTGGAACACATTACTATGGTTTGGTGTCAATTCGGACGGTTAATCTTTAAAGGGGTACTGTACTCAAATATTGTTGTTGGTTTCTATAGTCTCTGGGTCGTAGCATAAGGTAACCATGTTTCCATTATTTAAAAGTATGTTGAGTACGAAGTAATGTTACGGATGGAAAATTAGTCGGAATGCGAAAATACAAATTATCGTTGTCGAATAATTTTTGTACAGTTTTCAAGCAAATGTATCAAATAAAAGTGATATTATATGCATACTAGGCCCATATACTCATTTAAGTTATTGTATAGTCACTAGTCTGTGAGTGGCTTGAGTTTACTCCCCGTATCAACATAGTGTTTTACACGATCATGTGTGCCACGCGTTTACCAATCCACTATCCCTCAATTAATTTGATTACGTCTTGTACACGAAACTTCGTACTTTAATTACGGGTCCAGCCATAAATTAAATTTATATCAAATTATTAACTTTGATTTTAAGATAACATATTAACATGATCGTTCACAGAATACATATTCGACTCAAATTACTTATTGTTCTATATATTTTCGATATTAGATCGTTGTTATTGTCGGGAATTTATTGAAAATACCATACAGTACCACTTTAAGCACATGTCCACTTACCGATTTTCCTGTCATCTTCCCTTGATAAATGTTCGCTGATATCCCTGATGGCAGTCGAGCGTCCGACGAAATTGTCGTCGCGAACTATTCCGTGCTCATTCATCCAGTTCTTAACCTCGACCATATCATCCTCGTATTTCTCTATCAGCTTCTTAACGTTCTGGGTTCCAAAGTTAATGTGGAAATCCATCTGTTCAAACACGTTCTTGAGATATGATACAACATTGGTGTAACCCAGCTGTTTCTGTATGACGTCGAAGAAATCCACAGAGTTCTTTGATTCGTAGCATTTGTCGTACCATGACCCGAGCTGCTCTTTGGAGAGGGACAACAATGCCTCTAGATGTTCTGGTAGGATTTCATGAACCAGCTCTGTGACCAGCACGCGCCACGGATGTGGTTTGTCCGTCTCGGGAACCGACGGAGTGAATTCCATCACGGTTTATTCTCCTGTAAGAGAATAAAATGCAAACAAATAAATGTCCAGCTCTTGGACTTCTTTCATTTTTGGTAGACTGTGTGTAAAGGCACCGTACCGACCGACCGCCATTATTTACAAATCGGCATGACCCATATGTGTTACATACGTATTCCGTTGACGTCACACGACGTAAATGACGTTCGCGTCAACCGCAAAACCGGAACAATAAACAATTTGAACCTCCAATTTGGAAGGAAGAATAAGATAGGTCGGCAATAAACGGCCCGTCGATCTGGAGGCTTTCTTTAATTTTCAGAATTCATAACAATCTTTATTTTCACCATATCAGGGATAGATTAACAAGGAACGCTCTTTACTATTACACGCTGAATAAATGTTCTAAATGCTGAAGCTGGAATAAAAGGTCGCAGGCGGCATGCATGTCCCCGGAAACGAGGTGCCAGTCAAAAAAGGTGCATAACTCAAATGTGAAACAAGTAGAAATAATCCGGACAACACCAAAACTGAGATTTATATGTAATAAAAATCGTCGCAACATTCCAGAGACATCTTGCTTTTGTTCTAGTAGTCACTTTATAACATTGAACAAACTAGAGGTGTGACTGTCCCAATGGGACTAAGGATACCCCCGTGTTTTTAAAATACTAAGATGTTTCACATGTCAGTAAACATTTAGTTAAAATAATAAAATAACAGTTCCCATTGCAGATGCACAACCCTAATCCTAATCTTAAACATATTGACCGAAAAATGTAGGAATAAAAGCTCGGACAAAATTATGCATGTTGCGAAAATGTTCTTAAGTCGAAAAAGGGGAATAACTCCACACAAAACAGTCGGACAGACATCATGATCGCAGGTGCACAGGTTCCCATGCATGGTACTAAATATCAGTGCCAAGATTCAAAAACATTGACCTATAAATGTAGGAATAAAAGCTTGGACAAAATTATGCATGTTGCAAAAACATTTCTAAGTCGAAAAAGGGGGATAACTCCACCACAAAATGTCGGACAGACGTCATAATCGCAGGTGCACAGGTTCCCATGGTGGTTGATGTCTGTGCCAAGTTTCACGAAAATTGATAATAAAAAAAAACCACTGAGAAAAACTCGGGACAAATTTGTGTCCACGGACGGACGGACGGACGGACGACGGACGGACAAGCTGATTCCAGTATACCCCCCCCTAACTTCGTTGCGGGGGTATAACAACACAGGGTATATATTTCTGTGTTCCTTGATAATCTATTTCACAGTATACGGGTGATCCCAACCTCGCGATTGCATTATTTATGTGACTCTATATCTCAATAACCATTGAAGTGATTACCCGGGAGCAATTTCATTATTACAAGATATGCAAATCAAAATCGGCTCAACAAAGTCACCCAAATCATGTAGTCTTGAGCTCGAACCTTCACCGACTGTGAAATATATTATTCAGGAACAGGTATTAAAAATATATCACGTGTTATTCTTTCTATGTTATAAACATCTCTGTCAAAACATCAACAAGTTCCCAGGTTTTGAACTGGTGGAGTATGATCTCTATATACGGGCGTTAGAGAGGGTGGAGTATGATCTCTATATACGGGCGTGAACTGGTGGAGTATGATCTCTATATACGGGCGTGAACTGGTGGAGTATGATCTCTATATACGGGCGTGGCCAGAGCAGAGATTCGGACATGAGCTACATTGGTCCGTGTAGTATTATTGCAGTATGTACTTTGATACAGTCGTGCTACATGAGAGCTAATTTATCTGTTGTATTCAGTTAATTCAATTAACAATTTGCCACATGAATACATCTAGCCAACTCTTTAAAGACCATATTTATAGCCCTTTCACTATACAATCTGCAATAAGAGTGTAATTTCTATAACCGGAGCGCCGGGAGCGGTGTGACCAGTGTACTCGATATAATATCCACAGAGACTCGACTGGATAGGTAAATGGAATTAAACAAATAGCAAATCTATGAAATATCAACAAGTGTGTATCAAATTACATACACGAATAATGCTGACACGATTGATATACCCGTAACCACAAGTATCACTACCCCAGTGGGCACAGTCACGAATGTTGGTAAAAGCCATTACCATATATAGATGTTGTTGGAATTCACAACATTCAGAATTTCTCTCATTCCCCAATGCAATCCAGATTAGCCTTAAAACTGATCCGTGTTTCGGTTAATGGACTGAATGCATAGGGTCGGTAGGTATGTTAAATTATGTCTTTTATTTCTTCTAATTATTTCAACAATGTTATGCCCACCCCAAAGTTTAAGCCCCAAGCTGGTAAATATAGTGTATAAGTTTGTTATATAGTTTGTTAAAATCGGTATAACTTGGACAGTAAACTGTTGCCTGCATTTCCAGATGGTACTTTACGACAGAACAAGAGGTCATGATCACAAACTTAAAATGCCCCGATCAGAGAAGAATGTGGGGAAATATTTGTTTAAGCAGCGGGTATCAAGCACTGGAACAATTTACTAGATTGCATTGTTTGAACCGAATCCTTAGACGACTTCAAAACATTAGCTGTCTCAATCTATCACAATTTGACATACGACTTTGATTCTTCAAACTAAAAACAAAATCCATTATATGTGACAATTGAAAATTGATAGCATTTAAAAGTGTCGGAACTAAAAGTCAATGGACTTATTGCGGAATAAATTATATTGATAAACTATTTCGCAATGAACCATTTTGTCTTTATAGTCACATGGGCAAATTTAACTTAAGTCATATCATACACATTATGTTGTTTTGTTGGATTTGTCACTCCCTTTCTCACAAATCATATTGAATTTTAAAACATTACCAACGTCAATTAATTCTCTTAAAAGTTAAATAATGCTACATGTATGACAAAACAATTCAATTTCCATGTTTCAAGTTTAACTTCAATTCCCTTGACTATAAACGTGACCCCATGTTAAAGAGTTCATATATGATGCACACAAATCTTTATCGACTCAAAAACGTTTGTAAATAAGACTTAAAACTAAGCAAAATTGGGGTTCCGAATTAACAATAAAATGTGTATACCGGCGGTTCAAAATTTCAATATAGGATCTATCGGATTATAGCGAAAACAAAGGTCTTTTTTTGGGGGGGGGGGGGTCTTATGTTCATTTTCCAATTATATAGTAAATATTGTTATTTTATTGCGTCCAATGTTGGAGAATTACAATTACTATTGTACTGTTAGTTGTATATGTTAACCAATACAGGTAAGTGGTGTCTGACAAGGTAACACATCTGCCCGGGTCAACTAAAATCACACCTAGCCCTCCGGAAAGACAATAACAAGTCAGAATGGAGCAATGGCTGACGGACCTTACGGCCTTTCCGTTTGTCAACATAAGTAGAGTGAAAGAAATAATGGCTTACAACCTATTCGTCTTATAATTTCCCCACATAATGAAGGTGGTGCACAAATGTATGGATGTCGAAAGAAAGGGGAGGTTGTCTGCTAGGCATATTAAAGAATATTCGAGGCTAGCTAAATGTGATGATGACCAAGGTCCCAATTTCTCGCAGACAAATTGCTCCTCGTTCTGATGACATTAATTTTGAGGTGGAAGCTGGACCCTGGAGCGGTTTATTTTTTGAAAATAGTTTTAGAACGTACCCCACAAAAACAAGATTCATTAAATCCCAATGAGTTAAAAAGATGCCAAAATATTTTAATAAGGCCATCATCAGTTGCAGATTACTGACTATATGCCATGCTATTTTATTGCGTTCAATGTTGGAGAATTACAATTACTATTGTACTGTTGGTTGGCTGCTGATAACAGCGCGATTGAGTCTTTGAGGAATTTTACATTTCACAAAAACGGACATTCATCCTGGGTGCACCTACATTTTGTAACATAGTCAGTATAAACAGTATTTACTGTCCATCAGAGAAGGTGGATCATGCAGACCAGTTACGACTAAACGGAGTAAAACACATCGTTTTGACGTCCATGCATATGCTATTAGCCACACCGTTGATGCATGGTGTACTGATGGTGCACATAACAACAATGAGTTATAAGACTGAAATTCATCAAATTAAGTTATTTTGCTGAGAAATAGTTAACAGTTGAACTATAAAAGTTGTGTACTGCATGATGTTCTGTTGAATATAGATTGTTTAATTTGGTATATGAATCCAGATTATCGGCTAAGGAGGTCATATCTGCTGAGCAACAGTTACAGAGTTGCAAATACGTCTGATTTTGACTTGGTGTGGTACGTATTGAACACAATGTATTTATGAAGTGGTTCCGCTTGGAACCGTTTTCATTTAATGATGGTGTATTTATTTTTGAATGTTATACTGCTTTTTTTTCAAACGTTCAGCTCCGTGAATTGTAGTTTCCAGTTCCCAGTTCTTAAAATATAATAACAATCGTTACTAAATCGCCTGCTTTATAATAATTGAGCTATTTTACATGATATCCTCTGACGGTTCAAGGTCCTTCGTTTTTCAAGAATATATATATCTTACATAGAATGATACATAATATATCCGTTTAACGCGTTCTTCTATGTATCTGTGTTTGCGAGCTCACTATGTGAATATACCGACTCCCGTCCCCATATTAATATGACAATTGAGAAGAAATGATTGTTCAACTGATTTAATTAGGTCACCCTTTTTCGAGGTTGTGATATTTGAACGCCAAAAACTCCTTAGAACGAACCTACTCGATAACCGGGTTTTGATTTATCCGGCATTAGTGCTGGGAAAGCCCATATGCCGCATTGTCGTCCAATATATGGATTGCTGATATGTTTGGAAAATATAGAAAAAAACAATGTTCAAACATAGAGTAAATTATGACGTAGGTACATGGCCCTGGCACCCCACTACCAACTTTGAACCACAGCATTAGACTCTCGGGGATGTCTACATATGTGTAAATCTAATGTTGGTAATAATTGGCGGTAAAATATATTGTAGCTTCGCGGTTCACACAATGTGCCCTGAACGACCATAACGCCGAATCCCACAATAACACAAATTAATTTCTTAAAGGCCCACTTAACTTTCGAGTCGCCGATTATCTTTTTATAGTGACTTGATATACGGTTTTAGTAACACTCTATGCCATAAAATACTACAATTCATCACTACTTGAAACATCTGTGTCTCAGAAGATGCCCACAGAGAAATAGAACACTGAAATCATAGAATGACTCCCCCCCCCCTTTGGCACCCATAATGTAAAACAGAATTCAAACTTTTTCAATGGAAGGTGAAGAACTCTATCTTAAATATATAGAGTTATTCCCCCTGTATTGAACATAATACTGTTTTTTACTTCAATATTGATGACAAAACGCGTTGGCTACTCAACAAAAACAACATGTCCACAGTTTATTACACCGGATAACTTGCTAATACAGTGTTTTGGAGCCTCCTCTTTCTAATGGTATATAATATGGCATATATTTTATATAATCTGGGGGTTCGAAAATTAAGTGGGCCTTTAAATGTCTCATCCGCTACTAGCTTATTATCGTCCATAGTAAAACAGGCTAATTTTGGCGCACTCTCTTATGAACAGCCGTTTGCTGGAGTAAACTAATGCGGAAATGAAAGTTGTTGTCTTCAAGCACCAGTTTATTTGTAGCTACAAAATATAAATTAACCCTTTCGCGAGGTTCATGACGAGAGCCGCGCTGGTGCAGCATTAAATATCATTTGCCAGTGCATTATATAGTATACGCGAGTCTCCAATAGGGACCCTCGCATATCTAAGAGACTTAATGGCTTACAAGGTCAAAGTAAATATTGTTAGGCCACTATATTATCTTATATATATGCGTGGCTCCCCTATTGGCAACTCGCATATATAAGAGACTGCATTGGCACAGGATTTTCACAAAAGTTCAGGAAGCTCCTGGCATTGAAGGGTTAATACACCATCAATTTTTTTTTTTTTTTTTTTTTTTTTTTTGGAAACAACCATGCATGTCATGTTGATATATACCTGATCTCAATAAATCCGAGATGATGTGAGTGCTAGCACCAGCAAGCTTCAAACGACAAAGCCAAATGAGAACAAATCATTTACAAAACAAATCTGACACAATTCGGAATTTGCGTTTTACAATCTGGACCAGTCTGGACTGACAATTTTTTCAATGGTGATTTTGTTCCTTAGAGAGAGAGAGAGAGATTGTTTATTCCTCCACACACGGGAGACGTAGTGTACAACGTATATACAATTACATAATCAAAAAACATTAAGAATAATAAGGCGTTACGTATATGTTATCAGAACAGACACGAATGCATCGTGTGAAATTAGAAGCAATTACTGTACTATATATACGTGTATATATAACGTCAATACTATCCCATATACACATGTATATATAATAAATTGCATGGCGATTGCAATCACAGAGGTCATATATCTACAAATTATAATTATACGTCAATGTCTATAATGGCATATAATAAATTAGATATCGATATATGGTGGCATTCCATATAATATACAGAGATGCGATGTTATCATTGATATTGTGATATTCGTATACTTTAGTATACTGTAGATAGTAATAATAAAATTGTATTGTTACATATGCTATTTTGTTTCCCGACAAATTTGGGATATTAAAGATCAGCAGTATACATGATGCATGAATCTATATAGGAGTCGCCACTCGCAAACAATCATATGTAACATAATACACTTATGAACGAGAAGCAGTCTGTGAATAAACTATTTTCATTGGTAATATCTGAGGGATCAAGTCCGCCCAGCGACTGGCATCCAAATGCATACATTAGAAATTCATTGCAAGACAATTGATCCATCGTGACAAAGATTGGGATACCGTGGACATTAATAATTCTATACCAGAAGCAGTTCTTCAGTTGAACTATATGTGGTGATAAACAATGGAGAAACATGTGTTCAACCTGGTTATGGTACAAATGGCCACAGTGTTTGCAGATAGTATTATTATCATATGTCGTGCGGTTGAGAATGTTAGCCATTTGTACCGCTTTCTGTAGATAATTAGGGTTGTGCCAACAGAGCTTCCATCCCCTCCAGGTAGACATATGGCAAGGTTTTACTCTGCGAAAAAACTCAAGGGAGTCCACTCGTTCAGGTTGATTTGGTTGTGACGTTGTGTGAGACATATTCTGTTTCACAATAGCTTTCCAATGTGATTGAATAGGGAAGAATCCTGTTTCAGCGAATGATGTGAGATACTCATATAGGTTGTATTTTGTAAGAATAGGAATAATGTCTCCTGTGAAGCCAATTGGAGGGCGTTTAAATATTATATAACCATGTAGATTGAATAGGAAAATGCGGAGAGCGACACGGTGGTTGCATGGTAAATTTATTAAGGTGCCCATGAATAAAAGTTTTTTCTTTTCAATTTCGAGTCTGAGTGGATTGACTCCGAGCAGAGACAATGCGATTTCTGTGCTCGCCCTTGTCGGTAGACCTTGAATTGTTTTGATACACATGCGGTAAGATCGCTCAAGTTGTAATATGTTGGCTTCTGATAGCCGGTACCACATCTCACAGCCGTAGAGAGCTTTCGGGAGAACCACGTGTGTAAATATGGTCAGCTGAGAGATCGGCGAAAGACATTTCGTGGTAAATGACCTGCATGCACCGAAAAATGTTTTCCGCATTATCTCACATGACCTATCAATGTTCGTTTTACGATCTGATCTGCGGCTTTGTGGTATTCCGAGGTGCACTACACTCTCCACTTCTGCTAAGTTATTCTCACCAAGAATCCACTTGGTGTTGATACATTTATTTTTGTTAGTTCGTTTGTGATCAAAGACTACTACTTGGCTTTTTGTAACCGAATACTCAAATTTCCAGGTGATGCTGTAGTTGTGACATATGGTGAGGAGCTTCTTTAAGCCTCCCTCGGAAAATTACAATAAGCACACATCATCGGCAGTTGTGGGACAGGCACATGATACAGAGTCTACGTGAAGACCTTCAGGTGCTTCAGAAAGCGTATTAAGGAGATCGCCGATGTAGAGCAAGTACAGGAAAGGTGACATGATGCTCCCTTGCCTGGTTCCTTGTTCTACACAGAATTGATCAGAGTGAATATTATAGCACCTTATTACACTCTTGATGTCAGTGTACATGCTAGCAATAACTCTCAGTATACGTCCACCGATACCTTTTCCATGTAACTTATATATTAGACCATCGTGCCACACACGATCAAACGCCTTTTGTGAATCTAGAAAGGCGGCGTATACCGTAGAGTTATTGCTGTGTCCGAATTCAACACTTTCCTGTAAAAGAAAAGAGGTAACACTACACCCGATACCCTTCTGGGAGCCATTTTGAAGGTAGTTTGGAAATTTTGAGAATAGTTCAGATTGTAAAAACCTTTCCAGAATAACTGATTCAAAGAGCTTATAAATAACTGGTAACAAAGTAACTGCCCTGTAACTATCTGGGTTGTCAATAGGCTTTGGATCGCCTTTATAAATTGGGACTATTACTCCGATCTTCATATCATTGGGTATAAACTCATGGTCTAACATTGCAGAGAATAGTTTCCCCGAGTATATAATAAAGTTTGGTCGGACCGTGTATTAGGTGTTCGTTAACTACCCGTGTGAGGCCACCGGCCTTGTGTTTCTTAAGTTTTTGGATGGAAGCACGAACTTCACCATCCGACACAGGGTAGGAAAAATCAACATATGGTCCCCCTACATGCTCATTGGGGACACGAAGTTTTCTGACAGTATCTTCCACATGAGCTTCGAAAATGGGATCCCGATGAATACCCCTTTTAAAAAGATTTCCGAAGTATACTTTCCAACCATCCACGATGTCCTCTGGGTCTCTGAGTGTGGAATTTCCAAACTTCATTTCAGATCCTGCACTAATGCCACACCTATTACTGGTTTTAATGGCCTTCCAGAAGGATGCCTGGTCATATTGTGCATACAGTTCAATAGTGCGTGTACGTTGTGATTTAAAAGTTGCCACTGATGCACGATGGCGTCGACGGAATTCTCGCTTGGAGTTTTTATAATCACGAAAATATTCATTGTCTAGGCCTGTTGGACGACCGACCGATATCCAGCGCATCCGATATTTTCTCATGTTCACATGGAGTGTCTTTAAATCGGAGTTCCAGTAAGATTTGATGTTGCGTTTGCATTTTTTTGGAGGACTAGCTCTCTTGGAAGCACCGATGAGAATATCAATCAAACTGGAGTATAAATGGGTTATGTCTGATGTACTCGATAGCGGCATGTCCAACAGACCAAGCGCATGTGTTACTGAGGATTTGTAAACATCCACATCTAGCTTAGACCATTGGATATTTGGTTCGTTTTGACAATTTGGGACACTTTGTGCTTTTGTAATATCAAATGTAATATTGCATAATATTGGTCTGTGGTTAGAGGTATTCAAAGATTCGTCATCGAGGATTTCGATACTGTTGACCAGGTCTGACTTGCAACGGTGCATTATAATGTGGTCGATCATAGACGTTGACACATTATGATTATAAGGTGCATATGTGTGATCTGGCCCTTTACAAATATCGAGAGTGACAAGCGACACTAGCCCTTTTGAATTCAGGAATTGACCGAATTCAGTGGATCTGGAGTCCCGTTTGTGGTTTTCAATGGGTACATGGTGTCTGTCACCTTTAAAATGAGCATTGAAATCACCCATCAGGATGATGCATCCTTGTGAGGAGAATTCAGAAACAAGATCTGCAAGGAGATTTAAACAGTCGGTGAATTCAGACTCAGTATAGTTTGTATTAGGCAGGTATACCTGAAATATATAAACACACTCACTGAGCCCTATCTGCAGTCTAATCCCAATGATCCTTTCGTGATCAATATCTATAATAGATACTCTGTCGGAATGCTTTTGATTAACGATAAAAGCAACACCATCTCTGGTAAATTGGCCGCCGGATTTTGTGGTAATTGTTCGACCTGGTTTCCCTAAACCGGCATAATTGACATGGATCTGATCGAGAGATGACATGTTCTCCGCACCTAACCAGTGTTCCGATATGCCCACTGTGTCGTATTCAGACATGTTCAGAAGGCTGGTCAGGTACAGGGAACTTGAAGTTAGGCCAGTGGCATTCCATGTTGCAATTTTAATACTGCGTTGTGTGCATTGTGATGTGCGACAATTGACATGATTATGGTTATTAGCCATGATTGGTTGATTTTGAAGAGTTTTTAAAGTTTCGCCACCGTCTGCAGTATAGACCTGTGGGCCAGAAATCATCGAGAATTGTTCTGGTGGCACTGCTGGGTATCGTTATTCTAGCTGCGCGACAATCAGGATTCTTGCTGCTGAATACTTTGACGTAGGATGGAGTAATTCCGTTGTTCGTGAGATACTCCCTTACATCCGCTTGTCCTTTATGATTGGGAACGCCCCCGACGTAAAAACTTACATTCCTCTGATATTCTCTGGATTCAGACTGGTTATGTTGATGTCGAGGATGCACGTCATTCTCTGGAAGTGAAAGATCCATTGGTATTGAGTTTCCCATTGAGAATGACGGGATTGACTTGTCCAGATTATGTGCGGACTGAGTTTGTGTGCGACGACGACTCGGTGAATTCGCTGACCTATCACGAGTACTGTTACCTGGATTATTGAGTAACGGGTCAGACTGCACATGTGACTTGATTGAGTCACACCCGCTTACGTGAGCAGACCTAACCGAACTGTTATTCGGCTGGGTGGCTAATTGATCCGTATGCGGCGATGTCGGGTTTCGCTCCACGTCAGAGCGCATAGTACTGTTCACTGGGTGATTGGCCAACGGCACAAAACATTCGTTCACATAAGCCACAAGCGAACTGTGCTTGAAATTCATGTCGGCCGCAAACACTTCGAACAAATTGTTAAAGCTGTGTTGCACTGTACAATCTGGACCAGTCTGGACTGACAATTTTTTCAATGGTGATTTTGTTCCTTACGCTTGAAACAAATGCCTTGAATGTGAATTTGGAAACACGGAAATGCAACAAATATTTAAAACTTGATTCAAGTACGTACCTGTCTGCTTATACGTTCATAGCATATCAACACAACGAATACTTCCTATAACTTAATCGTTCATAGCATATCAACACAGCGAACACTTCCTATGTATATAGCGCAAGAAAACTGTAGTGAAAGTTTAATCTCAGCGTAAAGATAGAGTGCAACAAAGCAGTTATTAGATGTCTCTGTGTTGATACACTTATCATTTTAAGCACGGCGAACAGGTCATAATGTTTACACAATAATATGTACCCAAAGCATGCCCGGCGCATAGAGTT
The DNA here is from genome assembly GCA_032622095.1 of Siphonodentalium dalli. Taxonomy (NCBI): domain Eukaryota; kingdom Metazoa; phylum Mollusca; class Scaphopoda; order Gadilida; family Siphonodentaliidae; genus Siphonodentalium; species Siphonodentalium dalli. The sequence goes on from CP136061.1 coordinate 30,677,052, forward strand.
CTATTCAATTCGTATCTATTGAAATATCCCTTTGTGCTTGCTTGTAGCGAGCAGAGCATTTGGCGCATGTCCTGTCTTGTCTATAGATTTATCACTCGATCTAAAGTACACGGTACCCTCACCCCATTTACAGGTAATATTTCTTAGAAATGGACGTTATTCTTAGACGAGTGTTGTTTCTAAGAAATGTCTCGGAAGCTAAATTAGTTACTATTGATATTTCTGTATGTATAGTAGCTGTACGTTGTGGATCCATTATAACTTTCTGGATTAACACGTAGATGTATGATACACTGGTACCCAAGGTTAAACGGTATAAATATTCTCCAGAGGTGTCAGTTCAAACGTTTAGTACGATAGCTGAAATAGGACGTTGATATTGTTTCATCTATCTCACAACTACGAGATAATATCTCGAAATTTTGACATATTATATCAATATAAGATACTAGCTGATGTGCCCGACTTCGTCCGGGTTCGTTCGGTTCAGAAACATGCCTATATGAGCGTATATGAGCGAGGTCAAGGTTAAGGACACGGTCGCACGTGAAATTGACGTGAAAATCATCCATATTGTTCCGGGGTCAAAGTAGGCCTACATACCAAATTTGAGTCGGATCGGTCAAGCAGGTTTCGCGTCTATAAGACACATATACACACATACAGACAGACAGAAGTTCCAAAATATATATCAGATAAAAAAAAATAGAAATAACTTCACAATATTTTGAGATAATTTCAGACATCATAGCATTGATAAGAGCTTCATTGGAGTGAAGTGTGGAGAGGGACAACATAATTTTCCCACATCACCACCTTAGTCCGGGAGCTAATAGGGGTACCCTTGCACCCCCCCCCCCCCATGGGACTCAACTTCACCCCACTCATTTTGTTCCTTATTATGTCCTTCAACTTCAAGCAATGTTAACCAGAAAAAAAGTGGCCTTTTAGACTCCAGACAAGATGGCGTCCATCATGGCCGCCGTTTTTCAGACCAGACCCTAAGTCAGTTTTATGCAAATTATAGCGGGAAAATCTAGTAAAATGTATACAAATGTATATATTTTCGTGAAGCTAATACATAATGACACTTTTTTGGGCCAAAATTGAAACTCACCATCCAAGATGGCCGCCAAAATGGCCACCGGAAGTTGAAAATATGACGTTTTTTCACAAATATCTTCTAGATCAATTCATGCTGTTTGGAACTTCCGATCCATACAAAATTCGATATTACAGAATGCGGTATAAAATTTTACAGAAAAATCACAATTGGGATTCTAGTCATATTTCAACAAGAAATGAACAGAACTTTGTAATGTAAGTGAGGCATATCATTACCTATGAATATTCCAAATCACTGGAACCAAAATTCTTACTTTGGCTCAAAATGGCTGCCAATATGGCCGCCATAATATGGAAAATGGTAAATATTACACCAGCGTGTCCTGCAATCGCTTACAAGTTGTGGTTGATGTATAAAATTGGCTATTCTGCATTATATACATTGAATACTAACATGTCTGATGCACCATGGTTAATTGTTACTATTGTCACCACTGACATCGTCAAAAATATTGGACTTTTCTCTCAAAAACTTGACATAAATATTTGCAAAAATTCACTTTTCAGGTTTGGACCATTTTTTCAGGTAAAATATAACTATCTTTGGATTGAAAGGTGTTTATTGTTTTTGGTCTATCTTAACTGTGTCACACTACGGTGTTTATAGACCAAATTGCTCAAGATGGCTTCCAAAATGGCAACCAAATTTGTAAAATTATAATTTTGTACATATATCCCGAACATTCTCTGCATTATCCGAAACGGTAGCAAATTGAGACTCACTTGGTTATTATACGTGTTAGTGAATTAACTGACAACTACATTTTCTATTCTGGTTGTCCCCAGTTCCGTATGGGGCATGACAAATTCATTTTAAAGTATGTAATTTTGCCGAAAACCTCTTTTGTGATTTTGGCCATATTTATTGAAAGGAAATGGGCAGAACTGAGATGGACCATAATCTTTGGCTATTCTGGTCCATTATGATAAAAAAAATGTCAACAGGATACAGTGTGGATGCCAAGATCGTAGCCAGGGAGTTACTCTGTGATCATATAAGAGGTGAATAGGTATACAGGGAGTTATTGTATGTCAATACTGATGTGAGTAGGTATACAATGAGTGACTATATGGTTATGAGTGGGTTGTCCATGGTAATATGTATCTAGGTATACAGGGAGAGGTCATGTGTGAGGTGTGAGGTGAATCGGTACGCATGGAGTGACTATGGTGTATGATTGTGTATATCCAGTACGGCTGCACCCGTGCATGCATGCACCCGTGCATGCATGGTCATTGGTGTGGTGTATGGATATAGCTACATGGTCATCTATGTGTTGATTATGTATATATGGAGTGGCTGTAAGGGCATGGTGGGATGTACATGTGTTATCTGTATGATCATGGATGGGTGTGTGGATAAATATGGAGTGATTTTGTGGTTACGGGTAATGTGTATAGGTATACATGGAATGACTGTACGATCATGATTGAATATGAATTCCTGGAGTAAGCTGGGTGGACATTATCGAGCGTGTGGGTATATAGGGAGTGTCCTTGTGGTAACGGGTGTGATGTATATGTATATATCTCGTGGATGTATTATCATTGGTTGGTGTATAGGGCTTGATGTATGCTCATGGATGGCATGTATGATTATACAGTGAATTTCTGAATTGTCATGTGTGAGGTGTATAATTATGAAAGTATGGATTGTTTTAGTGGTCGTGTGTGCGTTTTTTTGTATATCTAGAAGGTGTGTCGAATAGGTATACATGTAGTGACTGTATGGTTAATGGTGATATGAGTACATGTAGGTATACAAGTAGTGAATGTATGATCATAAATGTAATGAACATCTATACAGGGGGTGATTAAATGGTCATGTGTCAGGCGTATGGGTATACCTGGTGTTCATGTTTGGTGACTCGTGGCGGTATGGCCATGTGTAGGTTATACCAGTATACACACGTGTTGTTTTATTGTCATGGGCGAGGGATATGTGTATATAGCGAGTGTCTATATGGCCATGGATGATGTGCATATATGCATACATGGAGTGACTATACTGACAAGGCCGAGGTGAGTATTAGTATATCTTGTTTGGCTATTCTGCTATGGTGTGACAAATAGGGATACAGGGAGTGACATAGACAATGTTGAGGTGAATATGTATACATGGATTGACCATGATCATGTATGAATGTTTTGAATAGGTACACACGGGGTGACTATGTGGCCATATGTCAGGCAAAGTAGTATAACAGGTGACATGGGTGAGGGTATGTGTATGAAGCGAGTGGCTATATGGCCATTGGTGAGGTGCATATGTTTACCGGAGTGACTTTATGGTCATTGTTGTGGTGTTGATGTATATATTGATTGTCTATTTGACCATGCGTTTGGAGAATAGGTATACATGGGATGACCTTATGGCCAATGTTGAGATGAATGGGTATACAAGGTGTGACTATATGGTTATGGGTCATGTTTAGGAGTATACCCGGTGTGCCTGCATTATGACGCGTGGCTGTATGGTCATCCGTGGTCATGGGTCAGGTGTACATGTATACAGTGGGTCACTATATTGTTATGTCTGTGATGTTTATGTATATATGTAATGGCTGTGTGATAATGAGTGGCTATCGCTTTCCACGCTTAACGCCCCCCCCCCCCATGTACATAAACACCATCAAGGTGGAGAACTCTCTGACATGACCTCTCTATTGATTAACATATCATTGAGTTATTGTGGAAAGCGATAACCACCCAAGGTACACATGTACAACCCACACATTACCCCAGTCACCCCATACGTACATAAACACCGCACAAATGACAACATAGTCACCCACTTTATACACGTACACCTGATCATACAGCCATACTTGGTTATACCAGACTCAGTGTTCGCGCTGGACCGAAAAAAACTTTAGCCAAAAGTTTAGCCAAATGAAACTTTTATTAGCCAAATGAGAAAAACTTTAGCCAAATGTTTTTTGGCCAAATTAAAAAAAACTATGGCAAAATTAAATCATCGTTTTCTGATCGGTTCACAATTAATGACTAAAACTTCAAAACTAACAGACACAGGTAAAATACACAATAATTTAACTAATTTTGATGAACTAAAAATATTTTTATATATATCATTTAATAAAAATTTATTAATCTTTATGTGAAAGAGTGATTTGGGAGGGGGGGGTAACCCCGGATTGTCCTTCTTAATGTCATTATTTTTTGGTTTTATATCAGTATCTTTTTTTTAAATCATTAAATATTAATCATCCTTGCGAAAATATCTAAGTGACATCTGGAAACTAATAACGTAATATTGTTACGACATTATCAAATTACAGTCTGTCATAAGAGCATGCATATTATTTGGAATGTATTGGCATTGACGACAAATAGCCACAAAATATCTGTCGTGATTCACATTTGGCTGATTAAGCTATTGTCTTACATATGGTGCTCATAAACCTTGTCCGTCATAAATACAATGTCATCATAAACATGCATTGTGCAGGAGCCCCGTGAGCGATCAGACAGACAATGGGGGATTAGCGGATTAAATGTAAAATGCTGTTTCGCGCAGAGTGACGGGTTTCCCTTTGTACTGTCCGCGATCGGGTTTCCCCTTTGTACAGTCGGCGATATATTCCCACTTACGATGTTTTCGGACTACATGTAGATCGTTCACATCACAGAATTGAAAACCCACTTGCCAAAATTCATGCTTTCAGTCTCCATTTGGGGTCAAAAAAAGTTTAGCCAAAAGTTTAGCCAAATGAAATTTTTATTAGCCAAATTCGAAAAAGATTAGCCATTGGCTAATTTGGCTACCGACAGCGCGAACACTGATACCAGTACATATCACAAATGACGATACAGCCACGAGTCACCATGCATGAACACCGTGGACCATATAGCCACTACTTGTATACCTATTTGCCATACCCATGACCATATAGTCAATCCAGATATACATCACCAATGATGAACCCTTCCAGATATACCAATACCCGCACATACGACCACTCATAAGTTCCATACTTGCCATACTCATATACGCCATCCATGATCATACATCTACTCCCCATACACCACCAATGATAACACATCTACAACATATATAAATATACGTCCCATCGTTACAAACAGGACACTACCTATATACCCACACATCATTCATGACCATACAATAACTCCCTGTACAGGCCTACCTATTATCCCCATCTATGATCATAGAGTAACTCACTGGCTGCCATCTTGGCATCCACCCTGTATCCAGTTGATAAATTTGTTATCATAATGGGCCAGAATACCCACATATCATTGTTCATCGCAGTTCCGTCTCAAAGTTCTGCCCATTTCCTTTCAATAATATGGCCAGAATCACAAAAGAGGTTCTCCACAAAATTCCATACTGCAACTTTAAAATTAATTTGCCATTTCCGTATGGGGACTGGGACAAACATTATAGAACGTAATTGTCAGTTAATTAACTAACACGTACAACAACCAAGTGAGTCACAATTTGCTAACTTTTTCGGATAACGCAGATAATAATGTTCGGGGTATGTTAACTTTTAACTTTTTACAAATTTGGTTGCCATTTTGGAAGCCATCTTGAACAATTTAATCTATAAACTCCGTAGTGTGACACATTTAAGATAGACCAAAACAACAAACACCTTTGATACCAAAGATAGTTGCATTTTACTTGAACAAATGGTCGAACCCTGAAAAGTGAATTTTTGCCGATATTTATGTGAAGTTTGTGAGAGAAAAATCCAATATTTCTGGTGCAGTTAGTGGTGACAATAGTAACAATTATCCATGGTTCATCAGACATGTTAGTCTACAATGTATATAATACAGATTAGCCAATTGTATACATCAACCACAACCTGTAAGCGATTGCAGGACACCTTGGGGCAATATTTACCATTTTCCATATTTTGGCGGCCATTTTCGCAGCCATTTTGAGCCAATGTAAGAATTTTTGTTCCAGAGAGTTGGAATATTCATAGGTAATGATATGCCTCACTTACATTACAATGTTCTTTTCATTTCTTGTTGAAATATGACTAGAATCCCAATTGTGATTTTTTTGTAAAATTTTGTACCGCGTTCTGTAAAATCGAATTATTGAGGGATAGGAAGGGGCTAGGACCCCATTAATTGCATATTTAATTGCTCCAATGATCAGTTAATATAAAAAATACAAAATAAAGACATATTAATCAACCAGTTCCAAACAGCATGAATTGATCTAGAAGATATTTGTGAAAAAATTTCATACTTTCAACTTCCGGTGGCCATTTTTGCGGCCATCTTGGATGGTGAGTTTCAATTTTGGCCCAAAAAAGTGTCATTATGTATTAGCTTCACGAAAATATGTACATTTGTATACATTTTACAAGATTTTCCCGCTATAATTTATATAAACCTGACTTAGGGTCTGGTCTGAAAAACGGCGGCCATGATGGACGCCATATTGTCTGGAGTCTAATAGGCCATTTTTTTTTCTTGTTAACATTGCTTAAAAGTTGAAGGACATAATAAGGAACAAAATGAGTGGGGTGAAGTTAAGTCCCATGGGGGGGGGGGGTGCAAGGGTACCCCTATTAGCTCCCGGACTACTCTATCGTCTTGGGATCTGGGTACATCACGAATGATAAATATCGAGCCACTTCACCTTTCTTCATAGTATATACATCATCTCAAAACATTAAGAAGTTAGCCTGATTTTTCTCTCGAAATTTCGAGAAAATTATTTTAAAATATTGAGAACTTACCTCAAAATATAGGGAACATATCTCGAAATTCATAGATAAATAAAATAATGGCAATGTTCTATTTCAGTCATCGTATTTTATTGTATACTGGTTTAAATATAATGCTCGGGTCCTGAATCTTCTTAAAGATGCTCTATCTCTTCCCGGCACGACTTACAACAACAACAACAACATTTCTATGGATTTCCTTTTCAGGCATATTTCGACTGCCGGTATTATTACCAAAAGCACACAAAAGAAACATCTGGGTTTGTTCACATATATCACTATTCTTAAGATTGTTTTAAAATAGATTTCTCATAAAAATGGAGTAATTGATTTGTTTTAAAGCCACATGTTATGTCCAGGCTCATAGAAAGTAATTGGATAAACTCACAATAAATTATTTCATATCAACAGACGCTCCTGTTACCTGTTCTCCCTGACTCCAAATTAATATTTTATACCCCCAAATTTATACAGAAAGTTCAAGGAAGAGATACACCATCTTTAAAATCTGAATGGTTGACATTTTATACAAACAAGCAATACCATACAGTGCGGTTCACAAGCAACACCATACAGTGCGGTTCACAAACAACACCATATAGTACGGTTCATAAGCAACACCATACAGTGCGGCTCACAAGCAACACCGTATAGTACGGTTCACAAGCAACACAATATAGTGCGGTGCACAAGCAACACCATATAGTGCGGTCACAAGTAACACCATATACATGTATATAGTGCGGTTCACAAGCAACACCATACAGTGCGGTCACAAGCAACACCATATAGTACGGTTCACAAGCAATACCATACAGTGTGGTTCACCAGCAACACCATACAGTGTGGTTCACAAGCAACACCATACAGTGTGGTTCACAAGCAACACCACACAGTGCTGTTTCACAAGCAACACCATGCAGTGCGGTTCACAAGCAACACCATACAGTACGGTTCACAAGCAACACCATACAGTGCGGTTCTTTTTGTTTTGTTTTGTTTTGTTTTTTAATGTTTTTATTGAAATCAAGAGCATATATATATATATATATATTTCAATGGGTTGGTAATGAAGGTATATACATAATTTGTTATACATATACATGGTAATGTAAATTTATATAGTGTTTCAAGATAAACGTCTTAATTTTTTATTATTTGTTTTAAGAATAGTATTAGAGATAGAGAAGGCTGAGAGATGGAGTAGGAGTTTTAGACATGTTGAAGAGATATTTATAGAAATAAGTATATAATATCTGAATGTTGCTATGAAGACTTCGCAAGAGTCGTGTATGCCTATATCACGTGGATGAATGTATACTGGGATAACGTATATTAAAGTAGAATTTGAGCTACTATTTATGGCTGGGCCGCTCAGCTGTTTGAAAGATAAGATTTGACAGTGCGTCAACGCGACTAATCTAAGGTCTAATCTAAACCATATGGTGTGGTTCTGAAGATCGCAGTTACGAAAAGAACAAGATATATAGGCAGATTTCATGCACAAAAAATGTCATTTATTGTAACAGAATGGTGTGCGCGCCACCCATGCCAACAGCCCTGGCATATTATTATGGCACCAGATTAGAACTAACGGTGCACTAAACTGCATGGATGTACACCAGTCGTAAATGAATTTCGAAGTAATCGACTCTGGGAGCAAATGTACGCTAAGTTTACTAAGACTGGGACAAAAAATATGCCGAAGGGAGAAAACCACGAACGAAAGTGGTCATAAAGGGACATAAACTTGAATTTGTAAATGAATATACATATCTGGGGATAGTCTTTAACAAATCGAACAACATTTTAAAGGCAATACAAAATATTTTAGAGAAAGAGAAACAAGCTATGTTTAGTCATATATATAAAGCGATGGAATTCAATATATCAATAGAGATTCAAATTGACTTATTCCTGAAAAAAAATTAAAGATGCATAATCCGATTAAACGCCCCTCAATTACTATTTATTAAACGCCCCTCAATTACTATTTATTAAACGCCCCTCAATTACTATTTATTAAACGCCCCTCAATTACTATTTATTAAACGCCCCTCAATTACTATTTATTAAACGCCCCTCAATTACTATTTATTAAACGCCCCTCAATTACTATTTATTAAGCGCCCCTCAATTACTATTTATTTGGCTTCGTGGTGGGGGGGGGGTAAAACTATTTTATTCGAGTCGAGGATCCCACCCATCAAAGCTCAGAGTTATGCCCAGAGTTATTAGATATCGATTTTTGAATTCTATTATTTTTCACCATCGAGACTTATTAGTGGCCTTGTAGAAAGTCGACGAGCCGACGGTATCGGACCAAATTGCGGATGAAGATGGATAACACTAAAATCAAGTGGCTTTGGGTTGAACAAAATGTTGATAAAGAACAGGTTTTGCTTGGTTTGGGCCAATTTTATACTATATAGTTGACTGTGCATGGTTAGCATTATTTTTGGGCAATTAATCGATTATGATAACTGAAGCGGCATTTTTTTTAAAGTTGTTTTTGTTTGTTGTTTTTTTTGTTGGAATCTGATGATATGGGGACCATCGAATCGTATTGAGTACCTTTAAACCTATTCTGTTATTTGGTTGTAAGTTGTTGGGCTATCAGAATGTTTAAAAACTAGAGTAGTTTCAATTGCAGTTTCTAAAATATATTCTTAGATTGAAAAGTAGCACATTAAAGGTACTCAATCCGAACAGAGGGTCCCCCCATCTCAACAGATTCCAACAACAACAATCCGATCAGAGGGTCTTATATTACTATTTCTTTGGCTTTGGGGGTAAAAAATATTTGATTCGAGTCGAGGAACCCATCAAACAAAGCTCAGAGTTATTAGATATTGATTTTTGAAATTTGTTAGTTTCTCGAGATGAGTACTAATAATTGCCGTCAGTTTCGTAACCTGCGCGAGATGTGTACACCAAAACACAATTCAAACAGACAAGGATGGATAACTCTAAAATCAAGAGGTAATAATAACGCAATTTTGACTGTGTTCTGGGCCAGAAAGTATTCCCGATAATGAAAAATAATAGATTTCTAAAATCGATATCTAACAAATCTGAGCTTTGATGGGTGACTTCCTCGACTCGAATCAAATATTTTTGACCCCCAAAGCCATTGAAATAGTAATTTAGAGGAGTTTTGTCGGATTGAGTACCTTTAACATGTATGGTATACGGGGAAACTGTCGTATTTCCAATTAAACGGAAATAGACATACGAATGATATGCTTTTGGGCAAAATGGTGGCGTCACGGTAATTTAAGATATCGCGATTATTATACCAGCATCTTCTAAAAATGTCAGTATAGATGAAGATGATATCCACGTATGGTTTAACGTGTATCAGATATCAGATAGTCTTCGATTTTATAACATAGTGGGAGAATCCATTGTGTAAATAAAGGGTTGATACAGAATTTCTATCGTCATGCAGCCAATAATATTCTTCATATAAAGTACCCCAAAGTCTTTGATTATTTTTTCAAACTGAAAACATCGTTATTCTTCCAGAGTCATAACCCATGCCTATCTACACGGACCAATTGGGAAATTCACTCCCCCTTTATTTACCCAAAATTCATAAAAATTTAAAACTAGGACATAGAAATATACCTCTTCCGTCCAGTTGCATCGTGAATTATAGTCCAGATCAAAATTAAGCACAGAACTACTCAGAACACATGTCGGTATATTGATGAAAACAACGTTTTCACAGTTTATTACACCAGATAAGTTGATAATACAATGTTTTTGAGCTTCCTATTTCAAGTGGTATATACTATAGCATATGTTGTATATAATGTGATCTGGGGATTTTGAACATTAAGTGGGCCTTTAAATCGAACCCATTATATAAGAGGAATAATTTGAGGTTTTGGCTGTTAGATGTTTTAGGATTGTTTAAACTTCCGGTCGTGTGCACACCACTCAAGGTTACACTGGTGTAAATGTTTTCCATAGGCCTCAGTGCTAACGTTTTAGCGTATAGTGTTGGCAATATAAATGTTGGGTCCAAATTTTCTTTAAATCTGAAAAATTGACATTTTGGGAAACTTTTTACACAAAAAAATCATGTCTGTCTAGCAGGGAATTCGCCTTTAAATCTTATGTTTTCGTAACTAGTGTCAGAACCGCATAAAAAAATACAGTCATATTTTAGACCACACCAAAAAATTCAAACTTCACTACAAAGGGTTAATTCCTGTGCCAATGGTTATTTTACCTATGGGAAATCATAGGGAAGAGGTGTGATGATTTTTTTATGTGAAAAGCACACAAGGCTATTGACCAATCAGGGCCCAGTGTCTATTTTATTCTCTCCTATATATTCCTCCCGCATCCGCTAGATGTCACTCGGAACCTTATTTACACCAGTGTAACCTAAAGCGATAGCCCGCTTTTTCGCGGAATAATTGTAACTCCCTACATTTCTTCAGAATTGCCCATCAATGGAAAAAATGTGTTCAAAAACAATATCACTTCTGTGGTTCTTTATTTATCACACACAATTCAACCCCACCCCCTTTAACAAATTATTCATCAAAAAAGCACAATTTTCCACCACCAGTCATGTTCAGGCCCCATTTTCACTCAGTTTTAGGGGTCTGGTGTTGCAAACTTGGATCAGCTATGGAAGACTGTACAATATTCTTTCCATGAGAGAACTTCTGGTGATGTGAGGTCATTGAGTCCAGATCTGATCAGCTGAGCATCAAGCGCATGACTTTATCAGCACATTGAAGAATAAAATATGACATTTTCAGGTCTGCAAGGGTGATCCAAGATAACTGGATGTGGGTGTATATTGAATTAGTTGAATAAAGATATGCTCTCTTTGAATTGCTGAAGCATTTTCTTAAATGTGTCCAAGTTTTAGTGCTATTAACCTTCAAATGACCATACCCACCAGTGGAAATGACACACTTTTATGATATATATCTGTATATCACTGGCTATAAAATCCAAAATACTTGTTAGATTAGGTTCTTATAACAATTTATATATGTGTCGTTGACATGCTCATGTTATGGGTCATTTGCATTATCATGTGACTATTACCACCTTGAAAAATTTGAAAATACCTTGAAAAATTGGCATTTTTTATGAAAAATCTTACTATTTTTTTGGCTGATGTAAGTGAAAGAAGACATCAGTAGCAATAATAGCCACACCAAGCATGAGATATTCATTGGACTGAAAGACCAGGCTCTGTAAAATGCATTAAAATGCTTTAAAGTGACTCCCAGGAATCAAAAATGATAAAAAGCTATTTTTTCCCTTTAGGTTACACTGGTGTAAATGTTTTCCATAGGCCTCAGTGCTAACGTTTTAGCGTATAGTGTTGGCAATATAAATGTTGGGTCCAAAATTTTCTTTAAATCTGAAAAATTGACATTTTGGGAAACTTTTTACACAAAAAAATCATGTCTGTCTAGCAGGGAATTCGCCTTTAAATCTTATGTTTTCGTAACTAGTGTCAGAACCGCATAAAAAAATACAGTCATATTTTAGACCACACCAAAAAATTCAAACTTCACTACAAAGGGTTAATTCCTGTGCCAATGGTTATTTTACCTATGGGAAATCATAGGGAAGAGGTGTGATGATTTTTTTATGTGAAAAGCACACAAGGCTATTGACCAATCAGGGCCCAGTGTCTATTTTATTCTCTCCTATATATTCCTCCCGCATCCGCTAGATGTCACTCGGAACCTTATTTACACCAGTGTAACCTCAAACATGCATTACCTCACCTCTGCATACTAAGAGCGCGCGTATGGCTCCATTATAGTTGTTGATCTTGTGGGATATTCGTGATGCATATGTGACTTATATGAATTTATGAGCAATTAATGTTCATGTCAAATTTGATTTCGTTATCAAACAGAAAACACTCTCAAAGAACATTGTTTTTTCTTAACCCTTTCGTGACGGGAGCTGTGCGGGTGTGACACTAAAGATCGTGTGTCAGTGCATTCTCTTAAATATATGCGAGTCTCCCATGTATAGGAAGAGAATGCTCTGGCTTACAAGGTCAATGTAAATATTGTTAAGCGAATGAATTCTCTTATATATGCGAGGCTCCCTATGTGAGAATGTATTGTTGGCACAGGGTTTTCGCAAAATTTCAGGAAGCTCCAGTCATGGAATGGTTAAGTGTCTTCTATGAATTTCGTATCTAACACGAGAAAGATATAAATGTAATGTGGAAGTGATACGATATAGTTCCTTATTATTAAAAGTTGAGTCTCAATATATAAGACTCAATTCCGTGACGCGAGAACTATAATATTGTTGACGGTGTATATCCCGGATAACAATCCGGCAATAGCGGAAATAACGGCTGAAATAACTGAAACGTATAGATATAATTCAACTTTGTGGCTGTTTTAACAATTTTGACATATTTAATGCGGAAAATTATACACATAAGCTATATCGTTTAATGTTGAAAAATGATATCGTGATATTTTGATATTGATACTGGTACTAGCTTAAAGGCATCAGATGAAAATGTGACTAAAAGCAAATACTCTGACTTGGTATATGGTATTTCAGCGGTTATTATTACCTTGTCATGTAGATGTGACCTAGGACTGGCCAGGCCATGTAATCGCACGGGTAACATGTAGACGTATACATATACCGATATACATAATGTTAACTGCATTGCATTATTTGTTAACTAATACAAAAAATTGGCGGTTATATATCGGCGGTTTTACGATTGTTTAAACTTCTGGTCGGGCGCACAAAATTCAAATCATGCAACACCTTACCTCTCATAAGAGAGTTCATGGCTCCATTAACTCTGTAAGCAATATGGGGATATTTGGTACTATAGCAGAGCCAAATTCGAAATTTCAACTTGAGTCTCTAAATTATTATATCCGAAATCCAACATTATTGCTGAAATTTTGAGTTTGAAGTTTAAGATATTTTGGTTTGAAGAGTTGATCAGTGTGATTTAAATGTTCTCGTCGGGTTCAATCAATTCGAGACAATCATATGGCTGCTTTGAGAGATATTTATAAAAAAATTAATGATCTTCGGTATAGAGACTGTCTTACTTTCACGCAAGTGAATGGCATATGGATAGCCATGTATTGTTTAGTGGTCACTTGTTCTATAAAAGAGATTTAATAATTGATCCAACCTATGTGTCTTTGTACCAGTTTCAGCGAACCTGGGTAGCTCATCTTTTAAAGTTGTCCTGTCCGATTTGACACCCTAAATCCACTAATGTACGTTTCTATGTCAGAAAATAATTAGATCGAACACATGAGCCCATTAATAGAATGGGAGGTTTGATGGCCAAATGAGGAAGTTTCAAATTTCAAAGTTTTGTATAGTTGTGTCATCATGACTAAAAAGCCAATGATCGCCTCTTATGAGTCCACGTATCCGTCGCCCAAAAGCGGTATATATGTGCCATATACAGAGCTGTGGACGTACTATTAATACCGTATTAAAGCGGTATATATGTGCCATATACAGAGCTGTGGACGTACTATTAATACCGTATTAAAGCGGTATATATGTGCCATATACAGAGCTGTGGACGTACTATTAATACCGTATTAAAGCGGTATATATGTGTCATATACAGAGCTGTGGACGTACTATTAATACCGTATTAAAGCGGTATATATGTGCCATATACAGAGCTGTGGACGTACTATTAATACCGTATTAAAGCGGTATATATGTGTCATATACAGAGCTGTGGACGTACTATTAATACCGTATTAAAGCGGTATATATGTGCCATATACAGAGCTGCGGACGTACTATTAATACCGTATTAAAGCGGTATATATGTGCCATATACAGAGCTGTGGACGTACTATTAATACCGTATTAAAGCGGTATATATGTGCCATATACAGAGCTGTGGACGTACTATTAATACCGTATTAAAGCGGTATATATGTGCCATATACAGAGCTGTGGACGTACTATTAATACCGTATTAAAGCGGTATATATGTGCCATATACAGAGCTGTGGACGTACTATTAATACCGTATTAAAGCGGTATATATGTGCCATATACAGAGCTGTGGACGTACTATTAATCCGTATTAAAGCGGTATATATGTGTCATATACATAGCTGTGGACGTACTATTAATACCGTATTAAAGCGGTATATATGTGCCATATACAGAGCTGTGGACGTACTATTAATACCGTATTAAAGCGGTATATATGTGTCATATACAGAGCTGTGGACGTACTATTAATACCGTATTAAAGCGGTATATATGTGCCATATACAGAGCTGTGGACGTACTATTAATACCGTATTAAAGCGGTATATATGTGCCATATACAGAGCTGTGGACGTACTATTAATACCGTATTAAAGCGGTATATATGTGCCATATACAGAGCTGTGGACGTACTATTAATACCGTATTAAAGCGGTATATATGTGCCATATACAGAGCTGTGGACGTACTATTAATACCGTATTAAAGCGGTATATATGTGCCATATACAGAGCTGTGGACGTACTATTAATACCGTATTAAAGCGGTATATATGTGCCATATACAGAGCTGTGGACGTACTATTAATACCGTATTAAAGCGGTATATATGTGCCATATACAGAGCTGTGGACGTACTATTAATACCGTATTAAAGCGGTATATATGTGCCATATACAGAGCTGTGGACGTACTATTAATCCGTATTAAAGCGGTATATATGTGTCATATACAGAGCTGTGGACGTACTATTAATACCGTATTAAAGCGGTATATATGTGCCATATACAGAGCTGTGGACGTACTATTAATACCGTATTAAAGCGGTATATATGTGTCATATACAGAGCTGTGGACGTACTATTAATACCGTATTAAAGCGGTATATATGTGCCATATACAGAGCTGTGGACGTACTATTAATACCGTATTAAAGCGGTATATATGTGCCATATACAGAGCTGTGGACGTACTATTAATACCGTATTAAAGCGGTATATATGTGCCATATACAGAGCTGTGGACGTACTATTAATACCGTATTAAAGCGGTATATATGTGCCATATACAGAGCTGTGGACGTACTATTAATACCGCATTAAAGCGGTATATATGTGCCATATACAGAGCTGTGGACTTTTGTAATAATTGGACGTACTACACGTCAATGGCTTTTCTGGACTTTGCAAGTATTTTTATATTTCTTTTGTCTGGTAAGCAGAAACATGGCGTAGGAAACTCCGAATTGTTTGGCGTCAAATCGGATCGTTTACATGGATCTTTAATTTGAAATATCTCAAAGATTCAGACAGTACGCGCACCTTTAAGATAGAAAGCTACTTAACAAGTTCGCGGATCACTGATTCATGGTGCATCTTGTATTACGTTGACGATCCGATCACAAAAGAAAGCCTTTGTCAGATTCGGATACAAGACACTGACGATCGATACCGGCGGCGAGTTATTGTGTTTACCGGATACCAGCAGCTTCGTTTCGTTTTATGTCCATTCCGCGAGGTTAGCTATAGTATTTGATTGATGACCTCGAATTCGTCTGTTCGGTATATCACAGATGATGCTGCCCGATGTATGGCATATTTTCCTTCGCTGTGGCTCCCAACACCAATACCGAGAGATGATGTGAGCAGGAAGTTCATTTAGCCCTAGGACAGCATGGATGCGGATTCTCTGAAGCGTTTTGCATGCCAATCGGTCGACGAAGATGCGGAATTTCTACATAAAGTCAGTGAGGAGATATGGAAAAACCCAGAGTTAGCATTCAAGGAGCACAGGGCCCACGGTTTATTGAGTGGCATATTAGAAAGGAGGGGCTTCGATGTTGAGCCGCATTACGTGGTCGATACCGCATTTAGGGCGACGTTCGAGGTCAGTAATGGAAGAGCAAAAAAACCGGTAGTGGCTGTATTGTGCGAGTACGATGCACTTCCCGGAATCGGACACGCATGCGGACATAACTTAATTGCGGAATGCGGACTAGCTGCCGGAATGGCTATAAAGTCAGCGATGGAGAATGTTAACGTGGATATTGGAAAGGTGATGATATTAAAGCGACCAATAGTGTTCAAGCTTCACATTTAACCCTTTCTATACTAAGTGGATTATCCACGAAGTTATAAAACTATACATTGGAATGGTATATTATTCATCTGGTGGGTTGTTCATTAAAAATAAGCAGATGGCAGATAATAAAAGTGCAGAATGAGTCCTATTTATTGAAGAAATGTTCAGATAACCAGTTATGGCCGTTTGTTGAACAGTTCAACTTATTTATATATGAACCTTTCCTATGGGGTGACTACTCACAAATGATGTATAGAAAAGGTTAGATATAGTAATTACTTGATTCTGTCTGGGGATCAGAATATGTCGCTTGATACACGAAATAATCGCGGTCTCCATCTCCTGGCCTAAATGGCAGCTATTTAACAGCCGTTTTTTTTTTCTCCACACGAAAGCTCTTGATATTTCCCATACCATGCAGGAGGAAACTATGAACGAATGTTATTTGTTCTTTATTAATGCAACCTGGAGAAAATGTTATAAACTTGTTCTTCCTAGGGCGATTATTTTTATTACTTCAGTAAGTCTTTCGTTGGCATATATAGTCCGCATATAAGATTTCTCACTCTTAATACCCATCGACCAATGTTGATCGCCGGAACGTTTAAACCCAATAAATATAATGAGTTTAAACGAACTCAATACCTTCGAAGTGGGTTAATGTGAATTAAGGTAGTTTTTATAGAAGTTTGTAAAACAGCTATCATTGATCAACAAGTACATTTAAAAATAGATCGACTTTTATCTAATTTTCATTATTAATGACTCTCAAATAACGAGATGGCGCATTTTGAAACCATTGTTATGTAAACATTTAATACTGTTACAGTGGCATTACCCAGCAAAATTCAATCTAAGTGTAATCAAAACTTGACGGTAAACATTGTAAAATGTCAAAGCATTGAAAAATATTTTAAAAATCATATTCAGATTAAACTATTTGAACTTGGTCTACCACATGATTAGTGATTATTGTTGACAAATCACTATACCAGTTTTGTTTATATAATAATGAGTTCAACACGCGAAATTTTGTTATTGGAGAACTAACAATAATGAATATAAGAACAAAGTTGATCTCTTTCTCCATGTTCGTCTTTGTGGTGTTTTTTACAAACTTGTATATGGTTTGCAAATCTATACACTGCGAAGGCCTTGCGTCCCCTTAATTTGAGGCTCGACGATTATGCGACACATATATAGTATGGATGATAGTAGACTTTTCCGCAATATGTCAAGGCCGGCGTTATGCTGCTGTACTAGTAAGTTGGAATGACTTACTGTCGTGTCATAACAAATTTACTGCGCACTCTGTTCAACACAATATGACATTACCTACTGCTTAGTATCAGTGCTAGCTATGAATGGTTAAAATGAACTCGTATTTTATATTTAACTCTGCGTCGGTAATCGATGTATTTGAAGTGGTTGCCCGTTTTGACGTGTGCGTAAATTTTATCATGTATACCCTGGTGGCCCCAACCCGACAGGTGGCACGAACTATATACATTCGCTCTTTTTGCATCTTGTTGTCATTTCGTGTTAATACGTTTGTTATTATTGGGAAGGGCAGCAAGTATATACTCATGCTGTATTTTTCTTGAAATGCCATTTTTTCATGGTGATGAGTAATAAAAGTATTTATATAAAAGTACATGTACTTGTTATTAGTTAAAATAACATATAAGCTTTCATTTAAACTTAGTAAAGTTCTGCTTGATTTTGTAACGTCCAACTGTCCTAACTAGATAGTCAAATACATGGACAGCTACTTATACGCGTACTATTATATGCAATGGAAAGACTAATTAAGTGACATCCATGTTTTTCATTATCTTTGTTGTTTTCAGCTTGTTGTTCTGGGAACTCCGGCAGAAGAAGGATTTGCGGGCAAGGTTGATCTGATCGACGCTGGTGCCTTCGACGATATCGACGTAGCAATAATGGCTCACCCTTCACAGTACACCATATCCAAGCCGCCATACCTCTCGCTTACTCAGTATGTTTAACACAGTTACTAGTAATTATTGGAAACTATCACCAAAATCCACCGTTAAATACACATAGCAATGGTACCATAACTTTAATAATAATATAGACAAGTATGGGAAGCTGGTCAATTCAGAGTCAACCGGAATCCCGCTACCATAACAGGTTTCAAGCCATATTTCAGCATTAAAAACGGAATTCGTACAGAAATAAATAACCGTATACTTTAAACATCGTCGTACCGCCGGGTCGAATCCGACAAAAATAAAAAAAATTGTTTAGTGAAAGATATCCCCATTGCACCGGAGACATGTATATACTGTGTGTATATATTTTCATATCCTTTTGTAAATATCATTCTGTATTTCTCAATATTCATTTGTAATCATGAAAATAAAGCATCAATCATCAACAACAACAACAAACAAAAATTCTAAAACTAGTTTTTCCTCTCCATCAATTAGATACCGTATATATCTCCCTGGAACGTAACACTGAAAATCCGACATGTTTGTCTGTGTTTTTTTTGCGACTTTAATCGATTTAAATCCCAACAAACAACACCGAATTCGAAAATCTGACGAGTCGTCATCCGAATCATAGGTTATAATTATATATAGAACCACGGGTTGGTTATGACTTTACAATGTCGGATGGCGACTTGTCAATCGGACACAGGGACTTTCTATAATTGTCTATAATTGTATTAGAGTAAATGGTACAACGCTGGGAATTAAGGAAAAGATACCTAGCAATATTATGCCTTGGTGAAATAAATCGGCCTGGGCAAAAACAGATTTACCTAGGCAATTTTGTAACAATTTTGCTATTTGCTACAATATTGCCATCTCAAATCAATAATAACCTTACAATCCAGGTATGCTATTTGATTATGATTATAGTTAACACATATATTGTAGACGATACTGTATATACATGTATGCTTAAATCTAATTCACACACATTAGTTTCATCTATGAATTTTCTTAATTATTTTGGTGAACATTGTTTTCAGACCACTACTCAACATTAATTGTACAATTCACCAAACCATCTCCAAAACAATTGTCCTTATATTTATAATGTCTTGGTGTCCTATATATTTTCTGAACACTATGCACTGTTGAGCCGGATGTCCTATCATTTCTGAACTGTAAGCAATGTTGGACTGGGTGTCCTATATTTTCTGCTCACGAAGCACTGTTGGGCTGGATGTCCCATCATTTCTTAACTGTAAGCATTGTTGGGCTGGATGTCCTATCATTTCTGAACTGTAAGCATTGTTGGGCTGGATGTCCTATCATTTCTTAGCTGTAAGCATCGTTTGCATGGGTGTCCTATCATTTCTGAACTGTAATCATTGTTGGACTGGGTGTCCTATATTTTCTTAACTATAAGAATTGTTGGGCTGGGTGTTCTATCATTTCTGAACTGTAAGCATTGTTGATTTGGATGTCATATCATTTCTTAACTGTAAGCATTGTTGGGCTGTATGTCCTATCATTTCTGAACTGTAAGCATTGTTGGGCTGTATGTCCTATCATTTCTGAACTGTAAGCATTGTTGGGCTGTATGTCCTATCATTTCTGAACTGTAAGCATTGTTGGGCTGTATGTCCTATCATTTCTGAACTGTAAGCATTGTTGGGCTGTATGTCCTATCATTTCTGAACTGTAAGCATTGTTGGGCTGGATGTCCTATCATTTCTGAACTGTAAGCATTGTTGGGCTGTATGTCCTATCATTTCTGAACTGTAAGCATTGTTGGGCTGTATGTCCTATCATTTCTGAACTGTAAGCATTGTTGGGCTGTATGTCCTATCATTTCTGAACTGTAAGCATTGTTGGGCTGTATGTCCTATCATTTCTGAACTGTAAGCATTGTTGGGCTGTATGTCCTATCATTTCTGAACTGTAAGCATTGTTGGGCTGTATGTCCTATCATTTCTGAACTGTAAGCATTGTTGGGCTGTATGTCCTATCATTTCTGAACTGTAAGCATTGTTGGGCTGTATGTCCTATCATTTCTGAACTGTAAGCATTGTTGGGCTGGATGTCCTATCATTTCTGAACTGTAAGCATTGTTGGGCTGTATGTCCTATCATTTCTGAACTGTAAGCATTGTTGGGCTGTATGTCCTATCATTTCTGAACTGTAAGCATTGTTGGGCTGGATGTCCTATCATTTCTGAACTGTAAGCATTGTTGGACTGGGTGTCCTATATTTTCTGAACTCTAAGCATTGTTGGGCTGGATGTCCTATCATTTCTTAGCTGTAAGCATTGTTGGGCTGGATGTACCATCATCTCTGAACTGTAAGCATTGTTGGGCTGGATGTCCTATCATTTCTTAGCTGTAAGCATTGTTGGGCTGGATGTACCATCATCTCTGAACTATAAGCATTGTTGGGCTGGATGTCCTATCATTTCTTAGCTGTAAGCAATGTTGGCCTGGATGTCCTATCATTTCTTAGCTGTAAGCAATGTTGGCCTGGGTGTCCTATCATTTCTGAACTGTAAGCATTGTTGGGCTGGATGTCCTATCATTTCTGAACTGCAATCAGTGTTGGCCTGAATGTCCTATCATTTCTGAACTATAAGAATTGTTGGGCTGGGTGTTCTATCATTTCTGAACTGTAAGCATTGTTGGGCTGGATGTCCTATCTTTTCTGAACTGTAAGCATTGTTGGACTGGGTGGTCTATATTTTCTGAACTCTAAGCATTGTTGGGCTGGATGTCCTATCATTTCTGAACTGTAAGCATTGTTGGGCTGGATGTACCATCATCTCTGAACTGTAAGCATTGTTGGGCTGGATGTCCCATCATTTCTGAACTGTAAGCATTGTTGGGTTGGATGTCCTATCATTTGTGAACTGTAAACATTGTTGGGCTGTATGTCCTATCATTTCTGAACTGTAAGCATTGTTGGGCTGTATGTCCTATCATTTCTGAACTGTAAGCATTGTTGGGCTGTATGTCCTATCATTTCTGAACTGTAAGCATTGTTGGGCTGGATGTCCTATCATTTCTGAACTGTAAGCATTGTTGGGCTGTATGTCCTATCATTTCTGAACTGTAAGCATTGTTGGGCTGTATGTCCTATCATTTCTGAACTGTAAGCATTGTTGGGCTGTATGTCCTATCATTTCTGAACTGTAAGCATTGTTGGGCTGTATGTCCTATCATTTCTGAACTGTAAGCATTGTTGGGCTGTATGTCCTATCATTTCTGAACTGTAAGCATTGTTGGGCTGTATGTCCTATCATTTCTGAACTGTAAGCATTGTTGGGCTGTATGTCCTATCATTTCTGAACTGTAAGCATTGTTGGGCTGTATGTCCTATCATTTCTGAACTGTAAGCATTGTTGGGCTGGATGTCCTATCATTTCTGAACTGTAAGCATTGTTGGGCTGTATGTCCTATCATTTCTGAACTGTAAGCATTGTTGGGCTGTATGTCCTATCATTTCTGAACTGTAAGCATTGTTGGGCTGGATGTCCTATCATTTCTGAACTGTAAGCATTGTTGGACTGGGTGTCCTATATTTTCTGAACTCTAAGCATTGTTGGGCTGGATGTCCTATCATTTCTTAGCTGTAAGCATTGTTGGGCTGGATGTACCATCATCTCTGAACTGTAAGCATTGTTGGGCTGGATGTCCTATCATTTCTTAGCTGTAAGCATTGTTGGGCTGGATGTACCATCATCTCTGAACTATAAGCATTGTTGGGCTGGATGTCCTATCATTTCTTAGCTGTAAGCAATGTTGGCCTGGATGTCCTATCATTTCTTAGCTGTAAGCAATGTTGGCCTGGGTGTCCTATCATTTCTGAACTGTAAGCATTGTTGGGCTGGATGTCCTATCATTTCTGAACTGCAATCAGTGTTGGCCTGAATGTCCTATCATTTCTGAACTATAAGAATTGTTGGGCTGGGTGTTCTATCATTTCTGAACTGTAAGCATTGTTGGGCTGGATGTCCTATCTTTTCTGAACTGTAAGCATTGTTGGACTGGGTGGTCTATATTTTCTGAACTCTAAGCATTGTTGGGCTGGATGTCCTATCATTTCTGAACTGTAAGCATTGTTGGGCTGGATGTACCATCATCTCTGAACTGTAAGCATTGTTGGGCTGGATGTCCCATCATTTCTGAACTGTAAGCATTGTTGGGTTGGATGTCCTATCATTTGTGAACTGTAAACATTGTTGGGCTGGATGTCCTATCATGTCTGAACTGTAGGCATTGTTGGGTTGGATGTCCCATCATTTCTGAACTGTAAGCATTGTTGGGGTGGATGCCCCATCATTTCTGAACTGTAAGCATTGTTGGTTGGATGTCCTATCATTTCTGAACTGTACGCGTTGTTGGGCTGGATATCCTAGTCAATGTGTTGTTGATCCTGAGTCTCTGGAGTACATATTTTTTATGTACCCCAATAATTCAGTTTAAGCTATTTGCGGTTTGTCTGTTATTTTCAGGGTTACAATCCAGTATCATGGGTGCAATATTCACACGCCTGCATCGCGGGAGCAATATTCATACGTCTGCATCGCGGGTGCAATATGCACACGCCTGCATCGATGGTGCAACACTCACGCGCTTCTGTGTATTCTTGTCAGGGTTACAGCCCAGTAGTTCGGGAATTCTTCACGCATATATTCTTGCATTTCCAGGGTTACAATCCAGTATCGCGGACAGGCTTCACACGCGTCTAGTTACCCTTGGAATGGCGTTAACGCGTTGGATGCAGCTGTCCTATGCTACCAGAACCTGTCATGTCTCCGCCAACAGATGAAGCCGACGTGGCGGGTGCACGGTCAGTATATATCTCTAATAGTTGTACAAGCGATCTGGCCGGAAAATGGGGTCACCGCGGAACTAATTGCAACACAGATGCCTTTTGGTTTACTGCATAGCTGAATACGTACTGCATTAGAATATAATTTTGTTTAGGAAAATCCAATTGGGACAACATTTGTGTTTCTGTGGCAACATGGTTATAATCGGCTATTTTGGAAATTTTACATTAAATAGTGCGTATCGTGAATAATTGAATATCAACCTAAAAGTTTACATTGGTTTATGGAAACACTTGTAATGGTCGATATTTCCATTTAGAGCACCCCAGCCACACGTCCGTTCTGACTCTATAACCGGCTGGGTACTAGACTGTGGTTTTCTAAATTTAGCGTGGGTTTTGGGAGCAACAATATGGAGCCTGATCCCAACAAAGTCAAATTTCCTATGTGCTGAGATGAATTCCCTCAATGAACACTGATTCACAGAACAACGATATAGAACGCTATGTCTTGTTGGCGATTTTCGCATGCTCTGCATGTTCGCTTATTATATAGATTAATATCGTAGAAGTCCACAAGATGATAAACATTAATGTTGGAATTGACAGTGTAACAAAACACTGATACATGTACTTACACAAGAGGATACACGCACTAGAGTAGTTTACAAGACTTTGATGTAAACCACTAGTAACAATAATATCAACAACACAACGTATATATTAGCACGTTGACCTGGTGACAGTGTTGTCAGTTTTTGAACGTGACCTGTTCAATCCAGTTGACAGTGTTCTCAATATTTCAAAGCGCATGCATTTACACAAGAGAATAAACTCACCAGAGTAATTCACAAGAGCTTCGACGTCAACGTCAATGAACTGACGGATTAACACAACTTACTGTTATAGTACAACTATTACAATTGCACAGACCGATGCAACATGTTCATCAATTTTCATCGTGGATAGGCCTATGAGAACATGCAGTGTCGCCTTTCGCCAAGTTATAGCCCAGTTATCACACCAATCTACGGAGTCCGCTATTTGTTGGAATGTTCCTGTCAAGCTATCTATGATATATGATTCGCTTAGTATATATATTAATAACGTGGAAGTCCACAAGATGTGGGTGAATTGTCGCCGGTGGTAGCGCCCTTATCGAGTTATCATACCAAAATCAAAACCAAGCACAAAAGGACATAAACCCAGCATGGAGTCTGGGATAGAAGACTCAACTTCCAACAAGACCAAGAACAGAACAATTAAATATGTTTGAATGCAAAATATGCCGCCTTATTCTCAAAATAACCAAAGGAAACATCTGGTGTTAGACATGTTGCACTTGAACATGAATAATTGGTGTAGATTAAAATAGCTACAGCTATATATGACTATACCGTTTATCATTTGGGACTCTATAGAAGTTAATCGTTGCAATCATTGCAATAGTACTTTTTGCGAGTACCGAATAACAGAATACTGACATCAATATTTGCTTTACGCATTCTACAACCGAGCCGTTTGTGATATGTTTTGTTTGTATGTTGCTGCTCTTTTTTCAGCAGGATCTGGAGACATTAATATTTAAATCTTAATTAAGTCCCTTTCCCGATAGAGTGTAATTTGTTCATATACACATGTTGCATGAATTAAGGAATCGTACGCCAACCATTGAACCTCGATTTGCGTATTTTTCAGGAATAATCAGGAAGGGTGGCGAGTCACCGAATGTGATTCCTGATGAAACCGAATTGGAATATTACATCCGGGCACCCAATGAACCAGAACTAGCTGTGCTGAAAAAGAGAGTGGTGTCCTGTATCGAGGCAGCAGCAACCGCCACGGGCAGCACTGTGAGTTATCACTGGAGAATGATGTCATAATGTGGGACCTATTAACACAGGGACTATAGCCTAGGGCGAAACATGTTATTTTTTCCTCTTTTTGTTTTGTCTTCTGTTCCTAGAATTACAGTGTTCTTCTGTGTAGTCTTTACAAATCCGTCTGCCACACATGTTCTATATGCATTCCGTTGACGTCACACGACGTAAATGACGTTCGCCGTAACAATGAAACCGGATCTAAAAAATAAAACATCATCACACATGACTAAACAAGCTTTTGGGAAATACTGACTTATACAGTGGTGGAATAATGTTAAGACTGTCTGGCTTCGGTTTCTAAGTTCTAAATCTGGGAAAACCGGCTGGTGGGTGATATTTTTCGACCAAATTGTGGCAGCTGGGTTGTATTCGAGGTGGCATATTCGAGTAGTCGGCTACGACTTGACTGATTCGACGACCCGCGTGTTGATGTTGAAATTGACAGTGTATCAAAACACAGATACATGTACTTACACAAGAGGATACACACACCTGAGTAATTTACAAGACTTTGATGTCAACCACTAGTAACAATAATATCAACAACAACAATTTTATAGAAACAAATGTAAGTTTTGAGACAGTGCAAATCTTTTGGGGATTGGGTGGGATTCGAACCCCGGCCCATGACGGCGAGCGCGCCTTGCGACTCAAAGTCCGACGTCAATACTACAGGCCACAATTTTATAGTTTAGAATGTTTACCTGGTGACAGTGTTGTCAGTTTTTGAACGTGACCTGTTCAATCCAGTTGACAGTGTTATGCTTGTTTCAGATTCAGATTAATTTAATTATTCTACCAAATACATGGTTTTAAGAATATATATAAATATGCATATACATAGATTCAAAACATATCATTGCTCGCAACCTCAGACGATCAAGACGGGATAATAATTACGCAGATAATATAACTACACACGCTAATAAGTACACAGGAGAGCAATTAGCTCTTTCATTGATGTGGCAAATAAATTTACACAAGTTTCGAAAGATATTTGGTTTGCTATTTGAAAGAAGAATAGTAAGTTTTCTCTGATTATGGAAATTCCATTTAGATTTTTTTGATGTACCTTGTTCTGTTATGGGCTAGTTCTGGACATTCAAGTAATACGTGATATTTATTCAATAGCATTCATTTCACAAAACGTGCATTTGCGCTCAGACTGTGGAGTTTCGTTCCATCGCCCGGTCTGTATTGGCAAATAATGGTTCGCCGTTCTAAATCGGATTAGAGTTCTTATATCCTTGTTAGATGCATGTGAAACAAATGATTCCATTCGAAAAGTTGACTTCAGAATCCTATATGCTTTTCCCTTCCCGGAGTTACTCATAGCGGAATGCCAATCTTGGACAAATTGATCTCTAGAATTTCGTCTATAATTATTCAACAATTTATCTTTGTCAATACCGCGTTGTTGTATATGCCATATAAACGTCATACCCGCGTCATCAAGGTGCTTTTTGACTGCACTTACCAATGACCATTTAATCGGCGATTCTTCATATAACGAAAAGGCTAGCTTATAAATGTTGCTGCATAATGAAATACCAATTCCATTCATTAGTCTGTCCAATATGCGATCGCTCTTGCCTTAATTTCCAATGTCAATGGGTATCGACCCAATTCACCATAAAGATGAACTTGGTGTGGTGAGCTTCGTGTGTAGAAGGAGTTTACAAAATTTAAGGTGTACACCTTAAATAATTGAGTTATCTCCTATACCCCATATTTCACATCCGTATAATAAGATAGGCACAACTAGGGTGTCAAATAATTTATGTTGAGTTTCTATATGGACAGCTTGTGCGTTCTTCCAATTTTTATCACATCATGCATGGCTTTTATCACATCATGCATGGCTGTTATCACATCATGCATGGCTTTTTGAGCTTTGGTCACTATGTGTGTTCTATATATATTAACTCTCAGAGCCCAGTTTGTACAGTAATCTTCAAAATAGTCAAGTTGCTTTTGTAGGTAATCAGCCGAATCAGAGAAGAGTACTGTATCATCTGCGTATAAAAGGACAAATAGTTTCAAGTATCTATCAAGTCTATCTTCACATTCGCGAGATATAGATTCCACGCCTCTAATGTCAGTGCTTGTTAAAAAGTTTGTGAGGTCATTCACGTAAAGACAAAAAAGAAAAGGTGAGACATTGTCTCCCTGTTTTAGACCAATATTGGAAGGGAATGACTCCGATGTATGGCCATTGTGCATTACTCTACACTTTATCTACTATGATTCTATACATTTTCCCGGGTATACTAGTTAGCTATAAATGCACAGAACATCTTACGTTTTTATGTTTACCCATACCATAGTATGGTAAACATAGTGTCGTTGCCCGGATTGACCACTCGTCGTTAGTCCGTCCGTCCGTCCGTCCGTCTGTCTGTCTGTCTGCCTGTCTGTCTGTCTGTCTGTCTGTCTGTCTGTAGACACTTTACGCATGGTGCGATAACTGAAATATTTTCTATCTGATCCGAACCAAATTTTGTATATGAATTTCTCAGCACCAAATACAGATCGAGTTCGAATATGGGTTTGATCCGAGTTTTTTTTACGGAGTTGTGGCCCTTTTTCAACTTAGAATTTATGCATGCTGCCATAACTCAAAAAGAAATTATCTGACCATAACCAAATTTGGTATGTGAGTTGCTCAACCCAAAATACATATCGAGTTCGAATATGGGTTTGATTCGATATTTTTTAATGGAGTTATGGCCCTTTGACATAGAATTCATGAATGCTTCGATAAATCAACAATTTTTCAACTGATAGGAACCAAATTTTGTATGTGAGTTTCTCAACTCAAAATACAGATCGAGTTCGAATATGGGTTTGATCCGATACTTTTTACTGGAGTTATGGCCCTTTGATTATTTTATTCATCGCTAAAATATATCCAAGATACACAGGTGGCACTGTCTAGATAGTATCTAATAAATCAGGTTCAGGATGCTATGAAGTTGTCTCTCTCTTGTGTCTTCTCACACAGAGATATTATCCAGTTACAATACCATGAAGTTGTCTCTCTCTTGTGTCTTCTCACACAGAGTTAGTATCCAGTTACAATACCATGAAGTTGGTTATCTTGTATTGAGTTAATTAACTGCTAGGAGATGTGTTGGCTGTATCAGATATACTTTATACTCTATAAGTATCTCTGGCCATATCATAGGTGGAATGTTTATACTATTATATTTTATATGCATGGTTATTTAAATTTCATCTTAAAGGCATAATCTGGTTTCATTGTTTAATAGCATTACCATTGGAATTTTGTTGGTTTCATGGGAAGACAACTTTGGTTTTCAAAGTTTTAAAAACTTGAGAGCTCTGTATTAGTCTATGGGAACAAAATAATTGTTCATAACACTTTTAGTACTGTAGGTCTAGTTTGTTTTATCTATATATTAATGGAAAGCTTTTTCGACATTGATTTCAATTGATTACATATTTGAATTGAAAAATTAAAGGGGCACACCAGGTTTGATGTATTTTTCCTGTACTCTGCATGAGATAAAACTTTTTATGTGTACCTATACCATAGTATGGTACACATAGCGTCAATGTCCGGATTGACCACTCGTCTGTCCGTCCATCTATATATGTCTGTCTGTCAGACACTTTAGGTATAATGCGATAACTCTAACATTTTCTATTTGATAGCAGTCTACAATTAATTACCGGTGGTATCAGTTTAGCTCTGAGAGCAGTAAATCTGTATTATGGGAATTAGAGTTATTTTTTACTCCCATGTTTACGGTTGATCGGTTTAGAAATTATTAACACTTTGCATCCGCACATAGGCATGAGCTATCCGATGCTGTAACCAAAGTATTATTTGTCCGATGGTTTTCATATTTGATATGTAGGTTTATAATGACACACCCCTCACCTGTATAGTTTTTGCTATCGATCGGTTGATCGGTTTAGAAAATAATTAACCCTGCACACAAATGCTATCTGATCCATCTAAGTCAAACTGTTTTTTTCTGATATGCCTCATATTTCTTACCAAGGTTTTTCTTAGCACGTTCTTTATCTGTATGGTTTTTGGTATCGTTTAATTAACCCTTTTCAAACTTATGTTTACTTAGAACTCACGTAAGCTGCTATGACTCAAAACATTTTTCATCTGATCTACACCAAATTTGGTACATGTGGTCCTCACCCCGAAATACAGATCAAGTTAAAATTTGGGTTTGATCCGATATATTTTAACAGAGTTATGGCCCTTTATAATTCAAGTAATTTACTACCTATTGTATATGCCCTGTGAGAATTTAAGACAAACAACTTTACACAGTAATCTGCTTTATTGGGATCAGAAAATGACACTGGATACTCTTTGCTAAACCACTGCTGCTCCCAGAGCTGTCAAATTTAAGTGATTGATGATACTTTACTCCAGTTTGTGTGCAATAGTAATTTAACCCAACCTGTTGAAACATGTTCATGGCATTAATACAAATAGTCCATTGTCCATGTGAAGGATGTTCTGGAGCATGGCTGTTTAGAGAATTGTTGTTTACAGAGACACTGTTGTCTTATCTTGAGAAAAAAAATTATCCACACATTAGTTCCATCATATGATGTCATTGAAAATGATTAACACTCTCCACACATCATATGTTCATTCTCATATTCTATGTCCAGGTTGATCGTGATCCACTTTTCACTTGCATGTATTTCAGGATTAAAATTAACCTATTCCATAGACACATCATATCTGATACGCATATTTTAAATTATCTCTTTCGCCTTAGGCCAGGTTCACTAAGAATTTCTATTAATTATAAGCCACCAATTGAATATTCATCATTTGAGGATATATCTTATTTTGAAATTCCCTCTATTGCATTTGGGCTGCAGGATAATAATAATGGTTCTGGTATTCTTGAAGCTGACTTTTTGGTCAAATATTTTTCACCCAATCACTTTTATAATCTCATTCAGGTTGATTGTGACACATTCTTCATGTGTATAGATTTTGGTATTGATTGAATGGTTTTGAGAATATTAACCCAATATTTAATAATATTTCTGCTGTTACAGACATTGTATCTTTCCAATGATCAGCTTAGAATAAAATTAACCATAGGTACATGTATACTGTACGCGATCCAATGTTATGACTCTAATATTTTCAATTTGACCCTTCTCATATCTCTCCTTTAGTTATCTGATAATTCTGTATTAAAATATTTTATATCCAACCATTATCAATCATATTTAATATCAAAGTCTATACACCCCTCACTTATATAGATGTTCAGGTGTTTGTTGGTCTCTAATCTCAATCATCCCATAACTTTTACTATGCAGCTAACACAACAACATAATCTGTTATGACTCAGGTTCCATTGTAAGAATTAAATAAATAGAGTTATTATGATGTTAATATTGTAACAATTATATCTTTAACAGCTATGGTGCATCTGTCTGACTGTGTTTGGGTATAATTATCTTTATCAATCTATCACACATACATTGTGTTTAAATGAGCAAGTTGCTCAATATGTCTGATTCCACTATGAAACTAATAAATAATAGTATGCTGTGAATTGTTGAAATTCTTGCACTCATAAAAAGATCGCTATCGCCAAGGTATGGGTTAAACATCTGCCGATCGTGATCGGCCTCTCGTTTCAGCCTGCAGAGTTCGGTAAGAATAGAAATAAGAAATATATTATCAATAGTAGAGTAATCCTTCCTGATACTGGTATTACTGATATTGTCCTGATGTACGCATGCACCCGTTAATACATGAACTGTGTTTACAAGTGACTAGACAATTTCAAGCCTTACATGTTACCAAAAAAGTATGCCATGCAGATGTTTTAAGTTTACATGTACACAGGGTTCGCGCTGCCACTTGCCAAATTTGCCAATGGCAAAAATAATTCACATTTGGCAAAAAAGTATTTTCATTTGGCAAAAGTTTTGGAAAGTCACTTTTTAATTCCTCAAGCAATTTGAAAATATTGGTCAATCATTACCATTCATTTCAGGAAACTCTTAAAACACAATTATATTAGTGGTGTTTTATAAGGAATAGGGAAAGTTAACACCTCGATTAAGATGCAGTTAATCTCATAGCATTAGTACTGATGGTTGGAGGGATTACTAATCCTTTTGTGATGTGCCCTTCTGATGAAGCAACCCTTCTACCATTGTATTGTTATGTGATTGGCTTATTGTTGTATTATAAACCACAAAAGAGATGCGAGTATAACTAATTATTAAATAACTGCTTTCCTATCGATATCAAAAGTCGTTCAACCCGCGAGTGTCGAAACATAATAATTAATGTTGCAGAAAATGATACTATCCAGGATATCATTTGTCAAATGCTAATATAATTTGGCAAAAAATATTTTCATTTGGCAAATTATTTGGCAAAAGTAAATATCGGTCCAGCGCGGACCCTGCATTTGAGCGCGGACCCTGCATGTACATACATTTGAGCGTGGACCCGGCATGTACATACATTTGAGCGCGGACCCTGCGTGTACATACATTTGAGCGCGGACCCTGCGTGTACATACATTTGAGCGCGGACCCTGCATGTACATACATTTGAGTTTTAACAGTGATGGCTTTGTTCCTTTATGTCTTAAAAGGGGATGCTCGATTCGTAACTGAAAAGGTCACCCATTTAGTTTTTTAATTGTATGATAATAGCACACCATACGTGCGCAACCTGTAATTAAACGACACAAGGCGGATAACAAGTTTGGTCCTCTTCAAACTTCAAAGTATTTTATATCACTTTATGCATTGCGGCTTTAAAGGCACGATTGGCCTTAATTGTCGAAAATATTCATTTTTGCTCCAAACACCGTAAACAGAAAAACATTAAAACGCATACAGTTTCGTTCATATATATACCATGACCATCGCGTAAACAGCATGCTATCATAAAGACTTACTATATTTTACATAAGCAAGAGCCTGATTGTGTTACAGAAGACAGCACAGTGTCACTGGCTAATGACACACAAATGATATAAACGCTCTTTATTAGTTCCATATCAGGAATTCAGCAACAAATAACGCTCTTTATGTTTACCATCATAATATAAACAAACACCAGAAAGGTTACTTTTTATGCTTTTGTTTACATAACAATGGTCAAACAAATATTATGCGATATTTCTTATTTGTATACGGACAAAGTCTGTCTACATTTTGATGTTCTTTCTGTTTGTGGCGGTTTTTGGTGGGTGGAAATGTTTTCACAGGATATCCACCGCCAAGGCCAACCGTACCTTTAAGCTTCCTCAAAACTTCGATCGTAATACATATCGGGAAATCATATTTTCACCATGGGAACTTGTCAATTAACAAATTAAGAGCGTGAAAAAACACCACTGGTCTGACCGTTATTAGTTACGGTCTTGATGTTAATTGAAGGGTGTTGAACCGTAAGAAAATACCACGCTCTGACAGTTACTGGTTATGGTCTGCCAGTTACTTACTTTAACGGTCTTGTACCGTAGAATATGCTACAACCTGATCGTATGTTTAACTGTCAAAAGTTGGCAGCGATGTTGCGCGGTATAACTCTGTTAAACTGACGGGCATATTCTAACAGTGTATGACTCTAACTGTTGTAGGTACACTATGAATTCACAAAGAAACCTTACCAGTGTTTACTGCACAATTCCAACATGGCAGCAACCTTTGAAGAAAATGGAAAGCTTCTCGGTATAGAGTTCTCAGAAGACCCCGCCATCCTCAATAAATATGGCGGCTCCACGGACATGGGCAATGTCTCCAGAGTTGTTCCCGGCCTCCACCCGAAGTTCTACATCGGTACGCAGGCGTCCGGTCACTCCAAAGATTTCTGCACAGCCGCAGGTAAGACCATCTACAGGCGCTGATACCACTTTGTTCACTGCTATGTTATAAAAGATCACGTGCATGTGTAAACCACATTCGACGATTCCTGTCGTCGCCGGGGACATCTTTAGTTCATCATTTATGAATATGTTTGGATGGGAACGGGGCCACATACGCACTGCAGGCATTAGAATTTGTTAATTGACATTAGAATTAGATGTCTGCAGTGCGTATGATGGTGAGATATCTGATCACGGAGTGGGGGTCACCAGTTTAAATCACACTTACGACCTTTTTTTTCTTAAAAGAAATATGTTGGTGTACCCTTTGTTTATTTATTTAATGGCCATTCTTAATTTACTTTTCAACAACGGTATGCTTAAAGGACTCCTCGGCGTAGCCTGTCAATCAGCCCTCAAAACAAGCACGCAAGGGTGACTCGCATTGAATGTCCACCAACTTGAATGACAGTGGAAGAAGGATGTGATTTATTTCACCTAACGCCGACTATTCGACCAGATATTCTATGTACATTATGTAACAAAGAACTATGTGACGAGAGCCACGTTATCCAGAAGGGTACCGAATTAAAGGACACATATCATCTATTTGAAATCCTATTCTATAGAAGATCGAACGCCCACAGAACTTTCTGGTCTAGAAATACAAAGACAATCAGGAATCTGTCAACTTTCATAAGGAAAGTCCAGGATATTTTCGGCAAGTCCACTAGAGGCTATATCACTAATATTTCTAGCACTCATTCTGTTGTATTCGCCAAATGTCCCAATGTTTAAAATATATACATCCATGTGTATATAGAAGGTCCCCTCCCACACTACCTGAAATCAATATTCAAACTGAAACTATATTATATGAATATATTTATATAATATATCTTGTATCATGTAATATCTGCTACACCAATGAGCAAAAATAAACATCCCAATTTCTTATCAATTCTCGTCAAATGTCAGAGAGATCAACGCAATTACTTTTGTCGTCATGATTTTTTTAAATTTAGTGTAAAGTATGTAGCTTTTGAAGATTCTAATCTGTTCCTACTTTCTGCAAACATTTAGACTGAAATCATCATTAATTGTCAAAGGGGTTGTAGGTTAGCAATCATTGTGTGTTTGTATTATTTCCACAGGTGATATTAAAGCTCAGCCCTACACGTTAAACATAGCTAAAGCATTGGCGTTCACTGCGCTGGATATTTTGACTAAACCAGAGCTGCTTGCTGCAATAAAAGAAGAATTTCGATTAGGTTTAAAGGAAGAGAAACAGCTTATCGGAACACCAGTGTGAAATTATCGATGAAGCGGGTTCCACAGTCGCATATATGTGGTGATTGTTAGCAGGGACGTGGCGACTTGGGTTTGGTGTGTGTGTCACCCCCAACTTTTTAAAAACGTTTCAGCATTTGGAAATTTCATGCCTGACACAACATCAGTACGAAATTTCACATCACCAATAGGTTGAAATTGTTCTTTTAGTTTGATTTGCCAACCAGTAATTAGTGATAAATTTGTCAGTTTAGACCAACAGTAGCATATTTAGCAGTAGCATATATTTTCGGTCAATTGTTTTGGACAACAGTTGGTAAATTTCTTACTTTAACCCTCTCAGTGCCAGGGGCCGATCTCATCGACCCTAATTTATGGTATGTAGACTGCCCTAAAAAACAATTTTAATTAAAAAAAAAATATTTAAGATTTTTTTTGGTTGAATTTGTTTTGGGTATGCTTAAGCATGCTATAGCAAATTTAAAAAACAAACTGGTTAAAACCTTAGGGTCATGTTATAACTCAAAACTATCACCAAGTATTCATAGTAATAATTTTGATACCCATGAAAAACGTAAGATTCCCTGGCAATAAACCTACAAAATAAGTCTGTTAAAGAATATAAGAAAAAAATTATTAAAATTTTTAAAAAAATTGTCAAAAATAAGAACAAATGATGAAAAATTGTTAGGCCAATGCATTCTCTTATATATGCGAGGCGACCTATGGTCGACTCGCATATATAAGAGAATGCATTGGCACAGGGTATATGGGTTGATACAAAAATCTGACCTGGCACTCAAAGGGTTAAGGGGTGCCAACAGTTAAATATTGAGGTACCAGTTGCAAAAATGTAACCCATGGGGGTACACATGGAATTTACCGCACTTGGGAGTTTGGTTGCGTTCGAGGGTGTGCAATTGGAATTTACAAATTGGACCCAACCCACCAACGAAACCCTCTAGTCACGTCCCTGGGTGTTAGGCTTTACTGTGTTTACCTCATCATTGTGATTGTTGTTGGTAGCGATGGAGAGATTTTTCAAAAATATTGGTCAGAGGATGCAAGATGTGTTATGCGATGCAGGCAATGATTTATCTTTCTATTAATTTTAAGAGTACACATTGCTTTCATGGTAATTTCAAATCCTCTTGTTGTTGCGGTTCCACTTTTTGGTCCCGTTTTATATTAATCTCTTTTTAATGCTGCGTCTTCGTTTAGCTTGTTTTGAAATGATACACTGAGTCAGTGTTTTCAATGACTTTGGGCAATTCCTTCCAATAGTTTGTTCAAACCGTCATCTCTTGAGTTATGGGGGCGAGTATCGATCAGGTGGCGGCGCGTCTTTCGAAATCATGTTTATTACTGTAGAGGCACACATGGCTTCAAATGTTTATTACTGTATGGGCACACATGGATTCTGCAGTTAGTATGAGGGAAGGGGTCACTCTCACCAAAAAAAGTGCTGAAGGTTACACATGTTTTGAAAAATGTGCTGAAGGGTTTGTGATCGGCACTAATGCAGTTACTTTAACCCTTTACCCAGCAAACCGGCCAAAACCGGCCAAATAAAGCTTCAACAGCCTAAAATATCTTCGGTTTGTCTCAATAGAACCATACAAATATGGATATCATTGGAACCGGCTCCTTGACCACATTGTGATAGTTACAGTTATGCCCTGTGCCAATGCATTCTCTTATATATGCGAGTCGACCATAGGTCGCCTCGCATATATAAGAGAATGCATTGGCCTAAAAAAAATCTTTTTTTAACACTTTTTACCATTTTTTCTTACATTCTTTAACAGTTTTATAATTTTTAATGTGTTAAGCCAATGCATTCTCTTATATATGCGAGGCGACCTATGGTCGACTCGCATATATAAGAGAATGCATTGGCACAGGGCCCTTCTGTTGGGTAAAGGGTTAAGTGTGCGTTCCTGAAAGTCTAGCCCCTATCAGCAGTTCTTTTTCAGTTCATTTTAATTTTCCTTGGAACATATACAATTATTCTCTAATAAATATCGTGGCAGACATGAAAATTAAAAGTCATTTAGAACGAGATTTCAAAACCTGTGTACCCTTCAGCACATTTTCAAAACCTGTGTACGCTTCAGCACTGTTTTTGGTGAGAGTGACCCCTTCAGCGTTAGTATGCTATAGTACAGTTGTGCTATTTGCATGTGTTATGTGCACAGCCGCGCGTTCGGACAATGTTTAAGATAATCGAGCTTCTGTTTTAGCGATATCACGCACGGTATCCAAACAAATTAATAATACCATTGCCCCCTTTATCCCAAAGATGACAAACCAAATCTTTCCTTTATAAACTGTTCTTGTTATATGTGTTCACGTTTGATGCTGAGGTATATATTCATATGTTTAATATGTTAGCTTTTCATGCATGTGCGGAATGATATTATAACACAAATGGGGGGAGGGTTAAAAGACGATCGACGCTTTATTTGAAATCAATATTTCGAACTGACAATCCAAAAAATAGTCAATTCTAATTGGAATTGGCTGTCGATCTTTTCTACCAATATTCACCATGGCTTAAAGGGGCGTAACTGGTTTTCAAGCTTAGATTTAATACTAGAGATAATTATGTTTTGTAAATGTCCAAGCTCAAGGATGAAACAGGCCCATAAAATAATGGCATATGGTATTTATTAACTTCCACATGGTAGTGGAACGAACATTTTTTGTTTTTACAAAAACTATATCAAGGAACGTTCTATATGGTTACATGTTAATGCAAAAACAAACCGCAACCCATTGTTTTCTTTCGGTGCGATATTTTTATAACGTCAATAATTAATTCCGAATCATAATTTTAACACACTTATTGACATTTTGACCCCGGAATGCGAGCAGTATAATTTGAGACTTGAAACCAGTATTATGCCCCTTTAATGCACTTTCGTATAGATGTAACATCTACATGTTATTCTGCATGTGTTGACGTCCTGTGATAGAATTGTTAAAATATATTTCGTCCTTTCAGTTGTTGTCATCTTTCTTTTAACCCTATAGCACACACCTTAATTGTGTGCTACCACCCGAACCTTACAGTGTTATGGTCTGCCAGCGTAAACCTGTTTAAAATGTTGGGCGGTTTACCATATACATATAATAGCGCTAACAATAAATATATAGTACGATTAGATAAAGCACCCGATTCCCCAGTCTGTTAGAGCTTCACATGTAAACCTGTCACGCTAACAATCAGCAATGTATCGGCATCCGCCATGTCCGTACGGGTTGACCATATACATATAATAGCGCTAACAATAAATATATAATACGATTATATAACGCACTCGATTCCCCAGTATGTTAGAGCTTCACATGTAGACATGTCACGCTAACAATCAGCACTGTATCGCCATCCGCAATGTCCGTACGGGTCTACCATATACATATAACAGCGCTAACAATAAATATATAATACGATTAGATAATGCAACGATCCTCCCCTATGTGAGAGATACAAACGGAAATCTGTTGCGCTGCAGGATGACGCCGAAACCACATTGGTACCAATTTGGTTGATGGTCACACGCTCAATCTTCCAAACTGAATTAGTTCTATAACAACTTTAAGATCGGGTACCGTTCGCGGTGAATCTAGGAAAGACATTGCACTTCCGCATACAAGATTACTGGAGACAAAAATAATTCAACTGATGGTTGAATACTTATTAAATATAGAATACACCATATAGTAGCTCAGAATACCAAATTTTAACCACGAGTGGAATTGTGGTTTTAACCACGAGCCTTTTGGCGAGTGGTTAAAACTACAATACCACGAGTGGTGAAAATTTTGTACTCTCGGCTATTATAGGTGTATTTCATTTGTGCCATAATTATTATTTTTGATTTGTTCCGCGAAATCAACTTCCCCACTGTTTACTTTGAATGTGTATACCCTCACACAGAGACACAACGCCGACGCTATAAGGAATGTGCGTCAACCTTATTCTGAGCCATCAGTCACTTGATATTCCCATTTATACGTTTCCCAGTTCATATCACACTAGAAAGCTACATTTATGGCACTTTTCCTCATATCTACTGATAACATGACAATTTTTAATGAATGTAACATAAGAACTTTTGCTAACTACGATGTATTTCTGCTATGGGTAAAAACGTTTAACACACGAAAACACGTCTGAACATTTACACACACATTAGAAAGTTATACCCACAGTGGGAAGCTGTATACCAACATGCAGTAAGGTGTAAAGACGATATGTACGAAAAAGGTGTTATACACACACAATAGCATAGGCAATTATGGTATAAATGTATCTCTACTATTTAATAAATAGAGCATGGCTTGTCGTGAAATACGCCGATATAGTGCATAGTGAGGTTGTGTAGTTCACGACGCGAAGCGGAGTGAACTACACAACCACACTATGCACTATATCGGCGTATTTCACGACAAGTCATGCTCTAATTATTATATTGTATCGAATAAATGCAGAAATTAAAGGCAAACCAGTGGGCAAACACTATTTTTTTTAAAAGAAAAAAAATAATATGTAAAAAAAAAAAAAAAAAATTAAATACCTCTTTGTTCAGGTTTGTTTGTTTGTTTGTTTTTAATTAATTCTTTGTAATTTTTTTTTTTTCACTGTTTGTTTTCCTGTTTTATTAAAAACTTTAGCTGCCTGTTTGTTGTTTTTTTAAATTATTTTTTGTTGTTTTTTTTATTATTTTTATTTGTTTATTTTTCATGTTTGTTTTCCTGTTTTAAAAAAAACTTCTTTTTTTTTAAATTCCCCTTTGTTCAGGTTTGTTTGTTTTTATGTGTACCCATACCATGTATGGTACACATAATGCCGACGTCCGGATCAACCATCCGTCGTTCGTCCGTCCGTCTGTCTGTCCGTCCGTCCGTCTGGTCTGTCCGTCTGTCCGTCTGTCCGTAGACACTTGCTATCCGATTCGATTACTTGAGTAGTTTTCATCGGATCATGTTCAAATTTTATGTGCATGTTTATGACGACACACACCTCACCTGTATAGTTTTTGGTATCGATCGGTTGATCGGTTTAGAAATGATTAACACTTTCCATCCATACCTGGTCATATTCTATCTGATGCCATAACTCATGTATTTTTTTACCCATTGTGTTCATATTTTATATGCAGGTTTATGATGACACATGGCTCACCTGTATAGTTTTTGGTATCGATTGGTTGATAATTAACCCTGCTCACAAATGCTATCCGATGTATCAAAGTCAAACAATTTTCTTCTGATCTGCCTCATATTTCTTACCTAGGTCTTTCTTAGCACGTTCTTCATCTGTATGGATTTTGGTATTGTTTAGTTAACCCTTTCCACTCTTGTTTTTAAATAGAATTCATCCAAGCCAGGATGACTCAAACATTTTTCATCTGATCGACACCAATTTTGGTATATGAATTTCTGACCCCTAAATACAGATCAAGTGTGAATATGGGTTTGATCCGGTATATATTAACAGATTTATGGCCCTTTATAATTCATACATCTTTTCCATGCACTATTAAATTTGAATAGAACAAGACAAAACACACACACCTGTGTTATTGGAAGGAGATAATTTATTGCTTTGGACACAGTGACCTGATAGTTCCACTTGTGGCTGCAGACTTAATATAAACATCTGTCAAACTTTGATTGATGTTAGACTCTTTATTCTAGTTCTGTTCTCTGTTGAAACCATGCAGTTCATGGCATTATTGTTTACAGAGACACTGTTGTTATAACTTAGAAAATAATTAATACAGCATTCCTTAGTTCCATCATATGATGTCATTGAAAATGATTAACCCTCTGCACACATCATATGGTCTTCTGATGTTTTTTATTTGATCATTCTCCTATTCTATGTACATGTTGATGGTGATCCACTTTTAATTTTCATGGATTTGGGATTAAAATTAACCCATTCGATTGACTCATATTATCTGATAGACATATATTAAATTATCACTTTAACTTTGAGCCAGGTTCAGTCAGTGTTTCAAGAAATGACCAATTGAAATTCATCATTAGAGGATATGTCTTATTTTGAAATTCCCTCAATTGCATTTGGGCTACAGGATAATATTAACAGTGCTGGGATTCTTGAGACTGACTTATTGTATGGGTTTCTAAATCCAATGACATGCTTTTTGTTGACTACTCTGTGTTTATCAGTTCATTAGTTTGGGTAAGATTAACCCCTTACTATCCAATTTGATAACTCAAATATTTCCATTGATTATGTTTATAGTTCTGGCACAGTTTATGATAACACACCTCTAACCTGCATAGTGAGGGTCATTTGGTTTATTTGCTTAAATATATTAACATCCTTCACCAATCCTGTTGACACAATGTGATAGCTAAATATTTTTTGCATGATTACTCTATAAATAATCACATCTGTGATAATCATGACACATTCTTCACCTGTATAGATTTTGGTATCGATCGAATGGTTGTGATAATATTAACCTTAACTATAATTATATTTAAACTGTTCACAAACATATCTTTCTAATGATCAACTTACAAGAAAATTAACATTTATATCCAATCATTAGCAATCATATTTTATATCCAGGTCTATACATCCCTCACTTCTATAGTTGATCAGGTATTGATTGTTTTTTAGTGGTGAAATATTAATAGGTTGCTATGAATTTTTAATATGCAGCTGACACAAGATATTATAAAAAAAAAATAGAATGATAATAAAAAAACCCACACAATATGTAATGTCTCATGTTCCAATGTAATAAATAGATAAATTGAGTTGCTATGATGTTTATCTACCTAATTTCTTAACTATTTGATATTTAACAGCTATGGTGCTTCTCTCCGACTATGGATTGAGCTTAATTAGACTTATAACTCTATAAGACATACATGTATCTGTGTTGGAGTCACTAATAGGTTGAAATCAAAGCCACGTCTGTTAACATTGTGTTAATGTGAGCAAGGTGCCCAATAAGTGTGATTTCACTTGTGAATTAATAGTAAGGTGTGAATTGTTTAAAGTTTTGCACTCATGAAAAGGATGGGGTAAGGATATATGAAAATAGCTCATCGCTGTCGCTAAGGTATGGGTTAAACATCTGCCGATCGTGATCGGCCTCTCGTTTTAAATTAATTTTTTTGTTGTAATTATTTTTTGTTTTCTATTTTTTGTTCCTGTTTTTTTTTAAACTTTGCCTGCCTGTTTGTTGTTTTTTTTATTGTAAATTTGTCATTTAAAAATTTTTTTTGTTATAAATTCCCCTTTGTTCAGGTTTGTTTGTTTGTTTTTTGTTAAACTTTTTCACCTGTTTGTTTGTTTTTTTTTAATTATGCCTGTGTTTTTTTTTCAATGTTTGTTTTCCTGTTGAACTTTGTTGTTTTTTTTGTTTGTTATCTATTTTGTTTATTTTTCATGTTTGTTTTCCTGTTTTTAAAAAAACTGTTTTTGTTGTTTTTTTTGCAAAAAAACTGTGTCAGTCATTAATTTCTGCTGTTCAAGAATTGCCCGACCTGTGCCTGTGGTGACCAGTGACCAAAATCAAGAACATTTAGACCAATGTCAACACATTTCAACCACTTACCCACTCTTAATTGGTGCCCGGACGAACGAAGAATGTATTAAATTTGGTCATTTATTAGTATAAGTAGCTCTTGTACACGGAACTATCAGAATATTGAGCCGCGAAATTATTGATTATTTTCGAACCGAGCGGTCACGTGACTCTGATCGGAAGCAAAGAATTTACGGCTACAAAAAAAAGTGTACCCAACTCCGGAAACATGAACGTATGATTGGTGTTATTGGGCCATGAAATTCTGCAGTAGCGTGTTTTTTCAACGCTTAGTATACAGCATAGGGGTATTAATTATTTACAAGAGACAGCTAAAACAAGCTGTAATCGGCAAATTGTATTCTCGGTTCATTTTATTAGTTGTTCGGGAACGGCAACCGATCACACGTTTTAGTGTTACCGGTATAGGAATGGGGTTCAGACAATTGATGTTCGCCTTACTGAAGCTTTAATTTGGATCAGCGGCGAAATAACAAGTAGTTTCAGAACAAAGTTTGATGTAGTGTTCGTTACTATTTTTAGTAGTCAAAACTACATATGCATAGTGCACGATGGGAGAGACTTGAGGGCGTGGTATACAACTACGACTAATAGAGTCGAGTAGCCAACCAATCGGAAAGCTTGATTTCAATAACAAAGTCACGTGAGATACAATATACAGCTATAGTATGTCACCGATTTTGAAATTTTTGACATCAAGACGCCATCAAATATCTGGGTTAACAGAGAGTTGGTATCGGGGAGGGTGAAATTCAACATATACTTGGAACCCGTCTCTTATGTCTGATTAACAGAGGAGTTGGTATCGGGAGGGTGAAATTCAACATATAGTCTAGGAAAATATGGACATAGGTGTCGCCTGGAGAGGGAATTTATGAGACCTACATTTTTGGTTAGTATGAACACTTAACTTTCGGAATCCGTATGTTGGATTTGTCAGTTAGGCGGACTTTTTTCGCACCGCGTGGTTTTATTGAGGCACCTGGTGATAAAATCGGTCATTTTTTAAATAAAGCCGACATATTTGACAGAGTATATTCACACCTTTTGAGAAGATATATTAGTCCAATTTTGATATATGTGAATGGGGCGATAACCAGAGTAAGGTAATACATGTAACCATTGAATCTCGGAATGACGTCATGTGACGTCAAATAATTTTCAGGGTGAGAAGAATATGACGATTCACACAAAGCGTTGTCTTTCGTTTCTTATAAAATCAGAAGTAAGATAGCTATGCCCTATTATTTTATACCATGTGAAACTACTACAGAGTAGCTACGTTCTAATATATCACTTATCGCTGTTGGTCGCATTATTTTTTATCAAAGGCAGAAAAATCAACCCTCCCCCTAAAGACGAGAGGCGTCAGGCTGTGATGTAAGTCTCAGAGAACGCACGATTATGTGCCAAATTGCGAAATTAACACAACAGCCGTTGGTGGACTGTAAAGACATTGTCTAATATATATGTTTCGATCGACACAGTCGAGCATTACAGTAACACTGTTACATAATGTACCTCCGGACTCAGTTTTTTAACAAATTTTAGATTCCCCCCCCCCCCCAAAAGATAATCTAAAATGCATTTTGTCTTCTTCCGGAATGCAAAAATGAATATAATGTATTAAGGGTGATATAATTAGTGTATACGGTAATTTCGTTCCGAATTTGTTTTAAAACTGGCCTAATAACCCAAGATGGCTGCCAATATGGTGGTCGGTATATAGGTGGGAATTGTGAAATTTGTAAGAACGCACGATTACTTGCCAAAAAGGCTTAACTAACACAACGGCCGTTGATAAACTGCTACAGTTTTATGTAATATATATATCCCGATCCATCGACTAGAACACTTAAGTGAAACCGGTACACAAAGCACCCCCTGGCCCCAATTTTTTATTAAATATTTAATTAGTTTAGTCCAAAACTAATCGAAAACCTATTTTTGTCATCTTCTCGAAATGCATAAAGACAATAATGTAGCGTGGGTGGATATATAATTTGTATGTACGATAATTTTATGCCGTCGGCGGTTACTACGTGACATATTAACCCCGAGATGGCTGCCAATACGGTGGCCGGTATATGGATGGAAATTGTAAAATCTGTCATGCCGCAATTAACACCACCATCGCAATGCAATGTCTTATAAAACCAATAGTCCCATTATATTCATATCATGTTTGCATTACTAGGACGTAAGAGTGGTCAGTTGTTTTAAAATGACAACCAGATTGGTACCCACAAGTGAGAGGATCGACAAATTTTGCATTCATTCGCGCACAAGTAAGATTTGTTCTTCGAAATCGGTGGCATGTCGTGCAAATTATTTCACAATAAACATGATTGGTTTAATGCAGATGCCTGTCTGAATAAGGGAACTATGTAGGTTATATTAAATATAACGCGACA
The DNA here is from genome assembly GCA_032622095.1 of Siphonodentalium dalli. Classification (NCBI taxonomy): domain Eukaryota; kingdom Metazoa; phylum Mollusca; class Scaphopoda; order Gadilida; family Siphonodentaliidae; genus Siphonodentalium; species Siphonodentalium dalli. The sequence goes on from CP136061.1 coordinate 30,721,829, forward strand.
TTTAAGCATATTTGCCACTCTCTATGGCTATTTTTAACAAAATGCGACCGCGAATAACAGAATTAACCAAATTAACCAAATCAGATACATAATCTCATCAAATAACTCATGTTTATACGAATCGTTAGTTACCCTCTGTCAACGAGGCGTGGTTACAAGAACGGAGCTACTGATACATTGGGTCTCATGTATACCGTTCTAAAAGTAAGTATAAATTGATCTCAATGACCAATAGCAATTTCTGCCCAATCCGCAAGCGGACATATCCAGCAAATTATCAAACCGTCACATCATATAGGTTCGTTCAGGTTCACCATCACACAATAGACTCGTTGAATCTTGTATTCTAACATTTACCTGATTATTTTCCATGACACATATTTCGCACACAAGGAGATGGAAACCTGGTTGATTTTCCACTTGTAGTTTGTCAGCTGCTTAACGGGTGGGAGGTATTTGCTTTTACAAGCAGTAGATAAGTTGCAAAGCAAATCAAGGCTCTAAGCGACATTTCCAACAACGAAAATACCAGCGATGTGGTAAAAACTGTCAAACTATGTTCCTATATATCTCGATTGTATGTTACTCTGTATAGTATGGTACTGCAGTCTCTTGTCACCCCATGTGCACTCGTGATTTCCAGAAGTGACCGAACAATTGCTTGTGGGACGAGGTACCCCAAATATGGACAGTTATCCCATGCTAGATGAACAGTCATATTACCCATATCTTTCCATGCTGATGAGTAGGTAGGATTACTTCTGGAAGGCTGTACATTCAGAAAACAGCATATAGTTCGGAGTATTGGCATGGAGTTTTATCATGTAGACTGATACAATTTGAACTTTTTGGTATCACAGTTTAAGTTTTAGCTCATTATGACACCAAAATGAAAAGGACGACAATTTCAATTATTTGTATACACGCCATACACAGGTTGATACCAGGAAGCGTATAATAACTTTCTAGATAAGTCCAAAAATAATGCGGTTAGGGACCTGCTGATGACAGCAGGTCGGATGTCTGAAAACATACCATATTTTGATTATGGCCGTTCATGATTAAAACATTATAATTCCACCCACACGTCATATCTAAAGCCAGATGTGTTACAGTTAAATTCAAATGTATTTATAGTTAACCCACTATGCGCGACGTGAGTGGACCGTGTGTATAGTGCGTATCCTGATATTATATTGTGGTAGTGTTTGATGTACAAATGGGTAAAACAAAATGGGATCACGAGTTTTGGTGTAATTTGTCGTTGCATCTCAGAAATGACATATCGCAACAACTTCTGTGCAGACCAGAATCTGATCTACGATAACTCACCCATAACAACTCCGATTGTGCTGAGCGAAATCAGTAGCTGGACACGATAGCCGTAGTATTTACTGAACAGCGTGTGGGGCATACATGGATATGTCTTTGTAAAATCGGGACGATATGGGGACGAGGATTTATTCGCCAAATTGTTTTCCGCCGGTGTTGCCTGTAAATACTAATTTTGAATACAGCCCGATTGATACATTCAAACACCAATGGTAATTGCAACAGCAGCAGGTCTCCTGGTCTGAATATGACCACTTCAAATGTAACATAACTTGGGCAAGTTTACTTTTCCACCAAGTTGAAAACAATATTTGATATTTCTGAAGGTTATCGCTTTCATATATTGCAAATAAAGCGGTCCTTCGTGGCGATCTTGTTCAACAGAAACTGCATAATTAAGTTAGACACACAGTAGGTATTCTCATTCTGGACGTGACTATTCTTATGTTTATCACTGATCAGATAATTTTTCGGAAGATGTAAAATCTGAACTAATTCTGTAGCACGCGCGCTATCTTTTCATGAATCTCATCTTCTTTGCGTTATTGGACACTAGACAATGAAAGCGGCGATGACGATTTAGGGTCTGGAAAAATTCACTCTGTGTTATCACGGCCGTCTTCTGTGGGTTGAAGCTATTGTACAGCAATTGTACATTATATATAACATATTAATGGAGGCACTGACTCAGAATCAAAATTATTGCTTCGCATGTGGTTGCTTGTGTGTGTGTGTGAACAAATTATCATTTCTTATAAAAGTGGTCATGTATTTATCGGATGGCACAATGAGATGTTTTAGAATCGGTCCCAATTTTCGCCCAATGAAGTCGGGGTGTGAACCCGCATCAACCTCGTCTAGCCCAGACTTCGATAATGATATCCACGACATATTCACCTCATGTGTACCATCATATCTGGTAGCACTTGGAATAATATTCATTGAGAAAGATTTACCTTCTATTGTCGGGTTTAAGTAATTTCATATTGATTATGTCAAAGGTGACTGGCATAAATAACAATCAGGCATTCAATGTATTACTGTTACTCGGTTCTTCGTTTTAAACAATCCTGTTCATTTGTAAATACCTCTCTCAAATTGCCACCTATTTCAAGGGACGCGGATTACTTAAGCACGAATGCTCATGAATGCAAGATTCGTCAATAATGGGCACCATTCAGGTAGCAATTTTGAAATAGTATTGCGCATCATGATGTTCCGGAGTAACATGATACAATGAATATAATACTTTGGGTTGTGTGAGACATTAGATGGCGGCAATGGCGGCGAGAAAAGTGAAACATGACATATTTCACCATTTATTCTGATCACCGTATTGGCAGCCATCTTGGGGTTAGTAAACCATTTCGTAATCTAAAAACGACATTGAATTATCGCACACACCACACATCTCCGCCACGCTACATTCTGCGCTTTATGGCTTCCGATGAGATGACAAAATGGCGTTAGGTTATTTTTGGAGAAAAATGCCTAAATTTTATAAAAAAATTGTGCCAGGAGGTGCATTGTGTAATTATTTTCACTTTAGTGTTCGAGTTTGTAGATCGGTATATATACCTTAAACTATAGTTTAGCAGTTCATCAACGACCGCTTTGTTAGGTAAGCCATTTAAGCAAGTAATTTTGCGTTCTTACATATTTCACAATTTCCACCTATATTGCGGCTGCCACATTGGCAGCCATTTTGGGTTAGTATGTAATTTTTTAATCCAAAGCGAAATGAAATTGTATACACCAATTATCTCCACCCTTACTAATTATTTTCTGTTTTTGCCTTCCAGAAAATTAAAAAAAAATGCGTTTTATATCATTTTTTAGAAAATATTATAAAATTTATTAAAATTTCGGGTCTGGGGGTATATTATATATTGTTTCTACGTTATTGTTCGAGTTTGTAGACAGAAACTTATATATTATTACATTCTTTGGCATACTTTCAACGGTCGTTGTGTTAATTAAGCCTATTGGCATGTGACCGTGAGTTATGTGTGCCTTATACCACCGCATGGCCCATCTTAACTTTAGGGGGGAGGGTTGATTTTTCTGCCTCTGATGAAAAATAATGCGGCCAGCAGCGATAAGTTATATATCAAAATAGAGCAAATTGGCAGTAGTTTCCCATGGTATAAAACAATGTGGCAAACCCATCTTACTTTATGATTTAAAAGAAACGAAAGACAACGCTGTGCGTGAATCGTCATATTTGTCTCACCCAAAATATTATTTGACGTCACATGACGTCATGACTGCAATTCCTAGATTCAATGGTTACATGTTTTACCCTACTCTGGTTATCGCCCTACTCTCATGTATCAAAATTGGATGAACATTTCATCTCAAAATGTGTGAAAATACTCTGTCAAAAATGTCGGCTTTATTTAAAAAATGACCGATTTTATCACCATGTGCCTCAAGAAAACCACGCGGTGAGATCTGACAAATCTAACATACGGATTCCGAAAGTTTAGTATTTACGCTAACCAAAAATGTAGGTCTCATAAATTCCCTCTCCATGCGACACCTATGTCCATATTTGCCTGGCCTAATATACCTGGAACCTGTCTCTTCTAAATGTCTATACTGTATATATTGCAGCACCATGCACATACAGAATATGCAGTGAACTTATGAAACACTATTGCGATGAGATGAAATTGCATATTATAGCACGTAGTTCTAAAATTGGCGCGTGATTCAACATAGTAAGTGCAATTTAACGTTATGTACATCATGCACTATATGCAGTCAAGAAGAGTGCTACCAATACGTACCAGTTGGTATTAGTCTCCATGATAAACTCGTATCATGGATAGCTTTAGAGAAATTGTTTGCCGATCCATCGATGAAGAAGCCCATACCTTGAATAGAGTTAGCCGGGAATTGTGGGAGAATCCGGAACTTGCCTATCAGGAGTATGCGGCACACGATCTGTTGACAGAAACTCTTGAAAATTATGGGTTTATTGTGGAAAAACACTATAAACTGGACACTGCCTTCCGGGGAATATTCCAACGCGAACAAAGTGGTACTTCCGGCCCAACGGTTGCTATCTTGTGTGAATATGATGCACTTCCGGCAATAGGGCATGGTTGTGGTCACAACTTAATCGCAGAATGTGGAATAGCCACCGCCATTGCAGTCAAGGCAGCAATGGTTGATTCAGTCGGCGTGCCTGGTAAGGTTCGTATCGTAATTGGTGCAGTCGTAGGAATGTGTATCGGTGTGAGCAATAAGTTTATGCCCCTTGATTTGCAAATCTATATTTTCTTTGTTCATGCATAATCACTCTCATATGACTAATTTGGCACCAGAAAACCAGATTATTTCTGCTAGTGCGGTATCAAGAAAGACAACATTCAGCATTGAATTTCCATAACCAAATTTCACTGCATCGATGAACTCTTTTTCACAAGAAATGCAACCCTAACAGCCTAATGATCATTTGACACTGGAGTGTCGTCATAGCGATATGTCTGTCTTTAATACTGATTCACTATAAAGCCGTCATTTATATGCTTTCATCACGACGTCCCGTTATATCGTCGGAGTTAGTTCAGTTCTTGCAAGTTTGTGTGAAATAACACCACAGAGTTCAATCAGAAACCGTGGCGTCACTTTGATAATTATCTTAACATGAATTGCCATATAACTTCAATTAACTTGGACTAATGAAATTCCTTGAAGTATAGTGTCAACCAAAACAATTGTCGAGACTGCAGCGAATACCAACCACAGCTGCCAGAGTTGTAAAGACCACATTACACAGATACTGCATGTGCACGATAAATTGGCTTCTGGTTTTTGGGCAGGTCACGTTCAAGATATATGCTATAGGAATGACTTACAAGTCTTCAAAAAATATGCAGCAGAATATCTCAATGCATGTCAAGTTGTATATGTATGTACCACCGAGGATCTAATAATGTTGATTTCGGGGACATATCGTCTTCTATAACCGGACCAATAGGGGGAGAGATAGATACCATGACAATGTGTTCCGCGCTTGAGTCAATGGCCGGTCTGGACATCAGATATATTGTGAGAGAATAGGAAGTTGCCTCACAAAGTTAAATTAGTTGTCTTCCATAGTGCTCAATTCGCGCATAATTCGCAGATAAATCGAATGAATGAGCTAAAGAATTGTTCTTCGTTGCAACATCAGTGTTTATGCATTCGCGAAAATAGTACGCTTGGAACGCGTCGTCATTCAATCTGTCCAAAGTATTGAACATATAAATTTCATAGTAATCAATGACACAGTACGATGAAATAATGAATTATGTCTCTCTTGTGAAGATGAAGATTGTACATGTGCAACACGAGATTGGTGTATGTTTCCCGGCAGTGGCAAGACGTTGTTTTGTTATCGTATGATGTTTTGTTCAATATTGTGCCAAATTTTCCATTGCGACATAGGCCTTGAAACCTGCAGTGATATGTGTGATATATAAATGTGTGATACTATTTGATATATTGAACTTTTGGGTTCTTCGTCGTTTCCGTCGGTATACCATATCATGTTATTATAGGTGTGTTGGCGAAAAGGCCCCGCGTAAAGGGTTATATACACCACGAAACCATATCACTGTATGTGTACACTGCCGACGCTGGTAAGCTGACAAACTTGCACCGATGCCCGAAATGGTTTCCCACATTTTGCGATTACTGTCAATTCTCCGTTTATTTCGGTCTCGAATTAATTTAAGAGCTTCACTGGTGCTGAACCGTCTGAATATTCCATAAACGCACTTTATCCTGCATGTAAGCCACATCCAAGACATCCAAGGCACAGTGTTATGGTTCTAGCTACTTATATTTTTTCCCATTGAAGAAATCTAAATCTCCAAATCACACGAACAGTGACATGTATCAACAGAGGCAAAGCTACAATCTCTCCACTTCAGCTCGTTGTAATGGGAACACCAGCAGAAGAAACCGATGGTGGAAAAATAGATTTGATTAACGCCGGGGCTTTTGATGACATCGACTTCATGGTGATGGCTCACCCAGGACCTTATACGGTATCCAGCCCACGATGTATTTCCCTCACACAGTGAGTTATCACCCAGAACCTCATACGGTATCAGGCCCGCGGTGTATCTCACCCATGCTGTGAATTATCATGCATGCACCCATGGTCGACTACGGTATCCAGCCCGCGATGTATCTCCCTCGCACAGTATGTCCCTAACACAGGATCTCATACGGTATCCAGCCCGCGATGTATCTCACCCATACTGTGAATTATCATGCACCCATGGTCGCCTACGGTATCCAGCCCGCGATGTATCTCCCTCGCACAGTATGTCCCTAACACAGGACCGCATATACAGTATCCAGCCAGCGATGTATCTCCCTCCCACAGTGAGTTATACAGATGACTGCATACGGTATCCATCCCGCGGTGTATTTCCCTCACACAGTGAGTTGTCACACAGGTCATATGGTATCCAATACGTGATGCATACCACCCTCATACGGTATCCATCCCGCTATGTGTATCCCTCACACGGTGAGTTGTCACACAGGTCCTCGTATGGTATCCAATACGTGATGCAAATATACCACCCTCATACGGTATCCAGCCCGCTATGTATATCCCTCACACAGTGAGTTATCACACAGGTCCTCGTATGGTATCCAATACGTGATGCATATATACCATCCTCATACGGTATCCAGCCTCACACAGTAAGTTGTACAAACAGCTGAGATAGTCATAACAAGCAAACCAATGTCAGAAATGGTAACGCGCTCAAGATCATATATTATATACCCATGATTGTAATTATAGAATATAAAATATATTGGTTTCGTGAATGACCAACTCAGAATTCCGTTAAAATAACAATAACAACCAGCACCTAATTAACTAACCGGCGGCCGACTCGGCGTCTCCGGCCACAACCCCCAGTGGGCTGCAGAACGAAAAAAAAATGTCTATAAAAGTTGAAATATAAGACTTACAAATTATCATTTCTTTTATTTGTAATTGGCATAGCGTATCACAAACCAAAAATCAACATTATTAACATAATGTTAACGACAATAAACGAAATAGAAATTCCCAACTACACCATTTACCGGACTCGGCCTCCGGTTCGCAGTTCGACTTTTAATCCTCCAAAAAATTCCCAGTTCTATAAATAAAACCCCCATGCGCCCAGGCGAATTAATAATACATTTTAAGTCAGATTCAGTCATACTGTATGGAGTCATTGTCGTATATAATTTGGTCGCCGATAAATATGAACTTTGAATCATGAAAATGTTTAACAATTTTAATGGGCACATAAAATAACGGTAAAAAACCGTAAAACTGATGAAACGGTATTGGGACCGTCTATTATGACGGTCCGAAACTGTCAAACCGACAGTATTTTCTAACAGTGTACCCAAAGATTGATTTCGGGGACATATCGTCTTCTATAACCGGACCAATATATAGCTTTGGAATTTTCTGCCGTTGAACATCCGCAAATGTCCCAAAAAGAATATATACATATATACACGCGGCGTGCGTAATAATTATGTTCGTTGAGTTCTTGCTCTTGTTTCGGTTTTATGTTTTATTTTTCAATTTGTTTTACCGAAATAAATTTTTCTCCGTGGGCGTCATTACAAACGAGTTATTATAAGCGTTGTATACTGGGTTGAGCCAGCATTCTCCACCCCACGAATTAGCATCGCTCGATGAATAAGACAGGATCGTGTTCGGAATTGTGTTCCATTGATTGCAACCAGAATGCGTATAGCCACCACGCAGCAGACTGCTAACTAACGCGATGAACATTGCGTTACAACATGAGCCTGTATTTCAACGATATCAAGAGTTTTCATTTTTAAATGGCAGCTTGTTTTTATAAACTGGACAACTGTTATATTTACTTCAATACGATTCGTAACCGTCTTAGTTGATTGATAAATTGAGAGTTGTTCAACCAATAGTAGGATAGGATAGGATAGGATAGTTTATTTACAATACACACGAATGATACAGTGGCAGTAATACATAATAAATTATAACAGTGTATTGTCAGGGGTAGCTTAGCCCTATCGGGCTGTCTTCCTGCTACCCCCTAAAACAAGTATAACTATACGTAATAGCATAGATGCTTGTATTTCAGATCCACGCACTTGTACAGACTATAGTCATATATAAAACTTTTTAGAATCTAGTACTTAGGGCATATCACAAATGAGTATTGTCGTGGTTGTGAGCCAATCCAGACGATTTATCAGATCGAAGATGTACTATCTTTCCATAGGAATTTTTTGAACTGTTAAAATTATCTAAAACATATTAACAGTTTCAGTTCCAGTTCCAGTTCCATGGGTATATATTAGGAACAAAATATTTTGTTTTATGTTGCTACAACGGTTTCAGGCGAGAGATACCGCCATCTTTATATAGGTAAACAGAATGAGAATCTATATGGATCGTCGGAAAGTCTCTTTGTTGAGTGAGGTTTTGGGATAATTCAAATTATCAATATTACATATATATATCTGTTTATGTATATCTGGTGGTGTATGGTAATAGTCCCGTTAGATAAATCATGATAATGTACGGTAACATTTATGATGTGTGGCAGTATATATGGGCATGTTAGGAACGAGAATGCGACGTGTGTCCACATGCAGCTGAGAAGAAACTTATTTGAATAGTATTATGATTATACAACAACAACGAGTATGACTATGATTATCCGTGTTGTTTATTGAGCACAATCGGGACATCCTTTGTTTTTACAGCGTACATTTTCGGAGTAATTTTTCACTATGGCTATCTGTAAGCGCTTCTTCAATGTGTGCCTGCTTTGGCAAGCAGTATGGTCTTTTTCCATATTGTTCCATGTTGTGGGGAAGGCGTGGTGGGGTAGTTTTCCTGACCACTTGGTTCTAGGGAGTTCTAACAGTACGGGATTCGGGTGTCTTGGGGATGATTTTGCTCGTTTGTTGTACATGGTTCCAAAAGACGCGGGCAGGCGGTTATAACACCAGTCATGCATGAAAATTGAGGAATTTAGAGTGTGTAAGTCATGTATTTTCAAGATATTCTCTTTTTTAAAGAGTGGATCTGTGTGACTCCTGTACTTCTTATTGCATATTATACGCAATGCTCGTTTTTGTAATAGGAATATTCTCTTGACTTCCGGAACATGACCCCATATTTGGATACCATAAACTAAGTGACTTTGAATCAGTGCATAGTACAATGTTTTCAATGCTTTACTTGGGAAAAAAAATTTCACCTTATTCATGCAGTAGATTGCATGTGATATTTTCGAGCAGATTACTGATATGTGCTTATTGAATGTCAAGTTCTCATCAATGTGGATGCCTAAAAATTTTGTCGATGATTCACGCCCAAGATTCCCTATTCGGTTTAGTTCAATGTTATTCAGCTTTAATTTCGAAGTATTCCATTTTTTGTCATTGTTTTGTGGGTGTAAACGCATATAATTGCTTTTATTAATATTTATTGAAAGTTTGTTACAGCAGCACCAATCGGATACATTGGCTAATTCATTGTTGACATAACTGTATACTAGTTCACCATCTTTACCGCTTGTGAACAGTGTGGTGTCGTCGGCATACGATAAAATGTCCATTGTTGTGGAATTTACCATGTCGTTCACGTATATTAAAAAATTTATCGGCCCTAAAATTTAGCCTTGTGGGACCCCACAGGATGTATTCATTAGGCTAGAGGTACTCCCACTATATTCAACGTATTGCCTCCTATCATTCAGATAACTATGGAACCATGACATCGCTACACCCATGATGCCATAGTGGTCAAGTTTCGATATTAATATGTTGTTGTCGATCGTATCGAATGCTTTTGATAAATCGATAAATACGGCTAAGGTGGAATCCCGGTCGGTATATCGTTATTTTTAACGAGATGATCTATAAGGTGCATTATCGGATGAAATGTTGAGTGATTTGGTCTAAATCCATATTGGTGTTTATTTAAGATTTCGTGTTCATTTAGAAAATCTACTAGTCGTTTTTGCATTATTTTTTCAAGCAGTTTAGAGAAAGATGGTAGGATACTAATTGGACGATAGTTTGTTATTTCCTTAGAGTTATTTATTTTAGGAATGGGGATTACTCTGGAAATTTTCATTTTCATTGGGAATATTCCCTGTAGTAGGACCATGACAAAACATTGTTTTATGGTAAAAGCAACAAACTGTGTGTACAACACTCTTATGTTATATCTTGTCGATCTGGATATCATGTCAAGCTAGGGAGAGCCCGTTGTTTCTATGGTAACCACGAAAAAGATGGCCGCCAAATTGGCTCTTTATGGAAGTGCGATCTCTTTTATTCTCAACTATATAGATATCACACTAGAAGCCAACATATCACTTAAATTCTATGTTTAACAAAATGTGGATGTTGGGCGTTATTAACACATTGAAGTTACCACCTGCTATGGAAAATTGCCGTCAAAGCTGACAAGATTCGCGTTTTATTCAACTTTTTTCATTACGGAACTTTTCGACAAGTATTTTTTCTGGAGAAATGTGACAAGTTTTGAATAATGACAGTAAGTACATTTTGTAGCATCATATGCACAAGGGTGTCTGTAGAATACAAAGGAAAGGAATCAGCCATGGGACGACGTTAACACGCTGGGTGCAGCGCTCCTGTTCTGTCAGAAACCCTCGTGCGTCAGACGACAGATGAAACCAGAATTGTTATCAGTGTTTCTTCGCCACGAATTGGTGGAGTATGATCTATACGCGTGTATAATCGGTGGAGTATGATCTATATGCGTGTATAGTCGGTGGAGTATGATCTATACGCGTGTATAGTCGGTGGAGTATGATATATACGCGTGTATAGTCGGTGGAGTATGATATATACGCGTGTATAGTCGGTGGAGTATGATCTACACGCCTGTTTAGTCGGTGCAGTATGCTATATACGCGTGTAAAGTCAGTGGAGTATGATCTATACGCGTGGTGTTGGTGGAGTATGATATATACGCGTTTATAGTCGGTGGAGTATGATCTATACGTGTGTATAGTCTGTGGAGTATGATTTATACGCGTGTATAGTCGGTGGAGTGTGATCTATACGCGTGTATAGTCGGTGGAGTATGATCTATACGCGTGTATAGTCGGTGGAGTTTGATCTATACGCGTGCTGGTGGAGTATGATCTATACGCGTCTATAGTCGGTGGAGTATGATCTATACGCGTGTATAGTCGATGGAATATGATCTATACGCATAAATAGTCGGTGTTCGATCTATACGCGTGTTGGTGGCGTATGACCTATACGCGTGTATAGTCTGTGGAGTATGATCTATACGCGTGTATAGTCGGTGGAGTATGATCTATACGCGTGTATTGTCGGTGGAGTATGATCTATACGCGTGTATAGTCGGTGGAGTATGATCATTACGCGTGTATAGTCGGTGGAGTATGATATATACGCGTTTATAGTCGGTGGAGTATGATCTATGCCCGTGTATAGTCGGTGGAGTATGATCTATACGCGTGTTGGTGGAGTATGATCTATACGCGTGTTGGTGGAGTATGATCTATATGCGTGTATAGTCGGTAGAGTATGATCTATACGCGAGTATAGTCGGTGGAGTATGGTCTATACGCGTGTATAGTCAGAGTAGAGATTCGTGGAACGATCTAGGTTCTGGCGCGAAACAACTCTATTTTGTTTATTTCTAGAGGTCCGTTACTCTAGCAATTTTTTTAAACGTTCACATCCCGTTTTCTTCTTAAGAATGTTTGTCGAATACCGAGGGAAGGAGTCGCATTCATCCGCTCAGCCATGGAACGGCGTTAACGCACTGGATGCTGCGGTGCTGTGTTACCAGAATTTGTCGTGCCTCAGACAACAGATGAAACCAGAATGGCGGCTAAGCGGTTAGTATCTGCAACATATTCGTCGTCATCAACTACGACATGTGTGTTTCCTTCGTCGCCGGCATCGTCGTTAACCCATTATAATATCAAAATATAGTTCCACGTTATCAGAGGCCTAACTTTTTGGGTACAAGAAATGTGTATGTCTGTTTAGTTTCGAGGGTTTGTTCCTCTGTTCCTAACCCATTCTATACAAAATGGATTATCTCATTCAGTTGTTAAAGTATACATTGGAATGGTCTATTGTTCATATGATGGTATTCATGATAAGATAATCAGACGTCAGATCATAAAAGTGCAGAAGTCCTATTCATTAAGGAAAATATTCAGCTGATACGTTTTATATAGTCATTTGTGGAGTTTTTATCTGAACATTTCCTGCGGGATCCTACGGTTTACTGGTGGGGTGCGACCCTAAGAAAGGTGAGCAAAGCCAATATTTTAGCACCCACAAAACAAATAATATGTACTATGTATACCCTTAAATCGCAAGTTGATATATAAGATATCGTGCGTGCATTGAGTCTATATATAACATTGTCGCAAAAAATAGTTCAATAAAGGTTGGTATCTGCATGTAAAAGGAATATATCCTAGGATGTTGTAAGTACATGGTATATCCTTGTGCACAATACTGTATATACGCTATACATACGTCAACAGTCCACATATCGTTCTGCGCAGGCCTCATCACGTCTGGAGGAGAAGCGGCTAACGTGATTCCGGGTATGGCGAAACTTCATTACGAGTTCAGAACTCCGGCCGAACCGGAACAGCTGATTCTCAAAACGAAGGTCATCAAGTGCGTGGAAGCGGCTTCATTGGCCACAGGGTGCACTGTGAGTGTTATATACGGGTAGCATAATATAATAATGTAGCTAGCGGCACCCGGAAAAACAGGTGCAAAGGGGCACAACTTTGAATGATTAGCCCCACGTTATGCTATCAGAGTGGATATATTTATCAGGACAATTGTTCTATTGCCATATAGGGATTTTCTTGTCATTTCTTGTCATTCGATGGGGCCAAACAAGAATTGTGTCTACTGTTGCCCCCCCCCCCCCACCCACCACGGGTGTATCACGCTACTATTGAAGCACCCCGGGTGTAGCACGCCAATCCTCACAATTTTACTCGAGCCCCAGAGTATTTCTAGACGGAGCCACTAATATACGATTGTGCTGATAATTCGTGCCACAACATTCCACCAAGGTACGGACAAATCTGTGGCTTAGAAGTGTACACAAAGTGATAGTCCCTTTTATCCCAGAATGCATCGTCGACAAAATATTGCTTCTTCGGCAATAAAACATCGTATTATACGGAAATGGCTCGTTCGAACACCAAAATTATACATAATTTGGTAATAGGTATCTCAACCTCCCCGGAAGATTTTCGAACAAATTCGTCGATAATAAATACATCGTTTGTTTCTTTTTTTTTCCTTTTTTTTTTTTTGCTTATTTGATGTCGTTTCGTTTGTGCCGGTTCAATTAATAATCAGCGATCGTGTAAAAATTGCTACTGTAGACCATGGCAAGAAAATCTAGAGCTGTCGTCGCTCTGAAATGTTTATGATACCACATAATTTGTATGATTAAAACAACGAGAAGCTTTCGTTTTTAAGATAACGCAATATATTGCAGTTTCCGAACAGTCGCGCGTTATTCTGATCCAGAATTTCAATGAACACAAATGGCGCAGTATATATATATGTATTTTCCTCGGGGTCCGATTTTTGTTATCGAAGTTTTTTCTGTTTTTACTTTATTACGTCTCTGTGGGCCCTATATTGCTTTTAGAAATGTATAGTTCAGGTAGTTATCGACTTATTTCGATGCCGGGAAAAAATCAAAACAGAATATTGTCAGATGTATTTTCGAGCGCGAATTGCCATGTCACTTTATCATATTTTTTCAACGACATAACTTCAATATAACTATGTATTTTAGCTTACTCTTCCCAACGATGTATACTTTTAAATAGTATGTGGTGTATATTAGTATCTATCGCGTAATATATAAGGTAATCATTTAAAGCACACATATATATAAATGGCCATATTATCCAGAGATTTTTTTTAATGTACATGTTGAGTAGGCATATGTCTCGTTAATAGCTCGTCGCCAGTCATTTTAAAACGCGGTATTCTGATTGGTGTACTTTCAGGTGGAATATCATTTTGCAAAGAATTCTTTCCAGTCATTGATGAGTAACGACGCTCTAGTTTCGACGTTTGTAAAGGCTGTAAATTCACTGGGCATCGACCTGATCACAGATCCTATGGTGCTGAACACGCTACCATTAGGCTCCACCGATGCCGGTAATGTTTCCCATGTTGTTCCCAGTATACATCCGATATTCGACATAGGAACCAAGGCATCATTCCATACAAAAGGATTTTGCGTAGATGCAGGTCAGTGGTTGTTTGTTAGAATTTATCTTCGTATTATCATTCGTTGTGCCCATGCATAGCGCGGTATATTCCGAGGCCTGCCGATGTCTCGAATTTCTGTATACTGTTTTACGGCCCCACCCGCCCCTGAGACAAATACCAGATTATGTGCCACAACATATTTAGTTGAAATCCACACCTATACCTACTCAACCTTTGCCCCACCCCTTGATATACCGCCATATATATAGTAATCGCTTCCCATTCCCCACACCACACTACACCCCCATGATATTAGGGTATAGTCATTTGTTGATTTATAGCCTACTATACACCCTTTTATTAACAATGTCATGCGTGCACAACGTTCTATTGTACTCAAAATGGTGTATTATTTGAGTCTCAATTATGTATATTATATGATGACTTGAGTGAAATTAAATATATATGTCTATCGATCTTCAAATTAGTCCAATTTCATAAACTATATGGGGCTGTGACACTATACGCAGCTTTCTGGGCGGTCTTGGTAACACGCCGCTCACGAAAAACTAAGAATGCGTGTTCGAATCCACCTCACATATATATAATGATGGCAGTTTTATATATAGTAAAGTGAATTTTCAAAAAATATCAATTTCAAACGAAACATATAAATTTTAAGGAACAACTCTTTACCCTCACATGCAATATGACAGATATGTTCGAATTATGAAAAAAGTGGTTTAAAAAAAACAACCATTTTCTTACGTAGGTCGATAAACAGTTTGGCAAGAATTTTTTTTTTTTAAACATACTGCATTATCTAGAATATTAAAACAACTAGGGTATGCGCTCAGTCTACCATCTGAAATAATGACTCTCCGCGAAAATAAATAAAACATTTTTAATTGCATATTTTAGTTTTTTGGCAGCCATCGATTCGGCAAACAAAATCCGAAATCCGCATGTCTGCTGTCCAAGATACCGTATACATTTGATGTTACATTTCAGGAGGAGAAGCAGCACAGACGGTCACACTGAGAATCGCTAAAGCCTTGGCACTTACCGCAGTGGAGGTGATGTCGAATCCGGATCTCATGAAAGAAGTCCAGAGTAGATTCCAAGCCGACGTACAGCGGGAGGCAGAACAGAGTTCTGTCCCATAAACGATTGTTGTTATTGTGTTCAGTTTTCAGATAAGCGACAGAAATACAAGTCGACATAAGAGTATAAAGTAACTTGCACTAAAATAAATTGCATCGTGACTTTATAATCCCGAGGGCTATTTATAACGAAACAAAGTTTTGGTTTGTACATTTGCTAATCTGAATTTGTGACGTCACCAATGTTTTATATTATGCGAGATCGAATATCGTCAAGGGGAGTAGAAATGTCGTACAGTAGAACGTTTCCATTACAGTATTACAGTTATCGTAATCGGAATAGGCCAACCCAAATCGGTCGAAATGCAACCTCTCATGACCATTAGCAGCATCCGTCATCGACACGAGATGCCTCACAGTCACAACACGATCTACACGTAATTCAAAACTTTATTTTCCAATTAATGCGCATCACTTGGTCTTTAAACAATTATGTTTTCGGTACTGTAGAGACTACCGTGCGAAAGGAATTAAACTGTTTTTTTTATTTTTATTATATTTTAATCATAAGACTACATGCGTCTGATAATCCATTGATATCCAACTATTTCCAAGTGGAGAACGTACTTCCCCAGCGTTATTAAATATAATGCGACTCGTCATCTTCATGTTCCATATCAAACATTATAATTTGTCGTTGTAGTCACGTTCCATTGACAAAATGTCGTAATATATATCAAATACATGTACTTTATAAAAACCCATTATATCTGTTTCCGAAAGACGCGTTGTGCCATAACATTTATGGCATCAGAAGAAAACAAGGATCCATCTATAATTTGGCGTGGAACATTAAAGAGCGTTTCGAGTAAATTTATCCTAATCTGGTAAAAACATAAGAGCGTTTATGACATGTGTGGATAGTTGTAAGAACTAAGCATCAGGCAGATTTCCATGACTTCGGCTGAGTTTTATTAGAGTATCAGACTTTTAATATTGGTCTTGGTACCATATCAGGAAAATACTTCCATGCGCAAAGAATTCTGATTTATATAAGAGGTGTTTCAGCAGTTCGAACTTTATAATCTGACACATTTTCCTGGGATACCAGTGCACGATTATTGGGTTGTATGGGATAGAAATAGAAAAATAAATATTTGGGGGGCATAACTGCCAGTGTAGCATGTCTTATCGTGACATTACTTGTTTGAAGGTTTAACTATTTTACAAAACCGGGATAGTTCACAAAACAAGTTGACATTTGGAAACGTAATATTATTTTCGTATTCAGTGAAGGCCAACTTCATGTGTTTGGTTACAGGAAAATAGGCCGATTTCTCTCCCCTGAATTCTGGTTTGCAAGGTTTTTTTTTTAAATTGTTACGATAACGTTTCTATTTCAAATAAGTGTCTGCTCTAACATAGCTCTGTCAGAAACTTATTAACTGACATTCGCTTTGTCATGGTTATACCAAGTCTTCTCGGTCCACAACAGCTTGGAATATCGGTTGGGAAGCTGTTGTGGACCGAGAAGACTTTGTTTATGTCATAATGTTTTTGTGTTGAAAATGGTGAATTTTGATCAAAAACATGGGTAAAATGAAGCGTTTTGTGTGTGCAAACCAAGGACATTTGATAATTGATTACACCTACCGTTTCTGTTGGCCACAATTGCTGGAAATTGTGTGTGCTACATAGACGTTCCGTCATGACGGTAAACATAATTATTGTATAGAGCCATTGCCTAGTCTACTGACCCATCAGTTGAAATTTCATACCAAAATAGGCTGAACTTGTTTTGATAGTTTGATTTATTATTGTGAAATCTCAGTGGTTTAGACCAAGGCCAAGTTAAATATTTTCCTACATTCGGTCAAAGTGAAATTGTCATATGGGTGTCAGGTTGGAACATTCCAGTACAAGGAGGGTGCACATTGAATTCTCCGGACTTGGGAGTTACGATCTGCATGTGCAATGGGATGGGTGTATGAAGTTGGACATTCTAAGTTAGACAAACCGAGGATACTCTATCCCCATGCTATATCCAACCAACATAATACAACGGAGACTCTCTATCCCCATACCTATATCCACCAACATATACAAGGCATATCTCTATCCCCATGCCTATATCCAACCAACATATACAAGGCATATCTCTATCCCCATGCCTATATCCAACCAACATATACAAGGCATATCTCTATCCCCATGCCTATATCCAACCAACATATACAAGGCATATCTCTATCCCCATGCCTATATCCATGCCAACATATACAAGGCATATCTCTATCCCGATGCACAGCTCGTCTCAATAGGACTCTCTATCCCCATGCAAAATCCAACCAACACATTCATGATATATGTGACCCGCCATATGGATTTGATATGGCGGGTCACATATATCGTCTCAATTGTAATCAAATATAGAGGCTACAACACTCTGTGTGGTGAATATAAGCTACGCGATTTTACCAATTGAATTATGTGGCACGTATATATTTCTAACCTACGCGCGTGGGTCAACATATCAATGACAATTTGCCGTATACACAGAATACACGTTGTCACATAATAAATATGTACATGAATATATAGTTGACAGTAGATTGCAAGCTTGCAGTTTTGTTTTCTTTCTCCAATATAAAAAACAAGATGGATATATTCAGAGAAGCTGTCTGTCGAGCTGTTGATAAAGAAGTTCTCACCTTGAATAAGATCAGCCGGGAATTGTGGGAGAATCCTGAACTTGCCTATCAGGAGTATGCGGCACACGATCTGTTGACAGATACTCTCGAAAGTTATGGGTTTATTGTGGAAAAACACTATAAACTGGACACTGCCTTCCGGGGAATATTCCAACGCGAACAAGGTGGTAATTCCGGTCCAACTGTTGCTATCTTGTGTGAATATGATGCACTTCCGGGAATAGGGCATGGTTGTGGTCACAACTTAATCGCAGAATGTGGAATAGCCACCGCCATTGCAGTCAAGGCCGCAATGGTTGATTCAGTCGCAGTGCCGGGTAAGGTTCGTATCCAAACTCCAGGCAGAGTTATCTCCCATCGATTCGCTGAGATATCACTGCCATAAGGACATTTAGTAAGGATTTCTTACGTGTTCTTAGTTCTAATGTTTTAGGATTAAAATTGTCTATGTCTGGCTCAGTCTATATTGTTCTTATCAATACCGAAAGAATTACCATTATTGCAAACTGTTGGTGGTCAAAATAAGATAATAGGTATACTAAATATAGTTCCGACGATGTGTAAAAATAGATGTATCGGTCCGCAAAGTACCATACTTGTGGCAGTGCTATATCGCAGAGCTAACGTAGAGGGCGCTGTGTGGAGTTTGATTCGTATCGTGGTGCAGTCATTGGAATGTGTTTCCGTGTGATCAAATAGATGTATGCCCCTTGATCTGCAAATCTAAATTTTCATTGTTCATGCATAATCACTCTCATATGACTAATTTGGTACCAGAGATATCCAAGATTATTTGTGACCCGCCATATCAAATCCAGTCGGAAGTCGGGATTTTTTTACCATGTGCCAATGCATTCTCTTATATATGCGAAGACCATAGGTCGCCTCGCATATATAAGAGAATGCATTGGCCTAACAATTTTTTATAATTTTAATAATTTTTTCTTGTATTCTTTAACAATTTTATAATTTCACCCATACAGAGCCCCAGACAAACATGAGCAGACGACACTCTTCTATAATATGCTGCTATATACATTGTATGTGTGGGACTCCCTGCAGTGTAATGGATGTTTTTTATTTTATGTCCTAAAATTGTCAGAAACATTTATTTAAAACAAATGATAAAAAATTGTTAGACCAATGCATTCTCTTATATATGCGAGGCGACCTATGGTCGACTCGCATATATAAGAGAATGCATTGGCACAGGGTAAAAAAAATCGCGACTTCCGACTGGATTTGATATGGCGGGTCACATTTCTGCTAGTGTGGTATCAGTAAAGCGCTGTCTGGACAACATTCAGCATTCCATAACCATACTTCCATAACCATACTACTTCCATAACCATACTTCCATAACCATACTTCCATAACCATACTTCGCCTTGCCGATGGACTCCCCTTTACAAGAAATGTACCCCTAATGATCATTCGACACTGAAGTGTCATCATAGCGATATGTCTGTCTTAAAAACTGATTCACTATAAGCTGTCATTTATATGCTTTCATCACGATGCTTTATTTATGACGATGCCCCGTTACATCGTCGGAGTAAGTTCAGTTCTTGCGAGCTGGTGTGAAATAACACCACATAATTCAATCAAAAACCGTGGCGTTCACTTTGATAATTACCTTAACATGGACGCCCATATAAATACAACTAGCATGGTTACCCGGCGTTGCCCAGGTTAAAGAGATGTGAAACCCTCTGATGTGGACATTTTGGTGTGGATAGAGGATACTCTTCCTCAAAGTGCTACACATATTCTCATAAATTGTATATCCAAATGGCATCACAAAACGTCATTATTATAAACGGATTATTAGTGGCTCATCTTTTCGAAGTAATTGTCATTTTGTTTATCGCGATTAATTCGTCCAATCAATAAAGAAGAATTTATTTATTTACAACTGCGCCTACTAATTTGTCATTTGTTTTAATCGTACAGTCTACGAGGTTGAAATTGACATTTTTTTCTTAAATATTTGTATTGGCATCAAAACATGAACATCATAAACACATTAGTTCGCAAAAAATAAAAGACGACAATTGGGTTTTATATTGAGATGTATAAATCAATCTAGTGGGTTAGACTAAGATTATGAGGACACCTGGTTATATCTTCATGAAGATCCAGATGTTTTAAAAACATTTCCAGGTGCGCATCTGTTCGTGGTGCTATACTGGCTAATTATTCTCAGTTTAAAACAAATGCTGCTATATATCAGCTACATGTGCCCGACACAGAGCGAGAATTTAAGTTGTTTATGTTAGGCTATGAGTCTGCTCTGAAAAGAATGAAAGAAATTCTCTGTATTGGGCAGATGTACCCTTGCCAGATGTCAGTATTGGAGGATCCTGAAAAAGTCATGTGTTACTGACTGTGTTTTCGTTTATCGCAGAAGAAACTATATTTGATTGTACACTGTCACCAGTAATTTTTATACAGGCCTTCTGTACATTTCCATCTCTAACGACAAATTGCAACTTTTTTGTGGAAAATATATTGAATGGGACAGACTCAATTGTGTTATAATACATGAGCCATTCGAACATGCCATCTTCTGACTGTTCAAGGGCACCAAATGTGGCGTTTTAACCCACATGATTTGATACCTGCTATCATTGGAGAAGAACGTGAATTACTTTGGTGGAAATTAGTGCTAAACATATTTGTATCAACTTTGGTGCCCCTCCCCTCCCCTAGTCATGACTCTAACGGCACCACTTTTGTTATAGTTAAATCACTCCTGATATCGTGGAGATGATTATGTATAAGTTTGGTGGTAATCAGCAACTAATACAATTATTATCAAATTTAGTGCCCCCCCCCCCCCAAATCTCACCCAAGCGGCACCAATTTTGGCGTCTTTAAATAACACGATTATATTCAGCGTATCATGGAGAAAAATATTTATCAATGGAAATCGATACTAAAAATAATTATGTATCAATTTTGGTGCCCCTCTCCCCCTCCGTGCACCACTGACTCGAACGGCGCCATATCATGGAGGTGTTTATGTATAAGTTTGGTGGAATTGTCATAATTTTTGCTGCTCCTCCCCATTTCTGCATGTCCCTGACACCAATAGTGTCAAATTAGAATATTTTAATCCGGACTATTGGCTTCATCGTTATTACACATGTTAGGCCCCTTTGGTGCCATCTAGATTGTGCCCGTGAATTAATATAGAACACCCACAGACATTGACAAATATAGCACCAAATGTGGCGTCTTCAAACCACGCGATTTCATTCCTCGTATATCATTAGAGAAGAACGTGCATGAATTTAGTAGAAATCGGCGCTAAACATTTTCTATCAGTTTTGATGACCATCCCATGCCTATCCATGAATCAAGCGGTGCCAATTTTGACATCTAAACCACATAATTAGACTCATTGTGAAAATCACTATAAAAAATTGGTGGCAACTAGTGATTTAACCATTCTTGTTAACTTTAGTGCCCCCACCTCTCATCCAAACGGCACCAGTTTGGCATCTTAAATCACACGATTAGATTCCTTGTGTCATGAAGAAGAATGCGTATCAATTTGGTGGAAATCGGCGCTAAAAAGTTTTTTTTATCAATTAAATTTGATGCCCCTCTCCCTTGTCACCCCCCTCTTTACACTCTGTCTCGAACACTTTTGGCATCTTTAAACCGCACCATTAGACTCCTGATATCACGGATATGATTATGTATAAGTGTGGTGGCATTCGGCGACTAAACAAATTCTTATCAAATTTAGTGCCCCCCACCTCTCATCCAAACGTCACCAATTTGGCGTCTTTAAATCACACGATTAGATACTTCGTATCATGGTGAAGAATATGTATCAATTTGGTGGAAATCGGCGCTAAAAATATAGTTGATCAATGTTCGTGCTCCTCTCCCCTTCCGTGCACACTGACTCGAACGGGGTCCCTTTAGACATATTTAAACCACACCATTAGATTTCTCGTATCATGGAGAAGAATGGTTATCAATTTGGTTGAAATCGGCGCTAAAAATATTTTTATCAATTTTGGTTGCCCCTCCCCATTCCGTGCACCCCTGACTCGAACGGCGCCACTTTTGACATCTTTAAACCACACCTTAGATTCATCATACCATGGGGATGATTTTGTATAAATTTGATTGAAATCTGCGACAAAAATATGTTCTGCCCCTCCCCCTGTTCTGTCCCTGACAACAACAGCGTCACTTTAGAAATTTTGAACCCGCATCATTATCTTTCTCGTAAAACACAGACAGACAGACAGACAGACATTCGCAAATATATATATAGATTAACTTGGACTTAGGAAATTCCTTGATGTATGGTGTCAACCAAAACAATTGTCGAGACTGCAGCGAATACCAAACACAGCTGCCAGAATTGTATACAAGATTGCGTAAAGTCCACATTACACATATACTGTGCACGATACATTGGCTTCCGGTTTCTGGGGCAGGTCAAGTTCAAGATAGATGCTATATGAATGACTTGCAAGCCGTCAAAACATATGCAGCAGAGTTTCTCAATGGCAAGATGTACATGTATGTAGCACCGAGACTCTTAGCATACCCAAAAATTCTATAACCGGAACAATAGCTTTGGAATTTTCCTCCGTTGAACATCCGCAAATGTCCCGGATATGATTAGTTCAAAGGTCTTTTGAAAATTCATTAATTTTCTGAATATTACTCTGAACATTTGGGCGAGAAAATGGTGAACCAGCTTTTAGGCAGACAAACTATATTCCTCCATTATTGGATATTATGTATATACAAACAATATACAATGTTAGGTATTATATAGGTGGTACAACAGATATGAAATATTGATTACAAAATCAAAATCAATCAATGTCACAGTATATATAGACTTTTTTCGGTCCAGCGCGAACACTGTATATATGTTATCACACTACTTAATAAGCTGTATATATTCCTGAGTAATCACGTAAACGAGTAAACAAAACTGAATGCATAGTATGGGAAAACCGGAAGATGTGTGTATATTGGTTCAATTATATACCTCATCATCGGATCGATGAGAGTATTGAACGTTTCAAGAAACAAGGAACATATAAATTCGTCCATGGGGGAGAAATAGATACCAGGACAATGTGTTCCGCGTTTGGGTCACAGTCACTGTCCGTCCTGGACATCAGAGATATTGTGAGAGAATAGGAAGTTGCCTCACAAAGTTAATATTAGCTGTCTTCCATAGAATGCTCAATTCGCGCATAATTCGCAGATAAATCGAATGAAGGATCTAAAAAAAATGTTCTTCGGTGCAACAGCTGTAGTGCTTGTGCATCCACCAAAACAGTATGCTAGGAACGTGTCGTCATTCAATCTGTCAACATTATTGAACACTAGCCGATGCCCGACTTCGTCCGGGCTATTTAAGGATTTCTTTGTGATCGCCTCCGTATGAGCGATGTCAAGGTCAAGGACACGGTCGCACGTGAAATTGGACCCGCCCATATTTTTCCAGGGATCAAAGTAGGCCTACATACCAAATTTGAGTCGGATCGCTCGAGGTCCAGAAACATGCCTATATGAGCAAGGTCAAGGACACGGTCGCACGTGAAATTGGACTCGCCCATATTGTTCCCTTGATCAAAGTAGGCCTACATACCAAATTTGAGTCGGATCGGTTGAGGTCCAGAAACATGCCTATATGAGCGTATATGAGCGAGGTCAAAATCAAGTTCAAGGGCACGGTCGCACGTAAAATTGGACCCGCCCATATTGTTCCCGGATCAAAGTAGACCTACATACCAAATTTGAGTGGGATCGGTCGAGTGGTTTTCGAGTCTATAACAAACAAACAAACATACGTACAGACAGAAGTTCCAACATGTATAATAGATATCAATTTCATAGTAATGACAGAGTACCATAAAGAATTACGTCTCTCTTGTGTAAAGATGGAACAGCAGTCATGGTATATGTACAACACTAGATTGGTGTATGTTTCCGGACAGTGACAACACGTTGTTTTGTTATCGTATGATGCTTTGTTCAATATTTGTGCCAAACATGTCATTACGACATAAGCTTTGAAACCTTGGTGATATGTGTGCTATATAAATGTGTGATACGATTTGATATATTGAAATTCGGCGTTATAAAAGCCAACATAGTATAAAAATCATTGTCAACGGGAGATACACATTGATGCTTTAAATTTGGTTGGTTTATTTTGGGTTCTTTGTCGTTTCCGTCGCTATACCATATCATGTTATTATATGTGTGTTGTTGGCAAAAAGGCCCCGCGTAGGGTTACATATATACACCACGAAACCATGTCACTGTACGTAAACACTGCCGACGCCGGTAAGCTGACATACTTGTACCGATACCCGAAATGGTTTCCCTCATTTTAAGAGCTTCGCTGGTGATGAACCCGTCTGAATATTCCAGAAACGCACTTTATCCTGCATGTAAGCCACATGCATCGCTGATTATCGAGACATCCAAGGCAGAGTGTTATTGCTCTACCTAGCTATATTTTTTCCCATTGAAGAAATCTAAATCTCCAAATCTCACGAACGGTGACATGTTTCAACACAGGCAAAGCTATAAACTTTCCACTTCAGCTCGTTGTAATGGGAACACCAGCAGAAGAAACCGATGGTGGGAAAATAGATTTGATTAACGCCGGGGCTTTTGATGACATCGACTTCATGGTGATGGCTCATCCAGGACCTCATACGGAATCCAGCCCGCGATGTATTTCCCGCACACAGTGAGTTATCACCCAGAACCTCATACGGTATCCGGCCCGCGATGTATCTCCCTCATACAGGACCTCATACGGCTTCCAGCCCGCGAAGTATCTCCCTCATACATAACCTCATACGGTATCCAGTCCGCGATGTATCTCCTCACACATAACCACATACGGTATCCGGCCCGCGATGTATCTCCCTCGTACAGGACCGCATACGGTATCCAGCCCGCGATATATCTCCCTCATATAGGACCTCATACAGTATCCAGCCCGCGATGTATCTCCCCCACGCAGGATCCCATACGGTATCCAGCCCGCGATGCATAACACCCTCATACGGTATCCAGCCCGCGGGGTACCTCCCTCATACGGTATCCAGCCCGCGATGCATAACACCCTCATACGGTATCCAGCCCGCGGGGTATCTCCCTCATACGGTATCCAGCCCGCGATGCATAACACCCTCATACGGTATCCAGCCCGCGGGGTATCTCCCTCATACGGTATCCAGCCCGCGATGCATAACACCCTCATACGGTATCCAGCCCGCGGGGTATCTCCCTCATACGGTATCCAGCTCGCTATGTATTTCCCACACACAGTAAGTTGTACAAATTGCTGAGATAGTCATCAATATGTGCGTTGAGTTCTTGCTCTTGTTTCTGTTTTATGTTTTATTTTTCAATTTGTTTTACCGATATAAATATGTCTCAATGGGCGTCATTACAAACTAGTTATTATAAGCGTTGTATATACTGGTTGAGCCAGCATTCTCCACCCCACGAATTAGCATCGCTCGATGAATAAATCAATTCACATGAAATAAGACAGGATCGTGTTCGGAATTGTGTTCCATTGATTGCAACCAGAATGCGTATAACCACCATGCAGCAGACTGCTAACTAACGCGATGGACATTGTTTTCCACATGAGGCTGTATTTCAACGATATCAAGAGTTTTCTTGTTGAGAAATTTTTCAATAGCGGCTTGTTTTTACGAACTGGACAACTGTTATATTTACTCCAATAAGATTCGTAACCGTCTTAGTTGATTAAGGAATTGAGAGTTTTTTAACCAATAGTAGGACCATGATCAAACATTATTTTATGGTAAAAGCAACAAACTGTGTGTACAACACTCGTAGGTTATATCTTGTCCATCTGGATATCATGTTGCTATGGTAACCTCCGCAATTGCCAAATTGGCTCTGTATGGAAGTGCGATCTCTTTGATTCACAACTATTATATATCACACTAGAAGTCAATATATCACTTAAATTCTATGTTTAACAAAATGTGGATGTTGGGCGTTATTAACACATTACCACCTGTTATGGAAAACAAATGGCCAACAAAGCAGACAAGATTCGAGTTTTATTCAACTTTTTCATAACTTTTCGACAAGTATTTTTTCCGGAGAAATGTGACAAGTTTTGAATAATCACAGTAAGTACATTTTGTAGCATCCATAATTGTTATCAGTGTTTCTTCGCCGCGAACTGGTGGAGTATGATCTATACGCGTGTATAGTCAGAGTAGGAACGATCTAGTTTCTGGCGCGAAACAACTCTATTTTGCTTATTTCTAGAGGTCCGTAACTTAGGCATTTTTTTAAACGTTCATATCTCGTTTTCTTCTTAAGAATATTTGTCGAATACCGAGGGAAGGAGTCGCATTCATCCGCTCAGCCATGGAATGGCGTTAACGCACTGGATGCTGCGGTGCTGTGCTACCAGAATTTGTCGTGCCTCAGACAACAGATGAAACCAGAATGGCGGCTAAGTGGTTAGTATCTGCAACATATTCGTCGTCATCAACTACGACCTGTTTGTTTTCCTTCGCCGCATCGTCGTTAACCCAACATAACAACAAAGTAGTTCCAGGACTAACTTTTTGGGTACTTGTTATGTCAGTTTAGTTTTGAGGGTTTGTTCCTCTGCATGTAACCATTCTATACTAAGTGGATTATCTCATCCAGTTGTAAAAGTATACATTTGGAATGGTCTATTGTTCATATGAAGGTTTTCATGATAAGATAAGCAGACGTCAGATCATAAAAATGCAGAAGAAGTCCTATTTATAAAGGGAAATGTTCAGATGATAAGTTTGATTTAGTCGTTTGTTGAGTTTTTATCTGAACATTTCCCGCGGGATCCTACGGTTTATTGGTGGGGTGCGACCCGAAGAAAGGTGAACAAAGCCAATATTTTTATCACCTACAAAACAAATAATATGTATCCAGTTACTATGTATACATTTAAAGGCCCACTCAATTGTCTAACCCCCAGATCACATATATAAAATATATGCCATATTATATACCATTTGAATGAGGATGGACCAAAACATCGTATTATCAACTTATCCGGTGTAACAAACTGTGAAGATGTTGTTTTTGTTGAGTTACTAACGTGTTTTTTTATATTTTGCTTAAATTTCATCTAGGTTGTAATAAAAAGTGTATTATTTTCAATAGATGGGGAATAACTCTATATTTTAAATATATAGAGTTATTCCCCTTCCATTGAAAATGCATCTTTTGTTTGAATTATGTTGCATTCTGGACGCCAACACGGGGCATCTTTCTATAGATTTCAGCTATTTTCTATTTCTCTATAGGAATCTTCTGAGACACAGACGTTTCAAATGGTGAATTATAGTATTCTAATTAATCATATTTTATGGCATAGATTGTTTTTAAATCCGTATATCAAGTAACTATAAAAAAAATAATCGGTGACTCGAAAATTAAGTGGGCAGTTGATATATAAGTTCTCGTGCGTGCATTGGATATATATAACATCGTCGCAAAAAAAAAAGAGTTCAATAAACTTTGGTATGTGTACAAGGAATATATCCTAGGATGCTGCAAGTACATGGTATATCCTTGTACACAATAATGTATATACGCTATACATACGTCTACAGTCCACATATCATTATGTGCAGGCCTCATCACGTCTGGAGGAGAAGCGCCTAACGTGATACCGGGTATGGCGAAACTTCATTACGAGTTCAGAACTCCGACCGAACCGGAACAGCTGATTATCAAAACGAAGGTCATCAGGTGCGTGGAGGCGGCTGCATTGGCCACGGGGTGCACTGTAAGTGTTATATACGGGTAGCATAATATAATAATGTGCATGCAGCTAGCGGCACTCGGAAAAACCAGGTGCAAAGGGGCAAAACTTTGAATGATTAAATCCACGTTATATGCTATCAGAGTGGATATATTTCTCAGGACAATTGTTCTATTGTCATTCTGGGATTTTCTTGTCATTCGATGGGGCCAAAAATCGAACAAGAGGTTGAAAATGTTGGATTATTACGAAGGTGAATGTCAATCCATTTATACCCGAATTTCTCAACATCTGTATTTGTGTATTTATTCGATAATAAAGACCCTCACAATTTTACTCGAGCCCAAGATTATCTCTACACAGAGCCACTAATATACGATTTTCTTGACAATCCGTGCCACAAAATTCCACCAAGGTACAGACAAATCTGTGGCTTAGAAGTGCCCACATAGTGATAGTCTCTTTTTATCCCAGAATGCATCGACAACGAAATATTGGTTCTACGCCAATAAAACATCGTATTAAACGGACATGGCCCGTTCGAACACCAAAATTATGTATACATATCTCAAAACATACCTACCCGGATGATTTCCGAACATACCTACCCGGATGATTTCCTCTCAAAACATACCTACCCGGATGATTTCCGAACATACCTACCCGGATGATTTCCTCTCAAAACATACCTACCCGGATGATTTCCGAACATACCTACCCGGATGATTTCCTCTCAAAACATACCTACCCGGATGATTTCCGAACATACCTACCCGGATGATTTCCTCTCAAAACATACCTACCCGGATGATTTCCGAACATACCTACCCGGGCTACCCGGATGATTTCCGAACATACCTACCCGGGCTACCCGGATGATTTCCGAACAAATTCGTTGATATATATAGCGGTGATACTTGTTTTTGGTAAATTTGAGGTCGTTTCGTTTGTGACGGTTTAAAGGCACGGGCGGCGTTCGTATTTATATTTGTTCAAATCGCCATCAACGGAAGGAATATTAAAATATATATAGTTCCGCTCATATGCCAAACATAATCAGAGCGTAAATATAACATTGTCGTCAAGACATACGATGGTGTACGTAAACAAGAACCTGCTCGTGTTACAGAAGTTGTGCTTCTGTTTACACAACACAGCGTAATTTATTGGTTAATCTCACAAAAATGATATAAACGCTCTTTATTATTTCCATATCGGGAAAAGAGTAACAAATACCGCTCTTTATGTTTACCATATCCGGATCTAAACAAAAGTTAGGAAACGTAACTTTTTTTGCTTTTGTTTACATAACAAGGGGAAAAAATTGACAATAGCATACTGTTTATGCCATATTTCTGATTGGGATAAGAACAAAGTCTGTCTATATTCTACTATTATTTCTGTTTATGGTGGTTTTTGACTGAGGTGAATATTTTAACAGCAAACCCACATCCAAGGCCGCCCATATCTTTAATTAATTATCAGCTATCGCGTAAAAATTGTACATGTGGATGGACCCAGGGAAGAAACTCTAGAGCTGTTGTTGCTCTGAAATGTTATGGTACTGCCTAATGTTTATAATTAAAACGACGAGAAGCAGTGAGTGAAGACTTAAAATAGTTTCGTATTAAGATGACGCAATATGCCGTTTCCGAATAGTCGCGCGTTATTCTGGTCCAGATTTCAATGAAAACAAATAGCACAGTACATGTATTTTGCTCAGGGTCTGATTTTTTGTGATCAAAGTTTGTTTTTTTTAACTTCATTACGTCTCTGTGTGACCTATAATGCTTGTGGTAAGGTATAGTTCATGTATTTATCGAGTACGACCTATTTCGATACCTGGACAAACTCAAAACCGAATATTGTTAGATGTATTTTGGAGGGAAAATTGTCATATGGCTTTAACATATTTTTGCAACGAAATAACTGCAATATATCTATGTTTTGGAGATTCCCCTTCCCAACGATATATACTATAATAGCATATGGTGTATAATATGTAGTATATATCGTGTCCTATAAGGTTTTGAACACCATGAATGCATGGTGGCCATTTAAAGCACACTTATACATGGCCTTATTATCCAGAGATATATCCGTAGTTTTGAAACTTTCATATGTCTCGTGGATAGCCCATCGCCAGTCATTTTAAAACGCGGTATTCGGATTGGTGTACTTTCAGGTGGAATGTAATTTTGCAAAGAATTCTTTCCAGTCGTTGATGAGTAACGACGCTCTGGTTTCGACGTTTGTAAAGGCTGTTAATTCACTGGGGATTGACCTCATCACAGATCCTATGGTCCTGAGCACGTGGTCCACCGATGCTGGTAATGTGTCCCGTGTTGTTCCCAGTATACATCCGATATTCGACATAGGAACCAAGGCATCATACCATACAAAAGGATTTTGTGTAGATGCAGGTTGGTTGTTGTTTGTTAGTATTTATC
Organism: Siphonodentalium dalli; assembly: GCA_032622095.1. NCBI lineage: Eukaryota > Metazoa > Mollusca > Scaphopoda > Gadilida > Siphonodentaliidae > Siphonodentalium > Siphonodentalium dalli. The sequence goes on from CP136061.1 coordinate 30,752,547, forward strand.
ATCATATTGTGACCCGCCATATCAAATCCAGTCGTAAGTCGGGATTTTTTTACCCTGTGCCAATGCATTCTCTTATATATGCGAGTCGACCATAGGTCGCCTCGCATATATAAGAGAATGCATTGGCCTAACAAGTTTTTACAATTTTAATAATTTTTTCTTGTATTCTTTAACAATTTTATAATTTTACCCATGCAGAGCCCCAGACAAACATGAGCAGACGACACTCTTCTATATGCTTTTATATATGTGTGGGGCTCCCTGCAGGGTAATGGATGTTTTTTATTTTATGTCCTAAAAAATGTAAGAAACATTTATTAATAAAAATGATAAAAAATTGTTAGGCCAATGCATTCTCTTATAATATAAGAGAATGCATTGGCACAGGGTAAAAAAAATCCCGACTTACGACTGGATTTGATATGGCCGGTCACATGTTGTCATTGGTTGTGCCCATATATTACGCGGTATATTCATAGGCTTACCGATTATGTGCTATGTGTCACGACCCCACCCACCCTTGAGACAAACACCAGATAATATGCCACTAAACATTTAGTTGAAATCCACACCTAAACCCACCCATCCTCTGCCCCACCCCCTTGATATACCGCCATATATATAGTGATCGCTTCCCATTCCCCACCCCATCCACAATACACCCCATGATATTAGGGTATGCATTTATAGCCTACTATAACAGGGGGGTCGGAAAAAAGTGCCATGACAGTAGGCTGAAATTTTATTTTCCACCTCTTGTGTACCCACCACCCCCCTATTTGAAGGAAAAAATATTTTTTCCAATTTCATGCGGGGTACCCACCCCTTTTTTTACCTCCAAAACCATCCAAATCACCCCTTATTTAAAAACACTTCGAATATTTCCGTTATTTCGTCAAAAACTCTTCTTCAAATCTCTCCGTTATTTCGTCAAAAACACTTCTTCTCATACAAATCACCGTTATTTAACAAATTAACATTATTTATAGAGTTATTGCCCTTCATGCAGGATTAACAAAACATGTCTTCATTTAGTGGACAATCGCAAGCTCGCGTGCCACGCGTGGTTGGATTGTCCATTTATTAATGACCATTTTAGGTGCCGATTGTCCATTTATAAGTGGACAATCCTTGAAGAATTGCCTGATTTTAAGGCACAACTCTTTACCCTCACATGCAATATGAGAGATATGTTCGAATTATGAAAAAAGTGGTTTAATAAAAACAACCATTTTCTTACAGTTTGACAGGAAATATTTAAAAAAAAACATACTGCATTATCTAGAACATGAAACCAACTAGGGTATGCGCTCAGTCTACCATCTGAAATCATGACTCTCCGCGAAAATAAATTACCCATTTTTTAATAATATTTTAGTTTTTTGGCAGCCATCGGCAAAAAAAATCCGAAATCCGCACATCTGCTATCCAAGATACCGTACATTTGGTGTTACATTTCAGGACGAGAAGCAGCACAGACGGCCACACTGAGAATCGCTAAAGCCTTGGCCCTCACTGCAGTGGAGGTGATGTCGAATCCGGATCTCATGAAAGAAGTCCAGAGTGGATTCCAAGCCGACGTACAGCGGGAGACAGAACAGTGTTCTGGTCCATAACCGACTGATGTGAATTTGTTTAGTTTTCAGATAAGCGACAGAAATACAAGTCGACATTAGAGTATAAAGGAACTTGCACTAATATAAATTGCATCGTGACTTTATAATCCTGAGGGCTATTTATAACGAAACAAAGTTTTGGTTTGTACATTTGCTAATCTGAATTTGTGACGTCACCAATGTTTTATATTATGCGAGATCGAATATCGTCAAGGGGAGTAGAAATGTCGTACACTAGAACGTTTCCATTACAGTATTACAGTTATCGTAATCGGAATAGGCCAACCCAAATCGGTCGAAATGCAACCTCTCATGACCATTAGCAACATCCGTCATCGACACGAGATGCCTCACAGTCACAACACGATCTACACGTAATTCAAAACTTTACTTTCCAATTAATGCGCATCATTTGGTCTTTAAACAATTATGTTTTTGGTACTGTAGAGATTACCGTGCGAAAGGAATTAAACTGTTTTTTTTATTGTTATTATATTTTAATCATAAGACTACATGCGTCTGATAATCCATTGATATCCTACTATTTTCAAGTGGAGAACGTACTTCCCCAGCGTTATTAAATATAATGCGACTCGTCATCTTCATGTTCCATATCAAACATTATAATTTGTCGTTGTAGTCACGTTCCATTGACAAAATGTCGTAATATAAATCAAATACATGTACTTTATAAAAACACATTATATCTGAAAGACGCGTTGTGCCATAACATCTATGGCATCAGAAGAAAACAAGGATCCATCTACAATTTGGCGTGGAACATTAAAGAGCGTTTAGAGTAAATTTATCATAATCTGGTAAAAACATAAGAGCGTTTATGACATGTGTGGAAAGTTGTAAGCATCAGGCAGATTTCCATGACTTCAGTTTTATTGGAGTATCAGAATTTTAATATTGGTCTTGGTACCATATCAGGAAAATACTTCCATGCGCAAAGAATTCTGAGTTATATCAGAGGTGTTTCAACAGTTCGAACTTTCTAATCTGACACATTTTCCTGGGATACCAGTGCACGATTATCGGGTTGTATGGGATAGAAATAGAAAAATAATTATTTGGGGGGCATAACTGCCAGTGTAGCATGTCTTAACGTGACATTACTCGTTTGAAGGTTTAATTATTTTACAAAACCGGGACAGTTCACAAAAAAAAGTGAAAAATTTCGAAACGTAATATCATTTTCGTATTCAGTGAAGGCCAACTTCGTGTGTTTGGTTACAAGAAAATAGGTCGATTTCTCTCTCCTGAATTCTGGTTTGCAAGATTTTTTTTTTTAAATTGTTACAATAACTTTTCTATTTCAAACATAGCTCTGTCAGAAACTTATTAACTGACATTCGCTTTGTCATGGTTATACCAAGTCTCCTTGATCCACAAATAGCTTGGGATGTCGGTTGGGAAGCTGTTGTGGACCGAGAAGACTTTGTCTATGTCATGATGTTTTTGTGTTGAAAATGGTCAATTTTGGTCAAAAACATGGGTAAAATTAAGCGTTTTGTGTGTGCAAACCAAGGACATTTGATAATTGATTACACCTACCATTTCTGTTGGCCACAATTGCTGGAAATTGTGTGTGCTACATAAACATTGGCTCTATGAGGCTACTCTGCTTCACTCCGCGTGACGTCATGACGGTAAACATAGTATATAGAGCCATTGTCTAGTCTACTGACCCATCAGTTGAAATTTCATACCAAAATAGGCTGAACTTGTTTTGATAGTTCGATTTATTATTGAGAAATCTCAGTGGTTTAGACCAAGGCCTTGTCAAATATTTCTCTACATTCGATCAAGTGAAATGGCAAAGCCTCGAAATAGTGTGTCTGTAATTTGCAGAATGAGGTCACCAGAGGGTGAATTTAGTTATGCTAGCCCGCTGTGCGTGGTAGTTTCACTAAATTCACCCTCTGGGGACCCCATTTTGCAAATGACAGACACACTAATGGAAATGGCCGTGCATGGAGTGTAAGTTTAGAACATTCCAGCACAATATAAGGGGAGTGCAAATGGAATTCTCCGGATTTGGTAGTTATATACGACCTGGTGCAATGGGATGGTGTATGCAGTTGGAAATTCTAAGCTGGGCAAATCCAAATGGGGACTCTATATCCATGCCTAGACATATACAACCAACATATACAACCAACATATAAAATGCATATATCGTCCCAATAGTAACCAAATATGGAGGCTACAACGCTGTGTGTGGTGAAGATAAGCAACGCGATTTTACCAATTGAATTATGTGGAACGTATATTTCTAAGCTGCGCGCGTGTGTCAACATATCAATGACCATTTGCCGTATATATACAATGTCATGTTGTCACAGAATAAATATGTACATGAATATGTAGTAGACGGTAGATTGCAATTTTGCTGTTTGGTTTTCTTTCTCCAATAACAAAGCAAGATGGATATATTCAGAGAAGCTGTCTGTCGAGCTGTTGATAAAGAAATTCCCACCTTGAATAAGATCAGCCGGGAATTGTGGGAGAATCCGGAACTTGCCTATCAGGAGTACGCGGCACACGATCTGTTGACAGATACTCTCGATAGTTATGGGTTTATTGTGGAAAAACACTATAAACTGGATACTGCCTTCCGGGGAATATTCCAACGCGAACAAGGTGGTACTTCCGGTCCAACGGTTGCTATCTTGTGTGAATATGATGCACTTCCGGGAATAGGGCATGGTTGTGGTCACAACTTAATCGCAGAATGTGGAATAGCCACCGCCATTGCAGTCAAGGCCGCAATGGTTGGTTCAGCCGGAGTGTCGGGTAAGGTTTGTGTCATATTTAATGCATGCTTGTATTTCACCAAGATACTTTTACATTTAAGTTCTCTCCTTTTTTTGGCATCAGTTTCCAAAAAGCAAATGTGTTCACATTGGATAGAACTGAATTATGAGCGTATGAATTTTTTGTCACAACAAAACGCAACGTCGCAATGAAATTTCAAATAATCCACGATATTTCTAACTTAAACACTTCTAAAAGTGAATTTTCCCGTTGACATGTTTCATTGAAATTAAATTACAAGGAACTGAATCCTGAATACTAGTTAAGAGAGAGGTGTGATTCCTGCGTATGTACCCGACAATGCGGAATACAAGATATACATTTCACGTCATCTCAGTATCAATAGCATTGTCTGACGTTATGTTTAATCATCAAGCGACATTGACTAGAGTTCATTAAAATATTTACCTTTGGGCTAGAAACAATAATCAAAATTTGAACAATTCGGTGCTATAAATCTTGCGTACCAGCGTTTTCGTCAAATCTGAAATACCAGTTATACATTGGGGTGTGAATTCAGACCTCTTGAAGTCACCAGAATCTCCGAATCAGAAAGATAATGCGTTTACTTCAGCTTGTTGTCATGGGAACACCAGCAGAGGAAACGGATGGAGGGAAGATTGACTTGATTAACGCCGGAGCATTTGATGACATCGACGTGGTGCTGATGGCTCATCCAGCTCCGTACAATGTAGCAAGTCCGCGATATGTCTCTCTCACACAGTGAGTTATTGTTACATCCAGCTCCGTACAATGTAGCAAGTCCGCGATATGTCTCTCTCACACAGTGAGTTACACTGTAGCAAGTCCGCGATATGTCTCTCTCACACAGTGAGTTATTGTTACATCCAGCTCCGTACACTGTAGCAAGTCCGCGATATGTCTCTCTCACACAGTGAGTTACACTGTAGCAAGTCCGCGATATGTCTCTCTCACACAGTGAGTTATTGTTACATCCAGCTCCGTACAATGTAGCAAGTCCGCGATATGTCTCTCTCACACAGTGAGTTATTGTTACATCCAGCTCCGTACAATGTGGCAAGTCCGCGATATGTCTCTCTCACACAGTGAGTTATTGTTACATCCAGCTCCGTACACTGTAGCAAGTCCGCGATATGTCTCTCTCACAAAGTGAGTTACACTGTAGCAAGTCCGCGATATGTCTCTCTCGCACAGTGAGTTATTGTTACAAACAACAAATTGTTTTCCATGGCGACTATATTAACGTTTGTGTAATTTGTGCTGAAATAGCACCTATCTTCAAGGAAGTATCACACAGAATGAAGTGAGTCTCAAACCTAATAAATTTATCCCATGAAACAAATGGGCTACGGAGTTTTTACATTCAAATTTCACCGTTCCAATCAGCTGCCTTGGATCTGATTATAGTTTACACGCAATCCAAGGAGCATAACTCTCAATAAAACGGCCATTTTACGCTCAATTAAAACACAATTGCAAGGCCGCTACATTGACTGGTGGCGTGCCCGATTGAGAAAAGACAAAAAAACTCTCATTCTATCGGAGGACGAAACATGATTTTCAAATGGAGACATATTTGCAGTTAAATATCAGTAGAACTAATATTTCAAAATTCACACAGTTACGCGTTAGCTCTCACAAATTATCGATTGAAACAGCCCGACATCGAAAACATATCACAAAGTCAAAAGATAAACAATCTGATACATATACCAACGACCATCGTTGCTGTCCCATCTGTCTTGACGCGACCGAGGACGAACATCATTTCCTCTTTATATGCCCAGCTTACGCCACTATCAGAACAAGTTTTTTCAACGACATCCGACAAATTTCGGGCATCAATTATTCAATTCTACCAACCGAGGTAGCTTCTGACATTTTCGTGGGTACGTTCGACAGTGAGACAACCACAAGATTCATCACACTCATAACTAACCTTTTCCACGAAAGAGAGAGAGCAATACTTCGAGATTATTCCAATATTGTGCACCAGTCCACCACTTGATTAACGATAACTACAGTGACAGTTATCTATTGTTATATTGTTATTTTTGTTCCTCATATTGTTATTTACTTGTACACTTGTCTTTTGTCATTATTTGTGTAAAGCGTTATGTACCATTGTGGTTCCTTATAACGATTAAATCTTATATTATCTTATCTTATCTAACTCTATTGATTTAGTCGTTTGTAACATTCTGCAACCTACAAACATCTCTTGAAAGCTTCCTCGTCTGATCTTCGAGTTGTTGCTCTTGAATCAGTGTTCGGCAATACGAGAGTAAATGTTCCCATTAAGTATGGGGGCGGTGTGTAAATATGTATAGTATATAAGATCGACGAGATGAGCCCGAGGAGGTGATGATATAAACCAAGGTATTTATATGTTATGGCCTAAAGGATTTTAAGTATTTTTATCTGCCTGTTTGTATACAAAGAATGTGACAAAATCTAGCATTAATTCATGAAATTTGAAGCCTAACTTGCCACATAGAATAGACTAGAATAGAATTTATTAGCAAGAACATCCATATATAAGGACAGGTTGCTGATAATACATAATGAATAAACAATCAAATAGCAAACATGGCGAAAAGTAATACTAAAGCGTTCAAATAATAATACAAATGAAAATGATCAAACCCACCGCGGCAATATATTTTGGAATTGTTCTTCATTTGTGGCGAATTAGGCAGCATATCAACTATGCCATATTTACATATGTTCTCGGTTGGGCCTAAGTTTCGAATGGAGCAACTCTATGTAATGACTGCTGCGACATCCAAGACATATCAGGGGAATGAGTCCCATTCATCCAGTCAGCCATAGGGCGGTGGTAACGGGCTGCACGTAGCGGTGCTGTGTGTACCAGAATGAGTCGCCAATGCCTCAGACAAAAGATGAACCCAGAATGGCGGCTTAGCGGGTCAGTGTCGCAACAAAATCATCGCCATCGTCTGTTTTAATCCGTGTTTCATCGCCACCAAATGATATATATACGGGTACTAGAGGATGGACCCGGCGATGCTCGGGAAAAATAGAGATTTTAACAAATAAACATAGGCTACTTCATGTAAGAACACACAAATCCACCCGCGTGTTTATTTTAAAATACATTTGACAGAAGGTGAACTCCTGTGGTGTATTTAAAACACATGTTATTCAGTTGAGTAACGATAATTCGAATAAAAGTTGCCGAAAATGTCAAAAAACACTATTACGCTGCTGCTCTGTGGTTTCCCGCTGTCTGGTCGCCCGATTCCGCCTCGGTTTTTTGTGAAATGCGAGCCAAGTTTCTTCCTTTTTTTTCCGGCGGCATTACTAAATAGACGAAAAAGTGCAAGAGCAATTAATTATGTCCGCTAATGTGTTGCTTTCGCATTTATATATTAAGATATAACCAGAGTAGATATTTATGACATGATCTAGATTAGTGTTTATTCCTGTATTTTGTTTATTTCTGTATAGAGGTCCGTAACCCACACAATTAATTGTTTAAAACATCCACACTTCGTTTTCATCTTAAGATTATCAGTAGAATATCAAGGGATAGAGTCTCATTCGTCCAGCCAGCCATGGGACGGCGTTAACGCACTGGATGCTGCGGTGCTGTGCTACCAGAATGTGTCGTGCCTCAGACAACAGATGAAACCAGAATGGCGGCTAAGTGGTCAGTATCTGTAACATCATCATGGCCATCGTCGATTGTAATCCGTGGTGTGTCGCCACCATACTCAAATACAGCAGGCACATGTGTGACCCGCCATATCAAATCCAGTCGTAAGTCGGGATTTTTTTTACCCTGTGCCAATGCATTCTCTTATATATGCGAGTCGACCATAGGTCGCCTCGCATATATAAGAGAATGCATTGGCCTAACAATTTTTTACAATTTTAATAATTTTTCTTGTATTCTTCAACAATTTTATAATTTCACCCATACAGAGTCCCAGACAAACATGAGCAGACGACACTCTTCTATATGCTTCTATATATCTGTGGGGCTCCCTGCAGGGTAATGGATGTTTTTTATTTTATGTCCTAAAAATTGTAAGAAACATTTATTTAAAAAAAATGAAAAAAAAATGTTAGGCCAATGCATTCTCTTATATATGCGAGGCGACCTATGGTCGACTCGCATATATAAGAGAATGCATTGGCACAGGGTAAAAAAAAATCCCGACTTACGACTGGATTTGATATGGTGGGTCACATATACATTCTGGAAACACGGGTCAGTAAGGTGTCGATAATAAGGTGTGTATGAAGGTGTGGTTGTCGCACCAGGGGACATGTGGTTCGCTATATATTGTGTGTGGCTATGTGGATTTTTTTTTCTTTCTTACACGTGTGTGTATAATGTTGTTTGCAAAGTGATTCAACCCACATTAAATGACCTTGTTGTGGTCCCATACATTAAGAATTTGCATTCACTGCATTTTTCGAATATAACATCCGCATTCCAACATCGTCATGCGCGCATGAGATCAAGTTTTCGGACTCCTGAAGGGTAATAAATTATTCATGGACTATTATATAGCAATATCTTAATCGTAACACCACATGGGAATGCATTAGGTGTTAGGTTACAAACAACCAATTATTTTACAAAGGCGACAGTGTTAACTGTAAGTCCGACCGACGATGAATTAAAGACATATTGTGGACTTGTTCGAGTCCGTGAAGCTGATAAGTTGGTATTCAGGCGTTATGCCAACCTGGAGAATGTAGCATTCTACTGACATCGTCGAAAATTTCAAAGAAATCGACCATACCGTTCAATAGAAAACGTCGTCAAAACTACGCTCAATTGTAAATATTTACATCTGAAATCGGGACGCAACAATTGTCGACAAACACACACAAATGATTTCGCCATCCAGAGTCAGGGCATTTAATTAATATATCAGAATAACGATGCGTGTTGGCAATTTGGATTAATATTCGAAAAAAAGGACAACTTTGAGCACGATTATTCTCCAATTCTATTGGATCACCCTATACGGGAGTGTTTCACATCACTTTAAGCCTTTTGAACTTCAAGTAGTCAATTTTCCCTTAGAACCTCATCCGATACACCATTTGGTGACAACAAACGCACCCTTTTCGGTAATTGTTTCTTAACTAAAATCTTGCATTTCCACAACTACCACATCAAGGCCCATTTACTGCACAAAAAACAGCAGTATACAAATACCGCTTCCATAACTTCGGGACCCCGCTAGACACTTCCTGACCATCTAAACAAAAATGATCGTCATATCAGGGGGGGGGGGTAGTAAACAATTTTCAGGAAAGTATGCCGTTTTTGTTTGCATCTGGCATTTTCGGGTACCCACCACCCCCCAAACCTGCAACAACAAAAATTTACTCCCTATTTTTTTACACCCACCCCCCAAATTTCACTAATTTTGGTCCGAAACCGCATAAACCCTACATATTTTGCGCATACCACTGGGAACTTATCACAGTTAGTCCAAATGACGGTTTAACGAGTTTTAGCACCTATGTTTTAATGAAAAATGAAAATTGAATTTTTTTCAAATGCTGACTGATAGGTCTTTTGTCTACCACATACATATATATTATGAGATTGTTTCCAGGTCCGTTCGTGACCAGAGTATGCTAGGTCAGCCTGGGTGGTCAAATTCCACACTGATAAATGGAAATTATAATGTATCTATGAAGTGGACAATTACAGCAATCATACAGAAGCTGATAGTTACTGCATATACTGGCTAGCTCAGTAGTATAAGGCATAATATGCATCCAATTTTACAAACAAATGTTATACATATCCAGTGAGATATCATTTTCCCATGTAAGCTACCCTATTACACGAACCTTTTTAGTTGATAGCATTATCTCGGGACAACAAACTCAGTCTTTACTTTCGAGTCACTACTGACATTTTGCAGACACATCCGTGACATATCAGTTGGCATATTTTGAAATTAGATAAACAGAGAGAGAGGAGATTTACCAGGCTGCAATTGGAACTATTAATTGATCAATAGCTAATATTAGCAATACACCTAGATTCACACAGGAAACACAATTCCATAATTTCTAACAACTATTTTCAGATTATTCTGTCAACCAGCTCAGCATTATTCCATACCACTTTTGTTAGTCTACTGGTGCAACTACTATTATACTAAATGATAAGCAGTTACTATACCAGACTTGGATACTTTGGTTGTTGTGGGAGTAACAGATTTAGTCATCTGAGTTTATAGATATGCACATAATTCACTGATTGACTTGATGTACTGATGACAGTTATTGTCTACATTAATGTTTGAGGTAGTTGCGCGCTCTATTTCCATGCACACAATGATCTTGGCTTAATGGTCTTAGTTTCTTCAGGAAAATATATTTATTTCAGTTTTACATTTTTCGTTTTATGTTTATGTTTCATAAGTTCATCAAGGAAACACCTAATTTATTTCGGTCATACGTGTTCTAAACTGTTTTATTTACAATATTGTAGAAGTTTCCACACTGTCATAAAGTCTATTTTTACTTATTATCTTGTTGAAAATATATGATTCCAGATTTAGTTTTTCTAAAAATGTCCATTCCGGGTTCTTTCCGAATGGTGTCGGGAAGGAAGTTTTGTACCGCCCCATATGCAACACGCCATAGCCACTAAGGCCCATATGAGCTACCAGTAACTTAAATATGTAGTTTTTTTACAGTTATATGTTCTAAACTGTTACAAATGTCAAATACAGGCACAAAAGGTCTTCAGTAAAAAAATTTGTATGAGGTTGTAAAAAATGCGTTTTTTGTTTTGCCTCTTTCAAAACCCACCAACCCCGGCATACTTTCCTGCAAATGTTGTTTACCCCCCCCCCCCCCCTCCCCTGGTCATGTATAGTTATGTATGATATGGTATTCTGTTCCCGCTCAAGCAATTTCCCCCAACGATAATCAGCAGCCAGAATGAGGCGTCTAGTTTAACTATAAGTGCAAGGGACATCTAGAGAAAACTCCCATCATGAAAACCGCGCCAATTTTATATAAAAAGTTTTTCTGTTATATTATTAGTTGCTTGTAACCATTAATGCATGGTCCATGTTTCTGCGCAGGTATAATTGAAAATGGCGGACTGGCTCCCAACGTGATCCCAGGTGTGACAAAGCTCATATATGAGTTCAGAACTCCTACAGAACCAGAATTTGTGATTCTCAAAACGAAAGTCATCAAGTGTATAGAGGCGGCTGCCATGGCAACGGGATGCAATGTGAGTGTTATATACTGTCACTAATGTATGTGCACCATTGAGTGAGAACGAAACGAATCCGTGAGACCAACGAAAACGTCCGCGAGGGTTAGTCTCAACTTGATCAAACCAAACGACACCATTCAAATGAAGTTGAATGACTATATGAGCTGGGTATATTTAATGCATGTACCAATAAAAGGCCAATAGGCCACACGTCAACCGCATAAGATGGCTTCATTTTACTTGTGGTTTTTAGAAATGGCAAATTAGAATCTGGGAACAATCATTAAATAATTGATTTTTCTAACTGTCTATGTTGTTAGCACACCTAATTTCATCTGATTAATCAGTACATTCTAAGTCTATATAAATAATCGGAAAATTCTGAGTCGAAAAGAACCAAAACTCCGGTAAAATGGGCGGACCGCACCCATACCCAAACTTAACCTACATTTTCATGTGAGTAAGACATATACCAAATATTTTGAAAGCAATCGCATAACTATAAAACTAATCTTATATCCAGAAACCAAAATAGTTTGCAAATTCTAAGTCGATAAGGACCATAACGCCAGAAATAACTGCGGTAATAACAGACCATACCCATATTCGAACTTGACCTTTGCACATAAGGCCCTAACTTATAAGCTCACATACCAAATATTGTTTAACATCATTAATTATTACTGAAGAGATAATCCGGAAACCCTGACGGACGCCTTGAGGAACGGACACCGGTTTTTATTTCTATAGTCCCCCGAATAAAAATCGGGAAACAAAATATACGAGTCTGTGTATTTAGTGACAAAAAGCCATGATTGAACAACCATTTTGCCATAAATAATTATTTCTGGATTGCTGTATACTTACAGGTGAAGTATAAGTTTGCAAAGAATTCTTTCCAATCGTTAGTACATAACGACGCACTGGTTGCGACGTTTGTAAAGGCTGCTGATTTACTGAGAATCGATATCATCACAGATAATATGGTCCTCGACAAACTACCACGTGCCTCCACGGACGCTGGTAATGTGTCACATGTTGTTGCCACCCTACACCCTCTATTCGACATGGGAACTAAGGCATCATTCCATACCGAAGGTTTCTGCGTTGACGCAGGTTAGTTCCGTTCATATCTCTCTCCCAATGTGGTCTTCTCTGATTCAAGCCACATGTGGCACCAGTTATATCTCAACAAAACACCTTAGGGCATTCCATTCAAATTGAGTGAGTTCTAAACCTCCCCTAATTGTTCTCTCAAAATAACCCGATGTTCTGCCCGGGAACCCATATTGCAACTGACGTGTGCAAATATATACTGTAAATATATCACAAGAAACCCTTATAATATCATTGAAAAATCCATTAGATATTTTCTTATCTCTCACTAGTGAGTAAACGCCGCTTGCTTCCCGGGATACTTGGCATCGCGCCAAGTCAATTTCTGCACGGATTAATACTATTTAGAAAAGCCGCGCTTGACACCAATACCAGACATTGCAAAATGATTGCTTTGTTCATTGAAGTTCAATTATTGTCTATCTTCGTTGCACTAACGAAAATAGGCACATAAACAAAGAGGCAAATTGGGGGGATTTATATATGTTTCGTCACAAGGCAGAGCGCGCAATACTGTCGAATACGGTTGTGAAGCGTCTTTGCCGACGCCGTGCATGCATGTATGCATTTTACATGCATTTTTCAGCTTCTTTTAAAGATTTTGATTTGATAAAAAACATAAAGCTCTAGTTTTTTCATGTGTTATACGAGATCTTCAACTCGTTTAGTTGTCAACGACTCGTTGTGGGTCAAATTTATCAAACTCGTTTCATAAAATCTTATATCCCAACATAACGAGTTGGAGATCATCGATATATATTTCTCAGTGCCTTGGCCAATTACGATCAGATAAAGGACGTTGTAGTGTGGGTTTTCTCAAATACATATGCAGAAAACTCGATTCCGATCAAAGATGGCCACCAGCAAGCGCCATGGGTCAGGCCATTGGTGGATTTCAGTCATATAAATGGCGTCGCGGGGTAGTGTCCAGATATGTCCAACGCCAGTCTATCATATATATACGATTGAGTCAAAATGCAGCAATGATATAACTTATATCAACGGCTCGGTCATTATTATACTGATGCAATTTCAGCGGCAATTCCAAGCCGTTCAGAATGCTATGTACGTCAAGAAGTAGATAGAACGACACATGTGTGTGAACTTGTTAACGTTATTGCACGAGTTTGTTGTGATGCCATGGTAAAACGAGAACCGGAGGTTCGAGTTTTACCTCGCGGCACGACAAACGAGTGCAATAACGTTAACATGTTCAAACAACTGTGTGGTTCTATGTGTATTGCACACTCTGATGATTGTAGCTTGGAACATACTAACATTTATGTCGATATTGTTGTATTTAATTGAACAAACGTGTTTTAATGTATACTATACCCAATAATTTAGCGAAGACATTTTCTGTTAAAGTTGACGTCGCTAGTAGTAGTGACGTTGTTGACGTAATAGGTTTGTATTGTTGAAGAAAAATACAATTTTTTTTGTTGAAAGTCTTGAAAACTTCTGTATTTTGCTGTTTTTCTCACAAATAAGCCATTGGGTGTACAATAAAAAATACCAGACCCCCCATGAGTCTCCTATCCAATAATAACGTGCTATTATTTGACGTCATATTCCAGGAGGAGATAGAGCACAGACGGCCACACTGAGAATCGCTAAAGCCTTGGCCCTCACAGCAGTGGAGGTGATGTCGAATCCGGATCTCATGAAAGACGTCAAGTGTGGATTCCAAGCCGACGTACAGCGGGAGGCAGAACAGAGTTCTGTCCCATAAACGATTGTTGTTATTGTGTTCAGTTTTCTGAAAGGCGACAGAACTCGCCAGTCGTTCCAATCGGTCTGTGACCAAATTGAAGGCCATAATAGATTAATATGTAAACGGCCAGCAAGGTCGCTAGATTCCTCTTTATGGGTAAATATTTTTAATAATTTTATGAAATATGTAAACAAAACTTTTTCATGCAATTTAACTTCTATGTTAACCAGAGCTTTTGTTCAATTTACATTCACTTTTTGAAAATATATTTGGCTTTAGGAGCATGATGTTCCTACATATGATGAAGTATAGCTAACAGTTCCTAGATCAAAGTTTTTAATTTTTGCCCTGGAGCATTTTGCCCAATTACACATTTCGAGGTGGCATTAATCAAAACAAAATGGCGGCCGTCGCCAACAATACTTTAGGTAATTTAATCTACTTTTAGAGTGGCTGAAAAAGTCGATTAGTATATCTCATATTCGCATACGTATACCCTAGGTCGCTTCGCTTCCGCGGCTTCGCCGCGGGAGAGCGGGCGCTATAATGCAGAGAGATATACAGTCGTAGAACGCGCCAATGAGGATTTCACTGAAGCTATGGAACTTTGAGAATGAAATTTCAACGTGTCATAAAAGCGACTTATAATGTTCACGAAAAGTGTTTATTATTATCTTTTAGCCCCAAGGAAAGATCAGAACCCATGCATGGTTCCACTATCCCATAATACCGTGTTATTATTGACGCCATATGATACCCCGTTTCAATGCGTGGGACAATTATTACTCCGATGAGCCTGAACACTCAGTAACCATCTACTGCTCCCCGGGGACAGGGGAGGTACAGCCACAAATGTGGCTAGCATACTGACAATATCTTTCACGGCTCATAAGCAGGTACCTTTTCAACGTGAGTGTTGCGAAACAGACAGTACAAGCGACCTCGCTCAAGGGTCACAACTTGGGGAGAAATATGAATAGTTAGCGGGCTGCAAACTCAAATCGCTGTTGGCGGCGAAGGCAACTCCGATGCGCTAGCCACCGCACCACATATTTCAAGAAGAAAAGCAGACGAACAATTTTCCGGAAGTCTCTCTTTGTCTCTGTTGGTTTGTCATGCGCACACTGAATTGTTGGCGTTCGGTATAGGGAGAATTTAAACACAATAATTTGCAGGGGTTTTTTTTCACCGTTTCATGACTATTTGAATCAGAATAAATGATGAAATAATGGGATGATTAGACTGCATACTGTTTTCGCAGGTCCTGAATTTTCTTTAACTCTGATATATTTATATAATAGAAACGGAAAAGTGTTCGTCGATTCTAATACCGCCACAGACACCCATGCTGTGAATCGCTAAAGCCCTGATCCTCACTGCAGTGGAGGTGACGCTGTAACCGGAGCCCATGAACGAAGTCAAGTGTGGATTCCAAGCCGCGAATTACATGCAGCGGGAGGCAGAGAAGAGTTCAATCCCATAACCGATTATTGTTGGTTTTTGTGTTCATATTTCAGAGAGGCGACATAACACCTAACACTCAAGTCAGTCCATCGTTCTCTGGCAACCTAAAACGCGCTGATTAGTAGCATTTAGCTGGAGCTATTGAACTTTGAATGGCAACTCATGGGCTGGATTCATTATCTCCAGTTTAAACAGACAAAGTTTACGGAAATTTCCAGGTTTAAACCGCCGTTTGGCAGCTAAACAATAGTTTAAACTCTGCTTTAAACCGGATCCAGCCACACTATGGTTTAGCAGTCTAGTGTTTGCCTAATGCATATTGTTCTCTAGCAGTGAAGTTTGACAGGTTTAATGTTGTAGATATCAAAATGAATGGGGATCGGTCACATTTGTGATACTGCACTGAGTTCATATATTTCTGCTTAACTATTTAATTACATATATATCACACGATTCAAGATTAATAGTACAGATAAATCTGCGTTATCATTGTTTGTGTATATTTAATTATATTACTATTTTGGCATCAGTGTGTGCACCTACCACAACATTGTTCGATACCAACTGCCACCATGGACGCCATTTTGAATAGCAAATTTTGCTCAAAGCGGAATTTAGCGGATTTTGGATGTGTGATACAGGACACTTTCCCGCACAAAATGAGACCAAGAAACTTTCATTACAAATTTCTTCCGGGTGTCACTCTCAGACGACCAGCATTATTTATTTGTTGAAATGAATTACAACGGAGATAAATGTGTCGTTTCGTTGGATATGCGGGCATTTGAGCATAAACAACTTGTGAAAGAATCGACACACACTGGCTTCATGCTCGAATCCTCGAATATCCGACTCAACGCTGTACGTTTATCTCCAAGGTGTAAATATATGTGACCCGCCATATCAAATCCAGTCGTAAGTCGGGATTTTGTTTACCCTGTGCCAATGCATTCTCTTATATATGCGAGTCGACCATAGGTCGCCTCGCATATATAAGAGAATGCATTGGCCTAACAATTTTTTATCATTTTTTTTAAATAAATGTTTCTGACAATTTTTAGGACATAAAATAAAAAACATCCATTACCCTGCAGGGAGCCCCACACATGTATAGAAGCATATAAAAGAGTGTCGTCTGCTCATGCTTGTCTGGGGCTCTGTATGGGTGGAATTATAAAATTGTTAAAGAATACAAGAAAAAATTATTAAAATTGTTAGGCCAATGCATTCTCTTATATATGCGAGGCGACCTATGGTCGACTCGCATATATAAGAGAATGCATTGGCACAGTGTACAAAAAATCCCGACTTACGACTGGATTTGATATGGTGGGTCACATATATGCATGGTAATCACAAATCGAATAACCAAGCAAACATTTTCACTAACATCACGTTGACCCCAACGTCTGGTGACGATAAGCTTTGACACCGTGCAGATACTAGGGGACTACCCTCGTCGGCGAATGGGACCCATCAGTATCCATGGAAACACAAGCGAGTTCTTATATATTACATTTATTATTCACACATTATTTGTAATCTTGCACATGTAAGAGGCTGACACATGGCTACATGGTCTGTCGCTGGGGTTTAGAGTGTCCACCTTTCAAGTTTTACCGTCACGCTGCATGAATGCCTGGACCAGACCATATTTCCAATACTGTATAATTCCATTTGCATCATTCTTTTTTATGAATGGTATGATTATTTTGGAAATCTGCCATCAGGCACATGCATTTGGGGTCTATGGTCGAAAATTTTCCAATTTAAATGTTGACGAAAATAAAGGAAAAAATATTTTTGGTATAAACAGTTCAACGTTCATTCAAGTCTAAAACTTGCAACTGTTATTGATTCATATATGATATTTCTAACTGTTAAAACTGTCTGCAGCACCCCCCCCCCCACCAAACTCAAGCCTCGTGTCGACACGTGTCTGCTCATATGTTGAGTATTATATGCACAGATCTAATCACCTTCGTGAACATGCATGGAGCTTCAGAATTTCGTTATTAGTCTTCGGTATATCGACGATTAGTTTCGACGGTATACCGGAAGAGCGGTATATCTAAATGTGTTTTCCAGTCTACCCTACACTAACGACTGAAGAGCGGTATATCTAATGTGTTTTCCAGTCTACCCTACACTAACGACTGAAGAGCGGTATATCTAAATGTGTTTTCCAGTCTACCCTACACTAACGACTGAAGAGCGGTATATCTAAATGTGTTTTCCAGTCTACCCTACACTGACGACTGAAGAGCGGTATATCTAAATGTGTTTTCCAGTCTACCCTACACTAACGACTGAAGAGCGGTATATCTAAATGTGTTTTCCAGTCTACCCTACACTAACGACTGAGTTTATCTATGGAAAACAATTATTATGCAGCACCATTCTGTCCTCGGTGTCTCGTATATAACGAAGGTTCGTGTGGTAATTTCATTTACTATATATCAAGAGCCACTGTAACTCTTCATCTAATATAACAAGATGGTCTTGAAACATAGATAAGATGTGCATAAATCCGTTTAGGCACCTCCCCGGAGTGAAATTCGAGAGTGTTCTTGTTTCCACACATTAAATAGACCCTTGAGTTTTGTTTCAGACACCAAAAAAAAGAACAGTCGATTTATTTGATAGAATTAGATAATCCATTGAATCAGCCTAGTCGTTGATAGATCTTGGTTTGCCCATGTTGAGTCCTGCCTGACTGGCACCTTTATTTGATCCATACTGGAGACTGACCACATTCTTCGCCTCCAGCAGTTGTGCCTCGGTGAAATGTCGTTCGTTCTTGTCCGCCATCTTAGGTCCGAGAACTGGACCGGTGTAATCTGGTCGAGTCTGAGCCTGAAAAAAACCAAATTCAACATACGCATCAGTGGGAGATGACATAACTGCTATTTAGTACACATTGAAACTGAAGAACATCCGATCCTAACCGCAAGATAGAGTTTAGTCCCCTCGCTACGCTGTCTGGCCACTTCCATAAAAATACTAAAAGTGTAATGATTTCAAACAGTTTTACAATGTTCATATATTCTGTTGTTGACAATTCAATCTTTTCTAACAAATCCAAGTGCCTATATTACATCTAAAAATTACCAGTTATAAAAGAGGAAAAATGTCCGATATTTTATGGAAAAATAGTGCACCTGCATGAATAGATACACACGGCGCTATTTGCCGTATATTAATTCCCACGTGTTTGCAAACCGAGGCATGAATTCAAATATAATCTGTTCAAAGGAACATGCTCTGTTATACACCTTTGCTAACTCAGCTTCGGCAATATATATTCATGAGATATAATTCGTGAGAAACGGGAATATACCAACGATTTTGTTGACGTTTCGACTTAGGCGGTAACAATCAAGACTGCCATTTGTTAGTTTTCACGACCTTTAAATATTTCGGATTCGCGTTGCGAGGGGACAGAACTCTACCGTGCAGTTTGCATCCGATCCTGCAAGAATGTCTTGGAACTCCTTGTTCAATAAACCGAAACGACGCGTATTATATGTTTTATTGTTAATGCACGAAAACCCGAAACCGTTCCGCAAGGTGAATTCAACTTAATGTTGCAACTTCGCAAGTTCACGTCGTTTCTGTGCAAAAAGTGTTCACAGTATATTTTAGTTTCAATTGGACACGCCTTAGTAAATTGGTGGATATTTGATGGTTTTTTGCATGCGTCTTTAGTATATTAGTGTGCTAAATTTAGCTCGATACTATATACAAGAAAATTAGTCTGCTAAATTTGGCACAACACTATACCACATAGAACATAGCTCTCGACCAATCAGAAGGCGCCATTTATTGGCGAGGTGACATATTCTATTACATAGCCAAACGACTCTTATGCTGATGTATAACTCCGAAGCTATCATATATGACGTCTTACCGTTCTGGCCATGGCGTGGATACACATTGTAACCCCGGGGATGTTATGACGTCTTACCGTTCTGGTCATGGCGTGGATACACATTGTAACCCCGGGGATGTTATGACGTCTTACCGTTCTGGCCATGGCGTGGATACACATTGTAACCCCGGGGATGTTATGACGTCTTACCGTTCTGGCCATGGCGTGGATACACATTGTAACCCCGGGGATGTTATGACGTCTTACCGTTCTGGGCGTGGATACACATTGTAACCCCGGGGATGTTATGACGTCTTACCGTTCTGGCCATGGCGTGGATACACATTGTAACCCCGGGGATGTTATGACGTCTTACCGTTCTGGCCATGGCGTGGATACACATTGTAACCCCGGGGATGTTATGACGTCTTACCGTTCTGGCCATGGCGTGGATACACATTGTAACCCCGGGGATGTTATGACGTCTTACCGTTCTGGCCATGGCGTGGATACACATTGTAACCCCGGGGATGTTATGACGTCTTACCGTTCTGGCCATGGCGTGGATACACATTGTAACCCCGGGGATGTTATGACGTCTTACCGTTCTGGCCATGGCGTGGATACACATTGTAACCCCGGGGATGTTATGACGTCTTACCGTTCTGGCCATGGCGTGGATACACATTGTAACCCCGGGGATGTTATGACGTCTTACCGTTCTGGCCATGGCGTGGATACACATTGTAACCCCGGGGATGTTATGACGTATTACCGTTCTGGCCATGGCGTGGATACACATTGTAACACCGGGGATGTTATGACGTCTTGCCGTTCTGGCCATGGCGTGGATACACATTGTAACCCCGGGGATGTTATGACGTCTTACCGTTCTGGCCATGGCGTGGATACACATTGTAACCCCAGGGATGTTCTTCTTCTCCCAGAGATCAACAGTCTGGAACACCTCGGTGGGTGGCACGCCAAATTTTCTGGCCGCCTCCTGGAATCGCTCAATGTTCTGCATGAGAGCGAAACCGCCTCCTTTCGTGTCAATCTTCTTAATGCACCCTGGCATCAATTTATTCATCATTCTGTCGGGTAAAATGAATCAGAATTAGTTCAGGGAATAATTTGTACACAATGTACTCTGGTACCTTTGGATTTATAAGGGAACAAATTGTGACCCCCGCCATATCAAATCCAGTCGTAAGTCGGGATTTTGTTTACCCTGTGCCAATGCATTCTCTTATATATGCGAGTCGACCATAGGTCGCCTCGCATATATAAGAGAATGCATTGGCCTAACAATTTTTTATCATTTTTTTTAACTAAATGTTTCTGACAATTTTTAGGACATAAAATAAAAAAACATCCATTACCCTGCAGGGAGCCCCACACATATATAGAAGCATATAGAAGAGTGTCGTCTGCTCATGTTTGTCTGGGGCTCTGTATGGGTGAAATTATAAAATTGTTAAAGAATACAAGAAAAAATTATTCAAATTGTAAAAAATTGTTAGGCCGATACATTCTCTTATATATGCGAGGCGACCTAATGTCGACTCGCATATATAAGAGAATGCATTGGCACAGAGTAAAAAAAATCCCGACTTACGACTGGATTTGATATGGCGGGTCACAATAAAAGTACCCAATGTAACAATAACTAATAGATAAAGTATCCAGAAGTGACCCTGTGTACCCTGCGTGCCCTGTGTACCCATGGGTTGTAAATTAGTGCCGGGAATATGTTTTCTAATTTGTACCCTGGTACAATTAGAGATGGGACTGAGATATACCCCCGTATTCAACATGCTATTTGAATGTAGTAGCCATTACTGTATATTGGGCACTGAAATTATGTGAACAGGTAACCCTAAATCCCCTAAGCACTAACACTAATCTTGAACATCATAACCCTTAATCCTAAAACCTATTGACTGAAAAATGTAAGAATAAAAGCTCGGACAAAATTATGCATTTTGAGAAGATTTTGTAAGTTGAAAACGGGGGATAACTCCACCAAAAAATCGGATAGACCTCATAATCGCAGGCGCACAGGTTCCCATGGTACTAAATATATGTGCCAAGTTAAAAAAATATTGACCAGAAAATGTAGGAATAAAAACTCGGACAAAAACGGACGGTCGTCATGACGCACTGGCCAGAGTATACTTGTGGGGTGACCGCACATACCTATGAATACTTGTGGGATGCGATCTTTTGTTTGAGTAACTTGTGGGGTGCAACCCACAACTGACGATTTTTTAAAGAGCGTATTTTTAAGAAAAATAGGTAAAGTAACCAGAAGTGTTTTCTAATGTGTACCCAATGTACACTGGTACCGTGGGATTTCTAAGAAAAATAGGTAAAGTAATCAGAAGTAACCATGGGTACCATATGCACCCATGGGTTGTAAATTAGTTCCGGGAACATGTTTTCCTATTTGTACCCAATGTACCCTGACAGGGTACAACAGTTATGATTTGTTTCGGCGCACCAAAATTTGCCATATATGAATACTTGTTTATGCTATGCCCTTTCTGATGGGGCATAATCAGATGGGGCATAATTAGAGATTCACAATTCTAACTTCTCAATGAACGAAACACTGTTGAATTTTCCGCGGATGCTTAGCCACAACAATTCACATTCATATATTCAAAGTTGGAAATGGGAATCTCTAATTATGCCCCACCCGATTTGTCCACACAAATTAAGAATATGCATATGCTCAATCCTATTTTTGCTATAAAACACATATACAAGGAGTAGTTTAGGTTTAAAACAAAAATCATTTCGAGATTGTATGAAAACGTAACTGAATGAAATTAATTGGGGACAGGTATAATTATATTATAATGTTCCTCCAACTGACAAAATAACAATGGACTGGAACAATTAACAACTTGATGGCCGACATTGGTGGTTACAAATTTAAGAGTGATGTTTGCTTATAACTAAAATCTGCACTTACTTGCACAGAATGATACCATCTTTCAACACGTCTTCGTACGGCTTCTTCCTGTCGACTGGCTCTCCGAGGTTAGCCTCGATCCAGTCCAAAGCCTGGGCTTCCATATCCTTGTCCCTCTGCAACAGAAAGAATGTTTTAAAGCAAAGCTAAACGGACAATCTTGTCGGGATTGGGACTAAGATAAGTCAATATATACACGAAATACATATCTACAAGTTTTATTTAACACGTCCATGACTGGACCTTCGTGAAATGTTGAAAAATCCCGTGCCAGTGCATTATGTTACATATGCGAGTCTCCCATAATATATAAGAGAAGACATTGGCCTAACAATATTTACCTTGACATTGTAAGCCAGTATAACCTCTTATACATGCGAGGCTCCCGGCTCCCTGTGGGAGACTCTATATATATGAGAATTCTCTGACACAGGGTCTTTAATGTTGCAACAGTGCAGCTCCCATCATGAAAATGCTGAGTACACTGCAAAAACTTGTCAAAGTCAGGGCAATATTCTAGTGGTTTTAATTTGTTTTAATTCAGACAAACATTCTTTCTTCTTTTTTTTAGAGGAATACACTTGCTCTCTATTGTTACATTCTGAAGAAAGTATTTGGCATGAATAAGTTTGTTTGCAGCATGCGAAGTCCGAACGAGTATTTAAAGACGCGGGCGGTGTTCGTTGCAGAAATATTCATATTTGTTAAAATCGCCATCAACAGAAAGAATATTAAAATAAATATATAGTTTTGTTCATATGCCAAACATAATCAGCGCGTAAATAGTATATTGTCGCCAAGGCGTACAATGGTGTACGTAAACAAGAATCTGCTCGTGTTACATAAGTTTTGCTTCTGTTTACACAACACAGCGCAATTCTTTCTATTGATTAATCACACAAAAATGATATAAACGCTCTTTATTATTTCCATATCAGGAACACAGTAACAAATGGCGCTCTTTATGTGTACCATATCCGAATCTAAACAAAGGCTATGTAACGTAACGTTTTTTGCTGTTGTTTACATAACAAAGGGAAAACATACTGTTTATGCCATATTTCTGATTGGTATAAGAACAAGGTCTGTCTATATTTTACTATTCTTTCTGCTTATGGCGGTTTTGACGGAGCTGAATATGTTAACAGCAAACCCACCGCCAACCCCGCCCGTATCTTTAAAGTATATATCGACCTATATGTTGTTTCGGAGTCTGACGGGGATGTCAGTTCATGTCTCAACTCACATCGGGGTTTCAACAACACACGTCCCTTTCCCAACGCACATATAAGTATAACAATAATGACTAAGAGAATGGCTCCATAGAAGCGCTTGATGCCAAATTATCTTCTTCCCTCTCAGATATCATCATATACTATGTACATGTATACCATTTTGTGTATTAATATTAATTATACGGATAAATAAATACTGTTTGCACCAACAGTGACCAACAACATAAGTTCTCGTATTTTAGGTATGCCATGCACTAGGTCCAATTCCATATCACTTACATATTCCTATGTATTCTCCTCATATTCGTTAAAAGACTTTTTCATAGTATATATAGCGAACACGCGTCGGTTCTCTTGGCACTTCAAACGCTTTGAGTCTTGGAGATAGTGTTAATATATTTACCATGCAGCTTCACGTTTTTTGTGTCTATATTTACTGGATTGTTTATTTATTGTTCACTGATGGGATAACCAAATGATTTCAACACCAATAAGCCGGTGTGATAAGATCGTTTTCCTTTATACTCGCCGGATTCTATATGTTTTGCCAGTAAAGCCCCTGTCACACTCAGGCCGGCGCTCTCATTGCGCTGCAAAAGTATCAAAGCGCCCACCTAAACGCACTAAGGTCTCCAAGAACCGATTGGTGACGCAGTGGACACTGGCTACAACGGGCGAGGATCTCCATGGTCGCCCATAGGTGCCAGAGCGCCAAGCTTGTTTTATGCATACACAAAACAAGCGCAGAGGCTCGGCGTTCTGACCAGGACGTATTACTGTCGCCGTGACAGCGCAAAGCAAAGCGCCAAGCGAGCGACGTGAGCGTTATGTGGACGTAGCAAGAGCGCATATTAGCTTCTCGTGGTCGCAGCAAGGACTTAATCTTGTCTTTTGCGACTACAGTAAGCTTAAGCAAATTCTCACTACGCACGCGAAACGAGAAACTCCCCCACCAGTTATACATGCGGCGCGCGTGACAAGCTATGCTCCTATCCCGCTTATCACGTTTTCATCGCGCTCTTTGTACGACCCATTGCGTTCCTGCTTTGTCACGTCAAGTCTCACGCTCCCACGCGCTCCCACGCGCTCTCACTGCGTTTCCTCCACGCCCCGTAAACGCTCTTAATGCGTTCATGTCGTTGTCATTGCGTTGTTAGTACGCTTTGCGCTGTCATGGCGACGGTACTACGCCTGGTCAGAACGCCGAACCTCTGCGCTTGTTTTGTGCATGCACAAAACAAGCGCGGCGCTCTGGCGCTCTGGGGCGATCACGGAGACCCTCCCCCGTCCTAGCCAGTGTCCACTGCGTCACCAATACGTTCTTGGATACCTTACTGCGCTTTGCTTGGCGCTTTGATTATTTTTCAGCGCAATACAAGCGCCGGCCTGATCGCAGCGGAGTGTGACAGTAGTTTAATCGGACAGCTAATCTATTGCGGAGTGTTGGGTTATTTCCACACAACATAAAAACTGACTATGACTGGAGAACGCAGGAGGCGCTATCTATACTCTCCGCGCCCGCGCAGAGAACGTTTTGCGAACTTATTGAGAACGTACTAGCATCACAATGACAGCGACTTGAACGCACTAAGAGCGTGAGACTTGACAAAGTAGGAACGCAATAGGAGCATACTTTGTTTTTAAAGTTTGACAATTTTCGACAGTTTTCGGCGCTCCTCCTGCGTGTTACTCATATGTTGGTAATTTTGCAGCGCAGTGAGAGCGCCGGCCTGAGTGTGACAGGGGTTTTATATATCATGCATTCCGACAGCAGTCAAATAGGTCAGCTGGTATTCTGCTCAAATCCGCCGCATACAAATGTGAACAGGACGCAAGCTAAAGTGTACGGAGGGACGTGGCTATAGGGTCTCCATTGCAGGAGGGAGTGTCACCCTTAGGATTTCCAACTGCAACCCACCCCCTTGGAACACACCCAAATTCCCAGGTACGGAAATTCAATCTGCACCCCCCTGTGTTGGATTTTTCCAATTGGTACCTCAAGGTTTCCGACTTTTGCAAATTTCCAACCTGAGGTTGGAAAGTTTTCAACCGATAACAATTTCAGTCAAATTGTTTGGCGGCAAATAGGTAAGAATACGACTTTTGGTCTAAAATTAACACTTAATGCTGGTTAGACAACCACTCTACAAGAATAATTTCAACTTATCGTTAGTCTAAATTTCTAAATTATGCTGTCAGGCATGAAATGTCCAACTATTGAGTGACCCCCCCCCCCCCCCCACACACACACACACACACACCCTCACACACACCCATGCGCCACGCCCCGCGTGTACAATGTAATTTAAATTATTAGTTAGTTTTTGGGGGGGGGAATAACGGTTCAAATGGCGGTTAGTTTGAAGTTACAGAAACGATTTGAAACCGGAATATAACTGAACTCATGCGATAGAACATATATAAGATTTTTCCAGACCAATGGCATATATTAATTGATATTGTTTAATACTGTATGCGTCTTTACGTTAGATTGTTTTGCGTATGTATGTGACGCCTATGTGCCATCAATGAACCATACTGTAATTAGTTGATTAGTTGTTGCCTGATTACTCGCAAATTGGCCTATGAAATGCTGATTAACTTGATGTCAAGTATCAGTGTTCTAACACTGAATCTGTTAACTAAGAATGCTTGCGCAACGTTGCTGAATGTCATATCGCTATGCGCGTGTGGACTACTGATTGAGGCCAAAATTAAACGCATTCTTGTTTCCAATTTGCCAACCTACATGTACTTTGAATAAACTTGGCGAGCTGCAAGAATTATGTCACCTTTCGACAAACGAAACATAGAGATACAGTCGTGCACACTGAAGTTAGAACAGTTCAGAAGCTACTGATGTTCAAAGGCAGTTTCGTGGAAAATTGAATCAAATTTGATTCAAAATTCTTCAGAGAATTGTCACTGATCTCTTTATTTGTCGGGTTGGTCCTTGTGTCTCACCGAAGAAATGTGATTAAAGTTCAAACTTTGGAGTCCTATTATATATGGTTTTATCGGACACAGTTGTTTGGATTAAGAAGGATTATTTATTCTGCCATAGATTTGATGGAAGAATTGAAAAAAAGAAACCCTTTAGTATATTCATGTATATAATCCACACCAAGCTCGTTCTCAAAAAACACCAAAAAAAAATTGCAAACAAAATAATAACTCCATGCCTGCCCAGGGGAGGGGGGGGTGAACAAAAAAATTCCGGCACGTATGCCGGGGGTGGGTGGGGTGGTCAAAGCCACCAACAAGCAATTTTTTCCGCAACTAAAAAAAAAATTCCTGCTTGTTTTTTAGTGTTTTGGCAATGAGTTGGGCTTCAAACCCACTTTGAATGAGAGAAATAATGTAATTCTAACTGTAAACTGACTGCAGGCAGTTATCGTGTTGTATTTTGTTGCAAATTTTGAAATCCAAGATGGCCGCTGGCAGCCATGTTTTTTTGGCCGAATGACCTCAAAATGACTCATTCCTATTTACATGTCCATGTTAACATCCATGATAAATAGTATGCACAGAAATTCATATACAGCTGTTTACAGTGAATTTCCCCCCCGCAAATCTCTGTTTTAGTGTTAAAAGGGGGGTGGGGTGTAAAAAAAATGGTCGGAAAAAACTGCCGAAAACGGAAAAAAAATTTGGCGGTGGGGGTGGGTGGGTACAAAAAATGATCGAAAGGGAAAAAATTGCCATACGTGCCTGAATTTTTTTTCCGACCCCCCCCCACCCCCCCCCCCCCCCCCCCCCCCCCCCCCCCTGGCCTGCCTGGGTTTTTTTTTTGCCAACATAAACATCGGAAACAAATAAGTTTATTTATTTGGCCTCGCTAACCACAGTGATTTTTTTCACAATGATCAACAGCAGGTTTATGAACAGCATGTAATCCATTGCATTCTAGGTATGCATAGTGTAATCTCTAATGACAAGTGGGTGCCATGCAAGATATATCCAGTATTCTAAAGAAGCGTAACACGATTCATTCCTGCGAGTCTGTGAATTGGCTCACTGTATTGAGGCGCGTTATATCTGGTAACGTTATTCGGTTTTATGCAATGTGTGTGGAATTCTTGGAACATTTTCAATAATGATATATTATTGTCCATTCGAAGTTTTCACCACATGGCATAAGCCCTGTTGATATGTGTAGTACGTCGGGAAAACTGAGTACACTACATACTGAATTGCACTGAATTGGTGACTGAAAAAACTTTAGTTAGGTGCAAGTGGGAGCACATATATGAATGGACACGTTAACGATATGTTGATCGATGTTGATCGTCTCTCCGAACCCATAGTCATAGCAAAAAATACGATCACGTATTATGCGTTTGTTCGATAAATTATTTTGTATTTGAGAATTTAGAACTTGATGCGCCAAGTATTATCAAAATAGTTGTAAATATCTTGATTTCATACATATTATAGAATAAAAAATGTGAAATTTTGGGAAACTATAGATCATGAGCTAGTGATATAAATACGGAATTTCTTGGTTTTCGAAGGAGTGTTACGATACTGTGTATATATATCCTTGCTGTTCTCGTGGAAATAAGCACTTATTATGCTTATTTTCATAAAACAAGCTGGGAAAATAACACGAATAAACCAACTCACGACTAACCAGATGTGCGCTCTTTATTTTCACTGTGGCCCGTGCCATCCAACGGAATAACGGGTGCAAGTCCACTATAGGCTTATTTCAGAATCAAATAAATCCGATATGAACCTATGTGAATATTTAGATCCAATATGAACCCATTTTACACGAGGATATGTTGGTATACCGACTGGGCTGCAACATATCCTCGTACAAATAGGCTCATGTTAGACCAAAATATTCACATAGGTGTATATTTGGCTTATTTTATTCTTAAATAACCTATATACCCGAGAGTTACGCTATATACCACATTCCCCTCGATGATTTTTACCATATTTATTTTCCGAAATCAATAGACAGTTGGAGTTAATTTACATATATGCGGAGATGAAATCTTCAAATGTTGACGTCATATTGCATCTTGCGGCGTATACTCCGTCTAGTGTGGAACCTTCACAGTCCAAACTTGTAAAATTCAATGTTGGTGCATACGCAGGGTTAGTGTAGATAAAAACATCTTTGGTGCATGACGTCAATGGATAATGGAATATTAGAAGAATCTCGTTTCTGACGATGTTCACAGCTGGAGATAGGCGAGGTTAATAACATTACACATAATTATGTAGATCAATGGGAGTATGTATTCAGAAGTAGTTATCGACTTTGTACAATTTTATTATCTGGTATACTATATGTTTACTATAACATGATTGGGATTTTTTTCTGCCAAACTTTACAGCGTTGTGTATAATAATAAGCTATAAATCATATATACCTCTCCTACCTGCGCACATGTTTAGGGAATGATAAGCGAAGCGTCTTCATAGTGGGGCGTTCATCAAATAGATGCATCGCCGTTGAGATCTCATCAAAACTCATAACTCTTCCTCAAATCGTATCGACATAACGAGTTCACATATGGTCTTCTGGTATATTACTTTACTTTTCAATATATCATTTTGGTGTTATCTGCATCCAGTATCTGTGATGCTATTTCATATTACAGTGGTATATACGGTTCATATGCATGTATAATTCAAGTTATGGCAGAAAATGTGGTGAAACCAAATTACAGTCCCGGATTACGGGTCATTACAACAGTGTACCATGGAAGTTCCCGTATCACATATATAAAACACATAGAAAGCCTCTGTAGTATATATAAGGAGCTCGTTCCAGAGGAATTAAAGTATGACCCAATAGATAACAGATAAGTTTTCTCATAGTTGCTTGATATATTTGAAGTGCTACTGGGAACTGAAAGTCAATAAATAAGATTATTTACTCAGTGTCTGTTAACGTAGTACAGGTTTTACCTACCTTCAGCCAGCCGTATTCCGTTCGGCCAACAAACGGGATCATGGGATATGGCTGGTTTCGGAACAGGTAGAAACCCGTACTACGTGAAAAAATCACGAGGTAACTAATAGTATTAGATTATATATCTACTTATTTGTTACCCTTGCTCTGTATTAATTTACAGCGGAGATTAATAAACATTCATTCAGAGTATATAGCTGAATCCAAATGTAGCAATTGTTATATAAGCGACAATAATCCGAATATACCTTACCTAACAATGTTCTAATGCGAGCCAAACTATATCGTGGGATATTTGGATGAGGCATAACTATAGGAGGGTTATTAAATCGAAATTAGGGATGGTGTCCCGTCACTATGTTGCTATGAGTTTTCGAGGATTCTAGGCTTGCTACTTTGGTTGCATCCTATCTACCATGTAGAGGCTGCGGATCTTTAGAAGTCATGCAGGTCTGGGGCCTTCATCACATTACCATCAACTGACACGTATACACGTAATCACATTGGAGGAAAGTTCCCTTTTTGAAGCTTGTGTCCGAATGGGTTTAGTGCTTCCGATACATTGCTATCTTCAAAGTGACCCCCTAATGATATTATAATTGTATTCATGTTATCGCCAAAATGTACCTATTTTAGAAGGGGCTCGTTTTTGTATTCCTATACCTTTGAGGATATGTCGGCTTGACGTAGAAAGATATATGAGCTATGGTCTTTCCGTCAGAACCTCAGTGCTTATCTCCCCTCCACAATCATCCCAAGATCACATAACAATGTTCTAATGCGAGCAACGCGTTCTTTTGTGGCAACATGGTGCCACATTTGAACACATATCAAACCTGTTCTCGGGTGATATGCAATGTATTCTGGTTGTATAAGTATTGGACTGTACATGCATGTCTCTCTGTGAGGCACATTTCCTTACCTATACATGGAACCTCTAGTCAGTGGTCCGTTGCCTCGCACTCCGCTGTCGCAGATACATATAATCGTTGTATATACTTTCAAATCATTTTTTTCGAATCCACATTCTTGTGTTTGAAGATCTATATATAGTGACCCTGGTGATTTGTTTTCGATATTGTTTTCGTGTTGTCGCAAGACGAAATCATTTTTAAACTGCTTCGTGTTTGTATTCCTGAGTTTGATCGTATGTCGGGTTTAAAATTAGGTCAATCATGGCGGTCGTCTGAACACATCACCAGACGGCCAGAAACACGATGTTTGTACCAATGCTTATCTCCCCTCCCACGAATTCTCGCCGCGATGTTCACTGGCCTCATAACGCAGCACATGCTTCTGATTAACTATCATCTCTGGTGGCTACTTTGCAAATTGAGAAACTCATAATTTAGCTAATTGATTAATCAATATTTACTTGAGGGTCTGCAGCTCATCACACGTGTTACGCATTCGATGCGGTATTAACTTCTTTCAATTTCGCAAGGTTTAGAATGTTTCTTGTGGTTATGGGATTGATTCAAATGAAACAATTATTCTAAATATATAAAGGAAGTTGTGTTTGTTTGGTTGGTTAGGGTTTAGCGTCGTTGTTCTACCCATCGACCAATACAATATACGTCTAGATTCAGATTCATATTCAGATTCTTTATTCACATAAACAATCTCTAGGATCAGTATGCAGGATGAGTTACATAGTATGGACATATATAGTATGGACATATATAGTATGGACATATATAGCTTGTGAATTTTACATGAATAATTATGTACTTGTAGCATCTTCAAATACACCTAAAAAATAAACAATATTTGCCTGGGGCGTATACATGCATTGAATGCATGTCGTTTTCTGTTATGTTCGTGTATTTCTATGTGTATGTAGTTCTTCAGTTTTAGAAGAAATAAACATCTATCTATCGATATATATATATTTATATATTTATCTATCTACACGTATCTATCTCTCAGTCTCAACTTTTGTTACGAATTGAGACGAACTCGCCAATGGTATCACCGATCAAGTTGCAATCGGTTGTATTGTCATTCCGCATTATCAAATGATGTGCCATATCACCACCATGCATGTCAGTATTACTGGTGCAGCAAATACCGCGCGGATGTATCACTAACCACTTAAAGAACAACATATTCTCGTGAAAATAGTTTCATATTGGACTTATTTGATTCTGAAATAAGCCCATGCAGTATAGTGATCTTATACCCGTTACTCCAATGAATGGGGCGGGACACATGCAACGAAAACAAATGCCACGGTATAGGCTTGTATGGAACCTATAGCTCAAATGGTGCCACATTCGACATATTTTTTTTTAATTCATATTAAACTGATATCGAGCTCCAGATAGTTTCACATTGATCTTATTTCGAGCTCCAGATAGTTTCATATTGATCTTATTTCGAGCTCCAGATAGTTTCATATTGATCTTATTTCGAGCTCCAGATAGTTTCATATTGATCTTATTTCGAGCTCCAGATAGTTTCATATTGAACTGATTTCGAGCTCCAGATAGTTTAATATTGAGCTTATGGTCAAGGAGAACAGACTGCAACAAGTGGAACGCCAAGCATGGCATATTATGCCACCGACGCTCAGTTTAGAGTGAGCAATGGATGGAAATACACTTATTTTCTAAATCCAAGAAATGGGTATCCTTTCCCCTTAAAGGTACTCAATCCGATTCGATGGTCCCCATATCAGATTCCGACAATAACAACAACATTTTTTTGTAAATGCGCTTCAGTTATCAGAATCGATTAATTGCCCAAAAATAATGCTAACCACGGTCAACTATATTATAAAATTGCCCAAAACCTGTCATTTATCAACATTTTGGTAGCTGAAATTTTGCCGGTTTGTCAAATATTTGACACAAAAACGCCACTTGATTTTAGAATTATCCATATTCATCCGCAATTTGGTGAGAGAAATTCCTCTCGTCGACTGTTTACTGGGCCACTTAAAATTAAAATTTTAGATTTCAAACATCGATATCTGATCACTCTGAGCTTTGATGGTTGGGATTCTCGACTCGAATCAAATATTTTTTACCCCCGAAGCCAAGGAAATAGTAATTTTCGAGCGTTAATTCGGATTGAGTACCTTTAACTCGGCTGCCAATACACGAAAGCACAAGAAAATCCGGTGATCCATGCCCAATGTACAAGCTGAAATGTGCATAGACAAAATTAATGGTAAAAATTAATGGACGAATGTGGATATCATCCCCCTAACCTGTGCTATCACCTTGCCAAAGGACAACGAAATTTAATAATAAAGACATCCACAGCATAATGTTTGTTGTGGAAGAGTTTTACACTAAATCCAGCAAGTGGCCTTAACTCTGAAACAAAGAGTGCGGACAAAACCTGTACTATGTGGAAATCTTTTCCACAATGGTGCTCTACATGCATACAAAAGGGCATCCAAATTGGACTATCGATACTTGAGCTGTGTTGTGAAATGTTTATTACAGAAGACGGGAGGACGGACGTCCGGACGGACATACTTCACTACATACCCCCCCCCCCCCGAATATTCTGAGAGTCGGGTGCATAATATGCAACTATTAAAAGTGCATAGACACATCAATCAACTGGGTTAACCTCTTTTTCGTGGTTCACAAACAACCGACGCTTATCGGAAATTAAACAGGTTTAGTGCGATATATGGTATGCAGTTATGACACCGAGGAGCCAAACAAAGCTAGCATGATGGCCCTTATACAAAGGAGAACAAGATTTCGTTTCGTGTGATTCCCAACTTACAATTTATGACTCATCGACACTGGGCTTAACAATGATCTTAAGTCTCGTCGACATGATTTAGCACTAACGTTTTCTTCAGCACAGATACCAGTTTTACTCTTGGTGTTTGCGAGGTCATGCACCGGTGGCAGGGGGTGGCGCCCCACAAATCTTATAGTTTTTCAATTTAATGCATGCTTGAAAGTATGTTGAGGTCTTTCCGATGTATCCCGATGTATCCCGATGTACTCCGACTAATATTATGTCTTTCCGATGTACTCCGATTAATATTATGTTTTTCCGATGTACTCCGACTAATATTATGTTTTTCCGATGTACTCCGACTAATATTATGTGCTAACAGTGCAGTTGTTTGACCAAGAGATTAATATTGCCGCCACTATCGAACCAATATTAAAATAACAAGTGAGTTGCTCGCTTGGAAAACACTACATACCATTAAGTAGGTGTTTGAATATTTGTCGACAGTTACAACACCTTTTAATCCACGTGGTGTTGAAATGGAGTTTGATATTCCCAGGTTTGTAAAAATGGTCTGGTCCTGAGAGTGGGGAGCATATGAAATAATAGTAAGAATGGTAGACCCCACTCCCAATGAAAATCCTCTGGGTTTGTGCATTGGGCAATACTAACGGCGATGCTCTACCAGAAAGGATTTTGCACGGCAACAAACCTTGAATACATATAAAGCCTCGGTCAGCTGTTTTCGTTCATGAAGTACGTCACAACTTTCTGCGGTGGCTGATTTATTACAAGATAAAGACTATTTGTCGGAATATTATAAATATCACAGCAATCTCAACCAGTTTTACGACATTAAAGGTGCAACTATAGTTGCCATGATTGTGCCCATCGTCCTAAAATGTGATCCACCCGCAACCCACCCCACCCCCCTACTTGTTCATGACGACCCTTCCATATTAGTCTACAGAGGTGGCGGAGCTGGGGTGGCGCATGGATCTTCCGTCGACTCTGATTTTAGATATGCAGATATACTACGCTTCATCATTCGTCTGACTGCCGATACATTATCAGCTTCATTTTGTTTTCTTTGGTTAAGAATCCTTACTTCTCTCAAAGATGCATATCAGATGACCGTCATGAGATAGATAAGAAGAACCCGCGGATAATTAGTAGATCTGTTTTATTTATGTTTGTGGATTCTTGTTTACCAAACGTTCCCAATTGCCATGGAGAATAGCACACGCGTGATTCACTCGCAGGTGTTGATTCTTGGATGAATGGGTAAAAGGCGAAGCTGTATGCCAATACCAGATGGTTACCACTCGTATCTATATACTTATCTCCAGTTACTGTGCACAAAGAACCTGAGTGTTTCGTGAGGTTGCAGATACTCACAAATACTTGGTATATACGCTAAAAACCTTTCAAATTTGCCGTTGGCGAAATTGATAATATATCGTATGTCCTAGATGTTCAACCGACGTGTTCCACACTTTCAGCAATCCAATATACGAGATGCAACCATTATGCATACAATGATTCTTTTATCGTCTTTGTGCCAAACATATAATACGGTCTAACATAGAATCTTTCCATGGAAGGTACACTGAGATACAGTGGCGCCGGTGCAAATTGAAGAGGGTTATCACCCCCCCCCCCCCCCCCTGTCCTCCTCCAAAGGAGTGGGTCAAAGTACCCTTTCATTCCGACTATAATGACAAGTAATTCCTCATATATCCGGATTATCAGCCCAGACAGCATTGTTCTGAAAGCAATAATTATATCCATTCGTGGTTATATATAGTACGAACTTGAACCTTGATAGTGCTTAAAAAATGCTGAATGATTTACTATAGGGTTTGCTTTTTCAACATTAATCCCACAGTTCACGCTAAAAAGATACCCCCTTTCTGGAAGTTACCATCCCCAAGCTGCATTTGGTTGCTGTTATTTAAACATATTTATCGATCATCATGAGCGACAGTTTTACCAGATGCTCTGTGTTGGTATGCCCCGCCATAAAAATTAAAACGATACTCTCTCTCTCGTGGAGAGCGTTTTGTCACCATGTCCTTACGATGTTATAAGCTACCACTGGAACATCTTATCTTGCTATGCGTCCCGTTGAGTATAATATAAAAATCACCACGTCTGGACAAAAAAAGGGGTTTTCCCCCCTCCAGTCATTTTGCATGGAGATCAAATGGCAAGTGAAATTTGTGTGTGTGTGTATATATATTAATTCAATGTTACCCCCCAACGCACTCTATTGGACCACACCCAGCGTGTCGACGGAGAAACTAAACGAGATTACAATAGCTGTTTTACGAATTATCATGACACGTGGTGTTAAAATCCAAACACTCAGTGCTTTGTAGAATAGTTTATGTGCGCAACCTATCGTACACTCATCTTGAAGATAGGTCATTATGCGTGCAATCTTCGTGAAACGCCAAGCTCAAAGAAGTGAGTCTGACAGGCGTTTCCTCTACAGCTGCCATGCATTTGTTGCTCAGATTACGATCGTCGATAATTAGTTTTCTACTTGACGAAATATGTCGGAGCAACACAATTCACAATTAAACGGTATATTTATAGTTTAAGTCCTTAATGTAATATCTTCACTGCGTGTACACAGAATAGTCAGCAACGCGTGCAGGATTAGACACAAGCTGACAAGCAACGGAACTGTGCACACCCAGTCTTTCGCAGAGCATATATATGCAAAGCATTACATTGTGTACGCCCACGCAGTGCCGCTGTGAATTCAGATGTAGATGTCTTGGTTTTCCCCATACAAAAATGCAAATTCAACTATCTTCATTCAGATCACAGGATGGTCAGCTTGAAACAATAAAGAGCGTGTTTTGTCAGTCTATTTCTGATATGGTAATAATAAAGAGCGTTCGCCTCTCTTCGAAACATTTGAAACGGCTACAATTTGAAACAGCTGGAAATGCAATGACTTATGTCTGTTTATTTCAGAGTGTATTATATATAACATACATCTATCGATATCGTATTTATCAACCCCACATGTACATTGTCCTATATAACTACCGAATTACCTGTAAATAATTTGTTTATGGTTGAAATGAGTCATGTCTTGAAGACGCGGTGTGCGAAATAGCATCAGTCATTTTACCGTATCTGCTAGATAGCTTTAAGCCATCGGTGAGATCTAAGAAGCATTCACTGGCATGTGGCTTTCCTATCTTGACATTTGAGATTACCGTTATATAAATTCACCTGGAGGTCGGATTTCGAATGGTACTCATACAACTCTACTACTCAAAGAAAATGTGTTCCCACGCACGTGTGATAATATTTGCCTAGTAGTTAACCACACATAAGGCACAATATTCGTGTAGAGATCGGGGATAAATCTCACAATCTTATAAGCATAATAATAAGGAATGAGTTTCCATTAGTGTTTAGGTTACAGACTACAGTGGTGTAAATATGGCTTGGATCGCCCTCGCGATCGGACGCGGGTCGTAATAATATAATCCATATATGAGAGAATAGAATAGACAATGGACCCTGATTGGCAATAGCCATGTGTGTATTTAGCATAACAAATACAACATACCTCTATATACCAGAGATATTGTACAGATATATATGTCTATACCCTATAAATATCCAAAGGTAAAATATACATTAGCACAAGAATTAACCCTTTGTAGTGAAGTTTGAATGTTGTGGTGTGGTCAGAAAAATTACATTATTTTTACACAAGATTTAAAGGCGAATTCCCTGCCTGCCGGATATGATTTTTGTTTTTGCATAAAAAGTTACCGCAAATGTCAATCTTTGAGATTTGAAGAAAATTCTGGACCTGGGCTTTATATTGTAAACAGTATACACTAAAACGTGTGCACTGAGGCCTATGGAAAACATTTACACAACCACAAGTCGTGTAACCTACAGTAATGCCCTAATTAATCGACTCTCTAACCACAGCAGAATTATGGGTAACTTTTCAGGATTTAGTCGGAAATATGGCTTGTTGCCATTCATCGGAAAGCTTTCGGCGAGAGCTTTCCGATGAATGGCAACAAGCCATATTTCCGACTAAATCCTGAAAAGTTACCCATAATTATGCTGTGGTTAGAGAGTCGATTAATTAGGGCATTACTGTATACTGAATTGTAACTCAACTTCGCCCAAAGCTGCTTGCAAGGCACGTCCTGATTGGCCAGTAGCATATGTTTCAGTGGGTATATGTTTTCGACTTTTTGGTACGGTACAATTCTACGTGTACTACAAAAATCTTGGTATACAATAAATGCAATGTCACAAGCGTCTCACACTTTCATGATTCAAACCACATACGAATCTGTTTAAATCATGCTAAAGACGCTGTTTGACAGAGACCTGGTATGTGGGTGGATATGGAACAGATTCGCGTTCACCCGTATATTCGTTGGCTCTATGTGATAATCGGATATCACAGAAAAGGTGGGGTGGGATCCGAAACCTAAAATTAAGCTACTTCATTCCTCTGGACCTCCTCGTCTACACGGCGTGCATGGTGTATATATATATATATATATTTTATACCCACTCTATTTTGTAAAAGAATTTACTTATACTCTTTGGCGCCAATAACAAATGCATCTGGAGATTTATCAGCATTGTTCTCGCGGCAGCTGATATTTCTTTGTAATTGCCTGATTCTTCGTCCGCCTGGTGCGGGTGTACTGCGGGTGTATTGCGGGTGTATTGCCAAAGTTCGTGCGGATATACTACCACCGACGTGGAGATAAGAATAGACAACATAAAGTGGTGGTGTTATCGTGTATGCATGGGGGGCATTAATCAACCCACTCACTCTGTGTTTCGAATTTCCATTTAGTTTGATGGAATATACATCCTTTACTCGTCACAGGAACCAGTCTATAGACGGGGACGTGGCCACTCCGACCCCCCCCCCCCAGCTGTTCCCATTAAATTACCATTTTATCAATATCTCAATAATTCCAACATAATATGCATTGACCTAGCTCAATGTATTTAAATGTGAATTGAAAAATAATAATTTTACTCATCAATGCTGAGCTGACGTCGCACTTATAGGGCACCACGCATTTATGAGGGTATCACCCCCCCCCCTTTCGGTACGCGGGATTCAGGGTGTTTTGAAGCCGTACGCGGGATTCATACCCCCGAATTAACTGGTATTCGGGTTCAAGCAAAACATCTTGGACGCAGGTTTTGATGGCGCAAAGTAATATTTTGTGCTAGTTATCTGTATGAATGAGTGGGTAGAATAGCTTCTTGTGCATATTCGACCACCATGCCATCATAATGTATCATTAATGGTATCATAACGGCCTCATAATGTGTCTATGTAACTTCTGCTTGTATCTGTCTGATATTAAAACAGTCAATTTGTATGTCATTTATCGCATATTATTTCTTAACATGTATTCAGGATTCACCCCCCAAAATGAACTGGTATTCGGGATTCACCCCCCCCCCCCCCCCCCCCCAAATTAACTGGTATTCAGGATTCAGGGGGAGGGGGGTAATACCCTCATTTATATGTGCAAAATAAATATTCCAAGGAGAGGCGGATTCCGGTCGCTTGTCGTCTGTACAACACATAATTTACATTGGAGAGGTACTGTTATGCTCTCCTTAAATGTCGTGTGGGCCCCCCCCCCCCCCCCCCGGCCACAACACCATCCCACTTATTGTTCGTGTGCTTGTCATTTGATCAGTGTGCTGATAATATTAGCATAATAGCATGGCGTTTAAGTCCGTATTATATACTTCAAAATTGTATCACATGTTTGCCGGCCGAAGTGGAGATTTATCAATGTTTACTAATCTAGACTATATTTTCATTCATTTGTATCTGACTTGTAAATCATGCTTCCCTGTAACCGGATAACCGATAATAAACAGTGTTTACATGAGATCTAAGAATATTGTATCTGGCTATCTTGTAACACAATGATATTTGAGGCTGTTATGTAACCCGATGTTAACCATATATATTGTCAAAGTTCCATATATTTTGATGTACTGATATCGGTATTTAACCAATAAATCATTGAATATATACCTTCCAAAACGACTCGTAATATACAGCGTTCAGATCAAGCTAAAGTAATGTATCGTTTTTGGCAAGTTCGCGGAATGAAATCAATTCGGCGAATACGTGAAATATTTATAAACGCACTCTTTATACCTCAGGGGGAAAACTCACTAAATTGAATTGATCGCTTCAGAAGAAAACAAGTAGCTATTTGTTTACATCGGCGTGGAAATTGAATGTGGGTCATGACATAATGGGTCATTTGTCGTAGATTTACAAGTATATAGGCATTGTTCAAAGTGTCCTAATCAACAAGAGAGCCATTTATTGAAAGTCATGTATGTCTCTGATCATATATCTCTACAATAGTAGCACAACATAATGTTTATAGATGTAACACGTCTGTTTAAGTCATTATATTTATACGATATAAAAACTCCTAAAAGCTTAAATAAAAAGTACAATGCATGAAAAAATGTGTGTTGTGTATTTTACCTTGGAACAACGGGCTTTATTGGAATTATTTGGAACTTATTTCTGCAGGTCTGCCCAAATAGATTACATTGTAGACCATTCGTGAGTACTGAGTATATGTGACCCGCCATATCAAATCCAGTCGTAAGTCGGGATTTTTTTACCCTGTGCCAATGCATTCTCTTATATATGGTCGCCTCGCATATATAAGAGAATGCATTGGCCTAACAATTTTTAATCATTTTTTTTAAATAAATGTTTCTTACAATTTTTAGGACATAAAATAAAAAACATCCATTACCCTGCAGGGAGCCCCACATATATATAGAAGCATATAGAAGAGTGTCGTCTGCTCATGTTTGTCTGGAGCTCTGTATGGGTTAAATTATAAAA
This sequence comes from Siphonodentalium dalli, assembly GCA_032622095.1. Classification (NCBI taxonomy): domain Eukaryota; kingdom Metazoa; phylum Mollusca; class Scaphopoda; order Gadilida; family Siphonodentaliidae; genus Siphonodentalium; species Siphonodentalium dalli. Next base: position 30,793,144 of record CP136061.1, read on the forward strand.
TTGTTAAAGAATACAAGAAAAAATTATTAGAATTGTAAAAAATTGTTAGGCCAATGCATTCTCTTATATATGCGAGGCGACCTATGGTCGACTCGCATATATAAGAGAATGCATTGGCACAGGGTAAACAAAATCCCGACATACGACTGGATTTGATATGGCGGGTCACATATATATGTGCGTTTTCAGTAGAGCTATACGAGTGGGGTATCCCTGGGGCCTGGGTATATACTCACGCCATACTGTGTATATATTATTAAAATTAGCAAATGTCAGCTAGGTTTAGATCAGATAACTTCTAAGATCTCCCTGCAATTGTATTGAGTGCAGGCTGTAACTTGTATACCCTTGCCAAGGGCATATATGTTACAAATCAATTGCATGGCATTGGTATAGATATACGTATATACGGTATAGATGTGTACTATGTATATACGGTATTGTCTTTGAAATGTCGTTTATATCCACAGGAGATATATCGTTCCTCGAGATAAGGAGAGATGAGATAAAGATAAATGTGGAGGGTATACTCCGGGAGGGGGTGTCTCTCGGTTTCGTCTAAAGGACAGTTGTCTTTGAAGTTGGTATATCTCTTCCGGTCCACGATTACAACAACATATATTTTTTTTTTTTATAAAAACCCGATTCCAAGACTATAAAACCTTTTTTTGTGAATAAAACAAAGACAAAATTGAACAATGGGTAAATTATGTGTCTATAAAAGGCACAATAAAGTGGTTTATTCATGCGAAATAAAGGATTCAGATGGCATTTTGTCTTGATGGAGAGTGCTAACAAGATAGAGTTCTCCCCTTGCTATGCTCCGAATGCGCCTGGCGTTTATTTTCTAAAAATAGCTCGTAAAACTCTCCCGAAAGATTGTATCTATTATACCAGGAACGACGTATAAATAAAGTGAGCGAGATGTGAGCGAATTGGAAGAATGTCACGTGATCTCGAATAGGTAACTATGTTTGTATTAGCATTCCCTCACTAATTTATGAATAAAATAAATTATACCAGAAAAAAAATCGAAATAAAATCAACATTAATTAATAGAAGCGTTTTCGGACATGTGATTTTAATTCATATCTATTATTTTACACACCGAAGACTATATAAAACTTGTTAGGACGAGATAGACCATCTTCAAGTAACCAAATGGTCAACTCTCTGTATATACCCCAAAATTAAGTTATAATGCATTTCTTAAACACCATACAATTACAATGTGTATGATTTCTTCAGATATCGACTATCAAAAGAGGGAATGATTAACATTTTGAGTTTTTGTCAGGCGACCAATAACTCCAATGATTGTCAAATTATATATAAAGATTATCAATGCATGCGTTCGTCTTTCATTGATAGTCGCTGATATATACGTCATCAATACGTATAACGGGCGTTCGTATTTCAAAAAACAGAAGACAATTAAGAGTGTTCTCAGTGGTAGAGGGGTAATGTCGCAAGAGCTATACTCGTCCTTGACCTCGATCAATGATATACTCGTCGCGCGGGCATCTATAATCTCAAATCGACTCCAACCACCCCGCGTGTGCAATTTAACTTATATATCAAGATGTTCCACACACTTTAGTGTTCTAGAAACCACCCGAAATAGATCCGTTCATCAGTTGAATATAACGTGACTGCAAATTCTGAGGTGAAGGTCGAGTATAGCTCTTGCGACTTTACCTCTCTACCGTTCTCAGATATGCGTTTCTTTGCTCGTTTTCGATTTATTACTTATGTATGTTGTCGTGGATTGACACGATGCATGTGTGAAGAATTCTGTTGTTTGCAAGTAGCTTTCATTTTTCTTTTGCTTGGTATGTTGGAAAATTGAGGACATTTTGACTAATTTGCCATGGTGCCAAATCAGACGGGGTTCTTTAAATTACACAATACGTGTATAACGCAAATTATCGTAGCTGGCTGGTAACCAACTAAACCAATGTACCATTGCGCTATCTATATATAACTAGGAAGTTTAGTGAAGATAAAAGAATTTGGTTATTTGGAAATAATTATGTCTCTTTAGTATCTTTGAAAGAAAACTGACCATACTGACCATACAGAGATTTTGTGATAATTAGCTGTTATATTTCAAATTGATAAAAGCACGTACCTTTTTACTCATTTTGTGTCTTTTTCGTTGATTCTAAGGACAGAGGTTCCTTCCGTTCGCCTACTCCCTCCTCGCAGAAAATATACCAACAATTGACGTAGGTGGAAGCACCAACGCACTGTCAATACCGACAAACAATAATAATCAACGCGTATCTCTGTGGAGGTTAAATGGTTGTGTTAACGCGGGCGATGATAGATGTTCTGCGATGAATTATAAGAGGTTTGGCCTTAAGACACCCGGTATCTGTACATATGTTCTTGGAATTAAATTGAATGTTTTGCCGAATGGTAGCAACCACACCTGAGTGGTAGATAGAATCACCCATTAATGATACGAGTTTGGCGCATGTAATTACGAAAAGTCTGGTTTTGTTGTCTCTGGCGAGGGATTCTGTTTCATCTTGGCATCAATGAGGCTCATAATGATACATTTTCAACTGGTTTGAATACAGACCCTGCATGCCTTCGTTATCTGTTGCAGGCCAATTCATCTGGGTACTCTGGTGATGAATATTGCAGGTACACGGAAGGGACGTGGTGACCGGATGGAGGTGGGTTGTTGGGTTGTTTTCAACAGTTGCGAACTCCACACCTGTCACATCAGTTGGAAATTTCAGACCCGTTTTAGTAATATAAATCACGATAATTTAATTTTCTAACTAGCATTTATTGTGATTTTTTTCAGATCAAAGGTCTAATATTTTCCTAATTTGTGGACTGATATGGCTTATAGATGGACAATTCTAACCATATGTTGATTGCATTGTCAGATAACTGCCTGTTTTTGGAATTTGGTCGGGCGTTAAAAATGAGAGCACCTATATGATAATAATAAGATTGAACCTGTGACCCCAGTCACGGGAGAGGTATTGTTGGTATCATTAGCGCGCGCCGCGTGTATACTGTTCTCCAATGTTTTTTATATATGTGGTCCGATAGGCATTTTATTTATATATAATGGGTTTTCCGGTTTAAAAGTCGAACTGCGCGATCAGGAGGCCGGGTCCGGTAAAATGTGTAGTTGGGAATTTCTATTTCGTTTATTGTCCTATACATTATTATGCCAATAATGTTGATTTTTGGTTTGTGACAAGCTATGTCACTTACCAATAAAAGAAATTTGAAATGATAATTTGTAAGTCTTATATTTCAACTTTTATAGATATTTTTCGTTCTGCAGCCCACTGATGGTTGTGATCGGAGACGGCCGAGTCGGCCGCCGGTTCGATAATTAGGTGCTGGTTGTTATTGTTATTTTAACGGAATTCTGAGTTGGTCATTCGCGAAACCAACATATTTTATATTCTATAATTACAATCGTGGGTATATAATATATGATATTGAGCGCGTTACCATTTCTGACTATGGTTTTCTTGTATTAGACTACCGAGAGACCAAATTGTTTTATATGGCGGGACGCCGAGACAATGTATGCCGGTGATAAAGAGCGTTTATAGTCTACTTCATATTAACAGCGAATAATAAAGAGCTGTCCTCAACTACACAGTTGTGTGGTCTCTGGCGAGGGATTGTGTTTCATCTTGGCACCAATAAGGCTCATAATGATGCATTTTAACCCTTTACCCAACAAACCGGCCAAAACCGGCCAAATAAAGCTTCAACAGCCTAAAATATCTTCGGTCTGTCTCAATAAAACCATACAAATATGGATATCATTGGAACCGGCTCCTTGACCACATTGTGATAGTTACAGTTATGCCCTGTGCCAATGCATTCTCTTATATATGCGAGTCGACCATAGGTCGCCTCGCATATATAAGAGAATGCATTGGCCTAAAAAAAATCTTTTTTTAACACTTTTTACCATTTTTTCTTACATTCTTTAACAATTTTATAATTTTTAATGTGTTAAGCCAATGCATTCTCTTATATATGCGAGGCGACCTATGGTCGACTCGCATATATAAGAGAATGCATTGGCACAGGGCCCTTCTGTTGGGTAAAGGGTTAAACTGGTTTGAATACAGACTCTGTACACGTGCCTTCGTTGTCCGCTGCAGGCCAATATATATATGCATGTAAGGGTGTAAGCGTTTTAGATGATGTATATTCCAAGTTCGCGAAAGAGACTTGTAAATGCGTCATACGATCTGACACACCAAACCACTATTTTTACGTTTTCTACACCGGAAAATTTAACCAATTACGCTATAAATTTACCCTTGGCAAAAGTTAACAGGAACAATTGAAACCCGATGATTTATTAAGTCAATCCTGCGCGAATCCAAATGCGCCTAAAACATTACGCGTTTGTCTTTCCAAACCCAAATGACGTATCGATGTTGTTATGAGGTTGCAGTTATACGCTGTTGCGCATTCACCGAGAAATAACTGCAACTAGCCATGTGGGCGCCGACCAATCAGAATGCTGGATTTATTGATAATAACACTTAGTGTGTAAATATAGTCACATCAAATTTTTCATGACCCTTTTCTGACTTTAATTTCGGTTTTTAGTGTCCATTCTCGTGCTGTATTGTTGGCATAAGACGTTCAATACTGTTCATCACAGTACCATTATATACATACCTTTATTTCCTCCGTAATACAGAGAGCTTACATTTTGACAGACAATAAACAAGAACGCAATACAAAGAAAATGAGTATTTACAATCGAGCATCTCGGCACTGTGTTCACAGGCTCGATAATATCAATAATTATGACATAAGTTATAACTTTAGCTTCGTCGTATTTTTCATCTTTTTGTCATTTTTGACAATCATCGTTTACCCCTAAAGAAGTATATAGTAGTGAGCGCGCATCTCCGTTCAGTGAACTATTTAAGGTCCTATAGTTCAGCACAATTAATATGGGGAAAGTGTGCCTTGTATAGATTCTCAACAACCGATGATATGTTCTAAAATTGCCCAAAAAAACTGATCATCAAGATGTTTTATCCTGAATGCCCGACTTGGTTCAACCGTCTTTGGTCTAATGTCGATATGCGCGACTTCTTTCTGTCTTCGCTTCACAATCACAGTTGCTTATCTGTTCCCCGAAGATCAGTCCTGTCCCGTTTTATGTTCCACTTCGAAGATGATTTCTGTTTTCCTTCTTGGCGATTTTTGACAAGATGGAGGCACCCGCACTAAAAAAGGTGAGCTGGTCAATAATTTCTCGAAGTGAGATTTATTTTCCTACAGAGGAAATAAACTTGCTGATCAAAGAAGATGGTGTAATGTCTACCAATGGAAGGGCGGTCTGTCGGACCGCGAGATTCGGTGTGAAGGCATAGGAGTTCGCCCACAACTCATGTGCATATCATTTGAATGACAACATGTCAGTTATCGAACTGGCGAACGACGATATTAAGAGCCCCAGTGCAAAGGTCGTGCGTGAAAGCACACCGATGAATGATTTACACTGCGACAAGAAGGCTTTATTAAAAAATGACACATATATGGCTATATGGACGTCGGCATCGACATACAAAATTCGCCATGGGAAATTCAACACGTACATGATAACAGAGATGCGATATCTTATTCCGCAAGTGTTTGTTGAACTCCGTGAAGCCGGGATATTGGATGACTGGTTGACGATTTCCCACAGCCAACATCGCTTGTCTGACAGAAAACAAATATAGGCCTGAATAATTTTAAGTTATATAAGAATGTCGGGTTTGTAACGTCCAATATGCTCAGTGTTCTCTCTAATCAAGCTCATGCATGTATGTATAATAACGGGTAGTAATTGTCGAAGTAGGAGGGAAAGGACCCGAATCCGATGCGTTTTAAGCCCTCAGATATTTGATTATTCATCAAAGAAGTGGAATAGCAAAGAAGTGATCATGGAAACAAAAATCGTCTAAGAAGTGGGACATTTTCTGGTGAATTGCCCTGCATTTTTCACATGGAAGCGGTTATACGAACGTGATGATTTGCTGCATGTATAACAAGTATAGTACATATTATAAATCTGAAGATTCCATTACGATATTTCAGCTGGTTCTAAGAAATTAACTCGACATTTCACCATTGCATTAACACACCAATTAGATGAAATGCCACTTGAGCGAAATAAGAGTGAAATAACAGTTCGACACGGGCTGTATTCATTTATCATCCTCAAAATAACCAAAATACATTTTAACAAACTCGCCTGCCAGCCATTTTTTCTCGTTTTTCCACATTTGCAACTTCCAAAGAAATTTCAAAATCGGAACCGAATGGGGACACGATCACAATCGAAGTGGAACATAAAACGGGACAGGAATTATTTTCGGGGAACAGATTAGCAACAGTGACAATACACTCGATGTCACACATTTTTTTTACATATAATGTCCATGTGAATTCCTTGATGTTATCACCACTTTCAATGGATACATGTACACATAATTTTTTTTCTTCGAGATAAATAGAGGAGTGGTCTTGACCATTTTTTGTATATCATATGTAAGTAGACGATGTCAGCTTCGTGTTGCATTACTGCAACCAATGTAGCATATCTAATAAATGTTCCATTTCCACAATTATCGGATAGTTGGAAAAAAATCAAAATTGTTTACCCCAAAGGTTTACCCCCATAACCTTTATATGCATCCTATTTAAAACTGGAAAATTTGGAACATACTTATCGTTGAAAAAGGTTTTGCGACATTTATAACAGGTTGTCATAATAACAATGATTATACATATATACGTCTGGATTTAAAGTACATGTCATACAAAACGAATTTCAAAAAGTTATATTGTGTTCCATGGTAATAGGTATTTCTCAGAGTGTTCTGCCTTTTCGGCAATTTTATCAAAATTAGTTTGAAGTACACGTATGCAGCTATCACAATATGTATAAATCATTACAGTAACCAATGTAGTATCTAATGTTCCAATTCCAAAATTATCGCATTTTTTGTGTGCAAATATCAACATATTTCACCCCAAAATGGCAATAAACCCCCATAGCCTGTATGTGTATCCAAGTTACTAATGGACTAATTGAAAGATAGTTATCGTGGACAAATACCATCAAGACATCTTCAACGTCTGTTTCTGTCCTAGAGTGTGATTAATTCGTTTGTACCATCTGCTGAATGGTTGTATCTCAAAATGTGTCTACATCGTTTACACGCCGTTTCCATGACAACGGCACCACTTTGAAATTTTACAGCAGGGTGGAACATGAAGCTGACATACGTTACATACATGAAGCTGACATACGTTCCATACGTTACATGTATATAATTTTTCTGTTTCTGTAAACAAAAATTAAAACTCGAAAAATAAGCCCCGTTTGGGGCCCAAGACTCCTCCGCTCGTATACAGCTTCTCCAAGTCTAATTAAATATGTCGTTATAATGTTGTCTTACATTGAAGCCCCGTGTATAATATACCTTTCTATAGCAGACTTTACGCCCAGATCCAGATGCGGGATTTTTTGTCAGTTTTAATCGATTTTTCCCAACAATTCATTACATGATACTATATACATATGAAAGATAAACATATTATGGTCACAATGCTGTATTATAATATACCTTCCATGTTAAATTGCGCATGGAATATGCCACATAATTACGAGTAACCTCTGTCTTTTTACATTCAATTCACAATGAAAATAAGTTCGTATTTAAGTAAACAATGTGACAAAATATATTGCTCGCATTACATCACTACTTTCAGTTGACAAATCGTGTAGAGTTCAGAACAAATATAACATTTTCTATGGAATAAATCGGTTTACTGTCACAATTGTGACATTTTATTGCAGTTATGGAGATTTTAAGTAAGCGAGTCAACAACCCTAAGCCCCGATTTAGAAAGATATTATGTGACCCGCCATATCAAATCCAGTCGTAAGTCGGGATATTTTTTTTATCCTGTGCCAATGCATTCTCTTATATATGCGAGTCGACCATAAAAATTACAACAAAAATTCCTTTGAAGTGGAACCTTCTCTTTTACATTTCACAATTCCATCAATTTCGATCACACTCATCTGCAACTGTAATATTCCTTACGTTAAAATGAAGTCTACGTGAATCTCTTGGATCCGCCATATCAAATCCAGTCGTAAGTCGGGATTTTTTTTTACCCTGTGCCAATGCATTCTCTTATATATGCGAGTCGACCATAGGTCGTCTCGCATATATAAGAGAATGCATTGGCCTAACAATTTTTTATCATTTTTTTTAAATAAATGTTTCTTACAATTTTTAGGACATAAAATAAAAAACATCCATTACCCTGCAGGGAGCCCCACACATATATAGAAGCATATAGAAGGGTGTCGTCTGCTCATCTTTGTCTGGGGCTCTGTATGGGTGAAATTATAAAATTGTTAAAGAATACAAGAAAAAATTATTAAAATTGTAAAAAAATGTTAGGCCAATGCATTCTCTTATATATGCGAGGCGACCTATGGTCGACTCGCATATATAAGAGAATGCATTGGCACAGGGTAAACAAAATCCCGACTTACGACTGGATTTGATATGGCGGGTCACATATACATGTACACGGCGCTTCACCGTAAAACAGCATTATCTCAACCGATTCAGCAAGCTGGTTTACGTCGAGGAAACTTGAATTACCAGATAATCAAACAGTTTTCCAACTACTAAGGTCCTTGACAGAAAGAGAGTCTTGCAAACTGTTAAAAATTACAACAAAAATTCCTTTGAAGTGGAACCTTCTCTTTTACATTTCACAATTCCATCAATTTCGATCACACTCATCTGCAACTGTAATATTCCTTACGTTAAAATGAAGTCCACGTGAATCTCTTGGATCCGCCATATCAAATCCAGTCGTAAGTCGGGATTTTTTTTACCCTGTGCCAATGCATTCTCTTATATATGCGAGTCGACCATAGGTCGTCTCGCATATATAAGAGAATGCATTGGCCTAACAATTTTTTTTATCATTTTTTTTAAATAAATGTTTCTTACAATTTTTAGGACATAAAATAAAAAACATCCATTACCCTGCAGGGAGCCCCACACATATATAGAAGCATATAGAAGGGTGTCGTCTGCTCATCTTTGTCTGGGGCTCTGTATGGGTGAAATTATAAAATTGTTAAAGAATACAAGAAAAAATTATTAAAATTGTAAAATATTGTTAGGCCAATGCATTCTCTTATATATGCGAGGCGACCTATGGTCGACTCGCATATATAAGAGAATGCATTGGCACAGGGTAAAAAATTGAATTAAAGCGGTGAGAAAATCCAGGAAGACGCATTCGATATGTACGTAAAATATATATCACTTATAACACTTGCGTGATCTTATTTGTTCACATAAATCTCGCATTCGTTCATTCCACAAGCACATGGACGTAATTATATTTATATTTCAAGTTCTCATTCATTGGAGTGGGTTTATTGGTGTGTGGTCTACATTGTTTATATTGTGCATAATCGCAAGCAAATGGATATCTCGCAGGAACTTTATCAGGTTTTAAATTTTGGTCGGTTATAAGTTTGTCTTACCAGCACCATAGCAATGTAGCAGGACCCACCAGCATCAAAACAAACTAGTATAGCAGGACCACTTTACCAGGGGTGATGTAAACACTTCGGGCATTCAGACTTGTTCGGTTGGCCTCATATAAACAGGTCAGCCCCTATATTGAAAATTCATGCACATATTGTCACTATATGAGCACTATTGCTAAGTTCAGTTGCTAAAGAGGGCGGTGTCCTGTAGGTTACACTGGTGTAAATATGTTTCGGAGTGACATTTAGCGGATAGGAGAGAATAAAATAGACATTGGGCCCTGATAGCATTGTGTGTGTTTTGCATAAAAAAAATGATCGAACCTCTTCCCTGTGATTGCTAAAAAAAATAGCCATTGGCACATGAATTAACCCTTTTAATGAAGTTTTTTATTTTGTGGTGTGGTCTAAAATATTTTGCTAATGCGGTTCTGAAACTACTTACGAAAACACAACATTTAAAGGCGAATTCCCTGCTAGACGGACATGATTATTTTGCATAAAAAGTTTCCGCAAATGTGTTTCCGCAAAATGTCAATCCTAGGATTTATATTGTAAACAGTATACGCTGAAACGTTAGCTCCAGTGTAACCTGCATACCAGTGTGAATCACTCTCCATCGTAATCAGTTCTCGGCTCTCCATAACACATGATATCTAGGTTTGCGACGCTGTGTGAGCTTCTCGGCTCTCCATAACACATGATATCTAGGTTTGCGACGCTGTGTGAGCTTCTCGGCTCTCCATAACACATTATATCTAGGTTTGCGACGCTGTGTGAGCTTCTCAGCTCTCCATAACACATTATATCTAGGTTTGCGACGCTGTGTGAGCTTCTCGGCTCTCCATAACACATGATATATAGGTTTGCGACGCTGTGTGAGCTTCTCGGCTCTCCATAACACATTATATCTAGGTTTGCGACGCTGTGTGAGCTTCTCGGCTCTCCATAACACATTATATCTAGGTTTGCGACGCTGTGTGAGCTTCTCGGCTCTCCATAACACATTATATCTAGGTTTGCGACGCTGTGTGAGCTTCTCGGCTCTCCATAACACATTATATCTAGGTTTGCGACGCTGTGTGAGCTTCTCGGCTCTCCATAACACATTATATCTAGGTTTGCGACGCTGTGTGAGCTTCTCGGCTCTCCATAACACATGATATCTAGGTTTGCGACGCTGTGGGAGCTTCTCGGCTCTCCATAACACATTATATCTAGGTTTGCGACGCTGTGTGAGCTTCTCGGCTCTCCATAACACATTATATCTAGGTTTGCGACGCTGTGTGAGCTTCTCGGCTCTCCATAACACATTATATCTAGGTTTGCGACGCTGTGTGAACTTCTCGGCTCTCCATAACACATTATATCTAGGTTTGCGACGCTGTGTGAGCTTCTCGGCTCTCCATAACACATTATATCTAGGTTTGCGACGCTGTGTGAGCTTCTCGGCTCTCCATAACACATGATATCTAGGTTTGCGACGCTGTGTGAGCTTCTCGGCTCTCCATAACACATTATATCTAGGTTTGCGACGCTGTGTGAGCTTGGTATTTACTTTGTTTACTGATCCAGCTCATCGATTGTGGGGAAATCCCCGTGCGCGCGCTACATAATTATTGTTTATCCTATTATCGTATTTCTTGGTAATAGTATCATATCACGTGTCTTCTTCATTCAATGTATAAAAAGGAAATTATGAAATCGAGACAATTATAACATGCACGAACGAACAATAGCAATGGTTGTTGGAGTAACTGACTTGAATTCCTCAGATTGCGCTGATCAGGCTATAACACCGACTGCATCAACCTGCAAGATGGCTGGGACTCAGTGGACATTAGACAGCAAACAAGGCGACGAATGCGAAGACGCGCCAGATGGTCGTTCCGGTTCTCGGTGTCCTACCAGTGAATTTATCAGCCCGGAATCATTCCTCTTACATGGTTCTAGTGACAACAAACCAGAAGGAACAAGAAAACGCTCAAACTCGCAACGAGGTATTTCATGCGACCCGGTATGCCATGATGCCCAGCGGTCTACCACAAAAAGGACTCGAGTTTTAAATCACACTCGCACATGTCTACGACAAGGACATTTATTCGTTTGTATTTTCTGTGAAATAGCAACGTGCTATTTGCTTCCATTTAGAGGCGGGGTTTCATGCAATTCTCAAGGAAATTCACGGACATTGGACTTACGTTGTACCTGTATGGTTAAGGCCAAGCGTTTCTTCGATGAATATATATTCATTCTGGGTGTGGATTCGACCGGCAAATCATGCATGATGAGATACAAGATTGATAACGAGAAATTTAAACAGAAAAGAAGACCACCGAAACTTAGACAAGATTATAGAGCTGTCGCAATTGGCCACAAAATTTACCTGTTTGGAGGAAACAATGGTATGGGTTCATTCATAAAAACAATATACGTCTACAACATGAAGACGAATAAGTGGAAGGAATGTGGTGAGCTGACGATCGGGGTATCAAATCCCGCGGCCGAGGTGCTTGGAGGAAAGATTTTCATCATCGGCGGTCAAAATGAGAACGGTCATTCAACAAACTATATTCAAATGTTTGACACAGAAAATAAAAAACAGCATAGGACATTGAGACGCAGCAATCTTCCTGCGCGGTGTTCAGGTATGAGGACATTTGTCTCAGGAAGATATATAGTTATGGTATGTGATGATGGGAACGTTATAACTTACGACCCAAGAAGTGACAGATGCAGCCTCAGTTCTCACACGCATCCCGGAGTGGACAGGGTGTTGGAGTCTTTCACCGATGACTCGGGCGCGATTCACATCGTTGGTATCAAGTCTCATAAAAACAGAAATGCACTTCTCGTCAAAAAACTGTGTAAAGAAACTGGATTGTGGGATGAAATTCAGCACCAGGTATTAGCGGCCGGCCAGAGGGTGGCGGAAGGTGCCGTTACGCTTGCTACGTGTGACTGTATTATGCAGCTATCTGTCCGTGAGAATCGATATCTGAATTGATGTATGTGACTGTATTATGCAGAAATCTGTCCGTGAGAATCGCTCGTACTCTGTCTGACTAAAACACCAGGGTTGGCGATCAAGAAGCAACATAACCGACGAACAACTGCCTGTAATTTTGATTATCAATTGTACACGTCTATAGATATTAATTATCTAAAATGTGTCATTATTAGCTCAACTTTACTTTGTAAAGTTTGAGCTATTGCCATGGCTTTGTCGTCCGTCGTCCGTGTGTGCGTGTGTGCGTGTGTACGTGTGTACGTGTGTACGTAAGGCGTCAACAATGCAGGCTACAGGTCGTACCTTTGGTTGGATCATTATGAAATTTGTCATAGCTGTTGACATCAACATTTAGACCAGAATGATTAATTTTGGGGTCATTCGGAAAATAAACATGGCCGCCAGTGGCCATCTTGGATTTCAAAATTCAATCCATTAGCACGGGCTACAGGCCGTACTGTTTGTCTGATCATCATGAAATTTGTCATGGATGTTAATATTGACATGTAGATGGGAACGAGTAATTTTGGGATCATTCGGCCAAAAAACATGGCCTCCAGCAGCCATCTTGGATTTTACTCTTTGTATGACTAAATTCTTTAGCACGAGCTACAGATCGTACTTTTAGTCTGATCATCATAAAATTGTCAAGAATGTTAATAATGACATGTAGATGGGAACGAGTCATTTTGGGGTCATTCGGCCCAAAAACATGGCCGCCAGCAGCCATCTTGTATTTTACTCTTTGTATGACTAAATCCTTTCGCACGGGCTACAGGTCGTACCTTTAGTCTGATCATCATAAAATTTGTCATGGCTGTTGAAATTGGAATGTAGATGGGAACGAGTCATTTTGGGGTCATTCGGACAAAAAACATGGCCGCCAGCGGCCATCTTGGATTTCAAAATTTAATCCATTAGCACGGGCCACAGGTCGTACTGTTCGTCTGATCATCATGAAATTTGTCATGGACGATAATATTGACATGTAGATGGGAATGAGTAATTTTGGGGTCATTCGGCCAAAAAACATGGCCGCCAGCAGCCATCTTGGATTTACTCTTTGTATGACTAAATTCTTTAGCACGGGCTGCAGGTCGTACCTTTAGTCTGATCATCATAAAATTTGTCATGGATATTAACAATGACATGTAGATGGGAACGAGTAATTTTGGGGTCATTCGGCCAAAAAACATGGTCGCCAGCAGCCATCTTGGATTTTACTCTTTGTATGACTAAATTCTTTAGCACGGGCTACAGGTCCTACTTTTAGTCTGATCATCATAAAATTTGTCAAGAATGTTAATAATCACATGTAGATTAGGAACGAGTCATTTTGGAGTCATTCGGCCGAAAAACATGGCCGCCAGCAGCCATCTTGGATTTTACTCTTTGTATGACTAAATCCTTTAGCACGGGCTACAGGTCGTACCTTTAGTCTGATCATCATAAAATTTGTCATGGCTGTTGATATTGGAATGTAGATGGGAACGAGTTATTTTGGGGTCATTCGGACAAAAAACATGGCCGCCAGTGGCCATCTTGGATTTCAAAATTTAATCCATTAGCACGTGCCACAGGTCGTACTGTTTGTCTGATCATCATGAAATTTGTCATGGATGATAATATTGACATGTAGATGGGAACGAGTAATTTTGGGGTCATTCAGCCAAAAAACATGGTCGCCAGCAGCCATTTTGGATTTTACTCTTTGTATGACTAAATCCTTTAGCACGGGCTACAGGTCGTACCTTTAGTCTGATCATCATAAAATTTGTCAGAATGTTAATAATCACATGTAGATGGGAAAGAGTCATTTTGGGGTCATTCGGTCAAAAAACATGGCTGCCAGCAGCCATCTTGGATTTTACTCTTTGTATGACTAAATCCTTTAGCACGGGCTACAGGTCGTACATTTAGTCTGATCATCATAAAATTTGTCATGGCTGTTGAAATTGGAATGTAGATGGGAACTAGTCATTTTGGGGTCATTCGGACTAAAAAGATGGCCGCCAGCAGCCATCTTGCATTAAAAAATTTAATCCATTAGCACGGGCCACAGTTCGTACTGTTTGTCTGATCATCATGAAATTTGTCATGGATGTTAATATTGACATGTAGATGGGAACGTGTAATTTTGGGGTTATTTGGCCAAAAAACATGGCCGCCAGCAGCCATCTTGGATTTTACTCTTTGTATGACTAAATTCTTTAGCACGGGCTACAGGTCGTACCTTTAGTCTGATCATTATAAAATTTGTCATGGATGTTAATATTGACATGTAGATGGGAACGAGTAATTTTGGGGTTATTTGGCCAAAAAACATGGCCGCCAGCAGCCATCTTGGATTTTACTCTTTGTATGACTAAATACTTTAGCACGGGCTACAGGTTGTACCTTTAGTCTGATCATCATAAAATTTGTCATGAATGTTAATAATGACATGGAGATGGGAACGAGTCATCTTGTGGTCATTCGGCCAAAAAACATGGCCGCCAGCAGCCATCTTGGATTTTACTCTTTGTATGACTAAATCCTTTAGCACGGGCTACAGGTCGTACCTTTAGTCTGATCATCATGAAATTTGTCATGGCTGTTGAAATTGGAATGTAAATGGGAACGAGTCATTTTGGGGTCATTTGGACAAAAAACATGGCCGCCAGCAGCCATCTTGGATTTAACTTTTCTCTTCATGTCTATAAACTAGTATTAGACATTCAACTTTCCACATTCCTAATCGCTCCATTGACTGTAATACATTAAATTATTCCCTTTCCAAGTTGAGCTACAGTGTCATTGACACTTTCATTTATAATATTTATAAGTTTTTTGAATCTGATTTTGTTTATAATTATAAACATTGCATGACTGTGTCACATGTAATGCCTCCACAGTAAAAACTGTTGATTCCTTTGCCGGTTTGGCATGCTGTACATGACTGAGTCACGTTTAATGTCTTGGCAATGTTGGCAACTTGGCATGCTGTACATGACGATACATTTAATCTTTTCTGTACTAAATGGATTCTCATAAAAGTATACATTGGAACGTATTTTATGTATTACCATGTTCTGTATTGTATATCTTCAACATCATTACATTCACGACAACATAAGCTAATAAATCGTATCGTATCGTATCGGAACGGTCTATTATTTAGTTATTTATTTGGAGGGATATTAAGGATACTTAGCAGACGACAGCCAGACAAAATGGCAATACTAGCACAGAAGAATTATAGTCATTGGTTGGAAATGTTTAGATAATAAGTTTAACATGGTCGTTTGAACTTATTATCTGAACATTTCCTGAGGGAACTACGACACAATAGGTATTTAGTGTAGAGTATATATATATAGGTTTAATATACGATATGACATAACATAAGTCAGAATTTCACTTACAACGCAAATGAAATTGAAAACTACTTTGATTCACCTTCATTTGTTCCACACATGCATTGCCTATAAATGTGGTTAAACTTCCTCTAAATGTGGTTAAGTTTCCTATAAATGTGGTTAAGTTTCCTCTAAATGTGGTTAACCTCTCTCTAAATGTGGTTAAGTTTCCTCTAAATGTTGTTAAGCTTCCCCTAAATGTGGTTAAGTTTCCTCTAAATGTGGTTAAGTTTCATCTAAATGTGGCTAAGTTTCCTCTAAATGTGGTTAAGTTTCCTATAAATGTGGTTAAGTTTCCTCTAAATGTGGTTAAGTTTCCTCTAAATGTGGTTAACCTCCCTCTAAATGTGGTTAAGTTTCCTATAAATGTGGTTAAGTTTCCTATAAATGTGGTTAAGTTTCCTCTAAATGTGGTTAAGTTTCCTCTAAATGTGGTTAACCTCTCTCTAAATGTGGTTAAGTTTCCTCTAAATGTTGTTAAGCTTCCCCTAAATGTGGTTAAGTTTCCTCTAAATGTGGTTAAGTTTCATCTAAATGTGGCTAAGTTTCCTCTAAATGTGGTTAAGTTTCCTATAAATGTGGTTAAGTTTCCTCTAAATGTGGTTAAGTTTCCTATAAATGTGGTTAAGCTTCCCCTAAATGTGGTTAAGTTTCCTCTAAATGTGGTTAAGTTTCATCTAAATGTGGTTAAGTTTCCTCTAAATGTGGTTAAGTTTCCTATAAATGTGGTTAAGTTTCCCCTAAATGTGGTTAAGTTTCCTCTAAATGTGGTTAAGTTTCATCTAAATGTGGCTAAGTTTCCTCTAAATGTGGTTAAGTTTCCTATAAATGTGGTTAAGTTTCCTATAAATGTGGTTATGTTTCCTCTAAATGTGGTTAAGTTTCCTCTAAATGTGGTTATGTTTCCTCTAAATGTGGTTAAGCTTCCTCTAAATGTGGTTAAGCTTCCTCTAAATGTGGTTAAGTTTCCTCTAAATGTGGTTAAGCTTCCCCTAAATGTGGTTAACCTCCCTCTAAATGTGGTTAAGTTTCCTCTAAATGTGGTTAAGCTTCCCCTAAATGTGGTTAAGCTTCCTCTAAATGTGGTTAAGTTTCCTATAAATGTGGTTAAGTTTCCTCTAAATGTGGTTAAGTTTCCTATGAATGTGGTTAACTTCCTCTTTTGAAAGTCGATATATGGCCATCAGAACTTCCCAGCGTTTTCAGATCAGACGATTACATCATGAAATTGACACTTCTTGATAATGATTGTTATGATTTTGCACGCGTACCCACAGCGAACGCATTAAGTCCATTTAATCGATTATGACGTATTCGGTCTTCATCCCTTTAATCGATTAAGATTGATTCGGTCTTCATTCCTGTAATCGATTATAATTTATTCGGTCTGCACCTCTTTAAAGATATTATTTTATATCTAGGTTTATTTTCTATAAATTTCCAATATCCTTCGTCTTTTTACTATTACTGGTCGTTTTATTTTGAGAATAACTACAATATATATATATGTCCAGTAATTGTGGTTATTAGCGACTCGACTACATGCACATATATTTTTATATAAACGAGGATGAAGTTTCATAGGCTTTCATAACATAATTTACTGCAATGGAAGAGGTGCATCTCATTTCCAATTTTACCAAAGGCATTTTCGGGGTTATGTCTTCATTCCGAAGGTTCTTTATTCCGAAATTCATTATTCCGAAGGTTGTTTTTTTTTTGCCGAAGGTTCTTTGTATCGAAAGTATTAAGAGGGTTCTTTACTCCGAAGGTACTTCATTCCGAAAGTCATACCATATAGGGACTCCTACCTGCCAGTAAAACCAATGTCGGATGTTTTGTTTTTCATCTGAATCTGAAAGCGAATTGTCTATATTCGGTTCGATTTGACATTTTCATAAACCATTTATCAGCTTATAATTAAAAAGAAAAAACAGAAACAGGCACAATTATCAGGACAATATGACAATCATCCATACCCTAAGTATAATACGTAAAAAAAACGATCACAAAATCATGCAGCTCTAACTGAGAACGCTGTTTTTCACCCACCACTTGTGCATGGGCGACAGAAGCATGGTTGTTCCTTATGAGAGGCGAGTGCATGGCCGACAGAAGCACGGACGCTCCTTATGAGAGGCGAGTGCATGGCCGACAGAAGCATGGGCGTTCCTTGTGAGAGGCGAGTGCGTGGGTGATAGAAACATGGACGCTCTTTATGGAGGCGAGTGCATGGGCGACAGAAGCATGGACGCTCTTTGTAAGAGGGGTGTGCATGGGCGACAGAAGCATGTACGCTCTTTATAAGAGGGGTGTGCATGGGCGACAGAAGCCTGTATATATGTACGCTCTTTATAAGAGGCGAGTGCATGGGCGACAGAAGCACGGACGCTCTTTATAAGAGGGGTGTGCATGGGCGACAGAAGCATGCATATGTACGCTCTTTATAAGAGGCGAGTGCATGGCCAACAGAAGCATGGCCGTTCCTTGTGAGAGGCGAGTGCATGGCCGACAGAAGCATGGGCGTTCCTTATGAGAGGCGAGTGCGTGGGTGATAGAAACATGGACGCTCTTTATGGAGGGGAGTGCATGGGCGACAGAAGCATGGACGCTCTTTGTAAGAGGGGTGTGCATGGGCGACAGAAGCACGGACGCTCTTTATAAGAGGTGAGTGCATGGGCGACAGAAGCACGGACGCTCTTTGTAAGAGGGGTGTGCATGGGCGACAGAAGCATGGACGCTCTTTGTAAGAGGCGAGTGCATGGGCGACAGAAGCACGGACGCTCTTTGTAAGAGGCGAGTGCATGGGCGACAGAAGCATGCATATGGACGCTCTTTATAAGAGGCGAGTGCATGGGCGACAGAAGCACGGACGCTCTTTATAAGAGGCGAGTGCATGGGTGGCAGAAGCACGGACGCTCTTTATAAGAGGGGTGTGCATGGGCGACAGAAGCATGCATATGTACGCTCTTTATAAGAGGCGAGTGCATGGGCGACAGAAGCATGCATATGTACGCTCTTTTTAAGAGGGGTGTGCATGGGCGACAGAACCACGGACGCGCTTGATAAGAGGCGAGTGCATGGCCGACAGAAGCATGGACGCTCTTTATAAAAGGCGACAATTGGATTTTTTGCTAGACTGACAGAAATTCTAAACTTTTAACACATAATTCCTCTTTTGATGGGCTTGTGCGTTCGATCTTAAAACGGACAGCTGGTGGTTTTACTCACCCACATATGTATGACTGGAACATTTGCACCCCGTCGGAATGTTCCAACTGGTACCCATGCACATGGGTGTGTCATTAAATGAGTAAAAATATTAATAAAACATCTAAATTAAAAACGAGCGCGCCACTTTAACAAACGCATGGCTATTGATATAATACGTTACAAGGGAGTTCATCGCTATTGATATAATACGTTACAATGGAGGTCATCGCTATTGATGTAATACGTTATAATGGAGGTCATCGCTATTGATATAATACGTTACAATGGAGTTCATCGATATTGATATAATACGTTACAAGGGATGTCATCGCTATTGGTATAATACGTTACAATGGAGGTCATCGCTACTGATATAGTACGTTACAATGGAGTACATCGCTATTTATATAATACGTTACAAGTGAGTTCATCTCTATTGATATAATACGTTTACAAGGGAGTTCATCGCTATTTATATAATACGTTATAAGGGATTTCATCGCTATTGATTTAATACGTTACAAGGGAGGTCGTCGCTATTGATATAATACGTTTACAAGGGAGTTCATCGCTATTTATATAATACGTTTCACGGGAGTTCATCGCTATTGATATAATACGTTATAATGGAGTACATCGCTATTTATATAATACGTTACAAGGGATGGCCATTTCCGAACTCCATGCAGAGTTATCTCCCATCGCTCCGCTGAGATACCGCTGTCATAAGGACATTTGGTAAGGATTTCTTACGTGTTCTTAGTTCTTATGTTTTAGGATTCAAATTGTCTATGTATGGCTCAGTTCATTTTCCTCTTATCAATACCGAAAGAATTACCATTATTGCAAAATGTTGGTGGTTAAAATAAGATAATATGTGACTAGATATAGTAAAAATAGATGTATCGGTCCGCAAAGTATCATCCTTGTGGCAGTTCTATATCGCAGTGGCAACGTAGAGGGCGCTGCGTGGAGTTTGGGCCATTTCAGTTCAAACAATTCACCGAATTATCATTTTAAGGTAGGAAGATATTCGAATTGGTCATAAAACAACACATTTCACGCTGTGAATAAATTGTCACTATAGGCAGTATCCAGTCTGAGTCGACGTTCACCCAGACTGGGCAGTATCATGTCCACTGAATAAATGGCTTTATTTGACCGGTGGCTTTTTTAGAAATAACAAATTTGATTGTGGGAACAACTGTTGAGTCAAACTTTGCTTTAAATTGTCTATGTTGTTGACACACATCGACCCACCTTATTTGATTATACACCAAAATAATCAGTAAATGCTTAGTGTATGAATTATCACCCGGAAGCCAAAATAATCGGCAAATTCTAAGTCGACAAGAGTCATATAACTCCTGAAAAAAATAGGTGAATCAAACAAAAATTCGAACTTGACCTGTAATTTAAGTGAGTAATCCATACACCAAATATGATTACAATCGGATAGCAATAGTTAAATTGATCACCCGGAAACCAAACTAATTGGTAAAATATAAGTCGACATGGACGCGAACTCATATTCGAACTTGAACTAATAAGCTCATATGCAAAATTGCATTTAATTCAATTAATTATTACTGAATATATCATCCGGAACATGTGGGACGGAGTCCGACGGACACACATGCGGACGGACGGTAACACGCATGCATGCGCCAACCAATGTCAAACTATCAGGACTATTTTAGCCTAATTTTTGTCTAAAGTATCCAACTTATGTGTCAGGCATGTAATTTCCAATTGTTGAACAATTTAATGGTACTCAAACCGATTCGATGGCCCCCATGTCATCAGATTCTAACAAAAACAATTTTTTTGAAATGCCGCTTCAGTTATCAGAATCGATTAATTGCCCAAAAATAATGCTAACTACAGTCCACTATAGTATAAAATTGCCCAAACCCTGTTATTTATCAACATTTTGTAGAATGAAATTTTGCCGGTTTGTCAAATATCTAACACAAAAAAG
This sequence comes from Siphonodentalium dalli, assembly GCA_032622095.1. Lineage (NCBI taxonomy): Eukaryota > Metazoa > Mollusca > Scaphopoda > Gadilida > Siphonodentaliidae > Siphonodentalium > Siphonodentalium dalli. Next base: position 30,814,344 of record CP136061.1, read on the forward strand.
CCACTTGATTTTAGAGTTATCCATCTTCATCCGCTATTTGGTCTTCTCGTCGACTTTTACTGCAGCACTAAATATTCTTGGTGGTGAAAAATAAAAGATTTTAAAAATCGATATCTGATCACTCTGAGCTTTGATGGATGGGTTCCTCGAATCAAATATTTTTACCCCTACCCCCCTTCCCCCGAAGCCAAAAAATATTAATTTGGGGGTGCTTAATCGGATTGAGTACCTTTAAGGAAATGTGGAGGAGTAAACACCAACGCCTCCTTGCATAGCATGTTGCATTCAGTTCAATGGACGGATCTCAGATTGTTGACAGACGCGTTAAGGTAAAAACGTTCAAGGCCATGTGCACCATAAACAAAGGAACTTCTCGGTGGTGCATTTATGAGTGTTTTAAAACGCTGTTTAACACGATAATAATTAGCTTCCTTCGAGATGTCTATACGTGTATATGTATGCATCTTGCAAAAATGGCAGTCGTTAGATAACAAAAAATGGTGCCAGATTTTAACGGAAAAACAACAGTGAGTTTTGGCTATACCCGAAGCCGATAGCCAACAAAGAACGATGTTTACGTTGAATCAAACTGTGTAACAGAAATCATTATAATATAACTTCAATATTCACTTGAACAAAATTTATCATAACACTAAAAGTACCTAATTATAGTAATAGTAAAATGTATTTAACCCTTTCATGGCTGGAGCTTCCTGATTTTTTTTGCGAAAACCCTGTGCCAATGCATTCTCATATATATATTTTTACGAAATAACGTGCATTATGACTATGGCCGTTATTTCGTTAATATTATAATTAGGAGGTCATATTCACGAAATAACGGTCATCTTATTACACATGCTCATCAATACTTCCGCCTAGTGCGGACGAAAATTTTCCAAAAAATCTTATTTCGTCGCCTTTAGGGGAAGAAACTTAGGTAGACAGTAAAATGTCCACTTAAGTGCTTTAGATTTTTTAAACAAAAGAAGCTGTCGCCTCACATATGTAAGAGAATTCATTGGCCTAACAAATTTTATACTATTTTTTATAATTGTTCAAGAATGTAAGAAAAAATGATAAAAATGATAAAAATTGATAAAGGATATAAGAAAAATGATAAAAATTGTTATAGAATGTAAACAAAATTATAAAAAATTGATAAAGAATCTAAGAAAAAGTGATAAAAAATGAATTATTTTTTTTACAGAATGTAAGAAAAATTGATTCAAAATAAGAAACAAATGTTAGGCAAATCCATTCTCTTATAAATGCGAGGCGACTTGTGGTGTAAATCGAATGTTAAGATAAAAACAATGTAGAATTACCATGACAAACTCGTGGTCAGAAATGCAGCAATATACGAAAAACAAAAAACACTAAGGAAACAGTCATATTCCTCGAATAATTCCCTTCCTTTTGATAGATCATAGAAGTCAACCATTTCCAGCTGGCGAAAGTGGAGATAACTTCCATGAAAGCATCGGACACCGCTGTATACCGTACAAAACAGTGGTCGAACAAGACAGATAATAATGGCAATACTATTAGAAAAAGGAAAATATTTATACAGCATCGAAATCCTGAAATATTTCCCTTTTTATTGGTACATGTATACTGTTTTGCCATGACAACTATGTGTTAGTGGATATATCTCACATGAAGCCATCAGAGACTGGCGAAAGAAATTGGTCGAACAAGGTTCGGTTTGGTATAACGGCCATGATACCGGACATGGTCTTGTTCGACCAATCTTTTTCGCCGGTCTCCGTTGGTTTCAGGGAAGCTATCTCCGCTAACGCTGACCGACCATTGTTGATACATAGAGCAAAATATAGGACATTTATTATAGGAATACGATTGTTGTAACATTTTTTATTATTTTATCTATGTTTTCAAATGTTGGCCACATTTTTGAGGACATATGGACATTCTTAATTATAAGAGTTAAGAACCTTGTCTTATTTATAGGTACGTTTAGTGTCATGACTAATTTTGTGTCAGTGACCTGTGATCGAAGCCATGTTAATAGCTCCCACCTTGATGAAATAATCCATCCGGAGGTGATACATGTGGTAATTAATCCAGTCACTCATTAAAACAACCAATCTAAGAATTTTACTCCCATTTACCGTTTCCCCAAACCAAACAAAATACAAACAACGCAAAACAACCCCACCACCAAGTATAGTATAATAGTAATAATAGTATGTGAGCAATACATGTTATGTGAGGACTCCCGCCTCGAGTCATAGTCACATGAATTAATCAATGATCCCTCTGTTGTCGAACAGTATCACATTCAGAACAAAATGTGGAAAAATAAATATAACGATATACATATCCGTTTCTCGTATCTCGACTGTACCACATGTATAAAGTAAGGTGTCGACAACATTACTACCGGATGCAAAGGATTATCAAATACGACAAATAGTGGTCTTTTTAATTCCACATCTTTTATTGGCCGACAATAACGTACGTGAAAGAAATAAGTGAATTATGAAGTCACAAAGTCGTCAAAGTGAATTCGTTCGGTGAAGGTTGCAAATGTAGACCACGAAGCACGTGATGTGTATGCAACTTCGTATCATTCTGTTGCAAAACATTTGTGCTGTCCCATTTACATTGTCGCAGCATTGTGCTGCATAATAATAATAATAATACAAAATTGTGGTAAGGGAACTTCGATCTGCTCGGTGTAGTGGATCATGGAAGCTTTATATTCTAAAAGGGATTCAGTGAAGCGTTCGCAGAAGATCCTCCATGTTAGTATGGCATCGTATAGCATCTATCCTTTCCCTATAGCATATACTTTCCGAACTACTTGTATTTCGGAACTATACTTGTATTCGGAACTACTTGTAAATCTGATAAGAGTGTGAATAGCAGACATAATTGAAGTTTCAGCTTGTTTTCAGCTTCCATTTGAAATCAATATTATTACGGTGTTATAACAGCTTCATGTATACGTATAACGAAAAACACTTCACATAAAAAATACTCCCGGCGCAATTAATATTCATAACACATCATCGATCGCCTATACTATATTCGACTGTCAAGACTACTTTTGAACCGTCCCATTAGCTTTTAGCGTGTAGTTTTTATCTTAACTTTCGACTTTAAATAGCATTTGTGACATTTAAGTTTGACTTTAACCTGGTATATCTTTATACGCTATGCGGAGAGTAGAAAGTTAGCGCCAGCAACAATAACTTATTATTGGAAGTAATTACGGAAGCGTAGTTAACTCCAGTCTGAATTAGGTCAATTGGCCAAGTCAGCTGGAAACACGTGTAAGGTGCACAAACTATTATTGGTGATTATGACAGTGTAATTCCCCAGTGCATCAAGCTTTGGAAATCCCCATATACCTATTTATAGGTCTATTATCACATATTTCGTTGAAACGAGAACATTCTTGCAAAATTTCTTTGTAATATTTCGCAACATCGTTCACTGTGTAGTGTATAAATAAAATAATAAAAAGTAAAATGAATTATAATGCGAACAACAGCCATGGGTTTCGGACGACTTGACTTTGGCTATGATTACTCTGACACTGAACATGTTAACCCATTGACGCCGACCGCTCCACCGTGCGATAATCATACTGGGAATCCGTGGACATTTGACAGCCTACAACGTGATGCAATCGATGACACTCCATACGGAGACTGTTGTTTTCAGAGTCCTGTCGGTGGATTTATTAGCCCGGTTTCAACCAGCTTTCATGCTTGTAACAATCACGAGGGAGCAAGAAAACGCTCAAAATCGCAACAAAGTACTTCATGCGACCAGGTATTCCATGATGCTCACCGGTATATCACAGAAACGAATCTAGTTTTAAATCAGAATCGCACATGTCGACGACAAGGACATTTATTCGTTTGTATTTCATGCGAAAAAACAACGTGCTATTTGCTTCCACTTGAAGAAGGACTTCCGTGCAATTCTCAAGGAAATTCACGGATATTGGACATACGTTGTACATGCATGGTTAAGGCGAAACTTCTATTCCAGGAATATATATTCTTTCTGGGTGTGGATTCATTCGGCAAAGAATGCATGGTGAGCTACGATGTTCTTAACGGGAAATTCAAACAGAAAAGAATGTCGCCGAAACTTAGACAAGATTATACAGCTGTCGCCATTGACCACAAAATTTACCTGCTAGGAGGAAACAATGGTATCATGGGTTCATTTATAAAAACAATAGACGTCTACAACATGAAGACGAATAACTGGAAGGAGTGTTGTGAACTGACGATTGGGGTATCAAATCCCGCGGCCGAGGTGTTTGGAAGAAAGATTTTCATCATCGGCGGCCAAAATGAAAACGGTCATGCAACAAACTATATTCAAATGTTTGACACAGAAAGTAAAGAACAACATAGGACATTGAGGTGCAGCAATCTTCCTGTCGGATGTTCAGGTATGAGAACATTTGTCTCCGAAAAATGTCTAGGCATAGTATGTGATGACGGGAATGTTGTGACTTACGATCCAAGAAGGGACAGATGCAGCCTCAGTTCTCACACGCATCCCGGGGTGGACATGGTGTTGGAGTCTTTCGCCGATGACTCGGGCGCGATTCACATCGTTGGTACAAAGTTTCGTAAAGACAGCAATACACTTCACGTCAAAAAACTGTGTAAAGAAACAGGAATGTGGGATGAAATTCAGCACCAGGTATTAGCGGCAGACCAGAGAGTGGTGGGTGGTGTCGTGACTCTTGCTGTGTGTGACTGTTTTATGCCGATCTCTAACCGCGAGAAGCGATCGAACTCTATGGCCGGATTCGTCATCTCCGGTTTAAACCTCCGAGTTTAAACCTGGTTTAAACCTACATTGGCGGTCCAGCCAAACCGGGTTTAAGGGGGCGTTTTTGTCGTTCAGTTACCAACTAATTGACAACTCGATTTGGTGATATGAGCATACAGTCAAACTACCCTCTTACCTATCGGACCAACAGACAAGCCGATATAATGGTTATTGACATGCCATAAATCATCGCGAACGCGTACACGATTTATTCATTGAGAAATGAGTATCGCTCATGAACCATTAATCCGATCTCTTTGTGTATTTAAATCAATGTGACAAAGGGCGTGCCTCTCAACACGAGCTTCACGCGCTGTTTATCACTTTGTTTGTTATTGATCTTCTGCAAGATGCTTTACCCGCAAAGACAAAATTTTGTGTATTTACATGTATATCTGTATATATCAAGGGGTGTAGGAGCTGTATATCTGTATGTCCGTTTGTCTGTTAGCAACTGTTCTAAAACTGATTTAGAAATAAGAATTGTTTTATTTATGAGTTGTATCTAACAAGAAACAATATTTAAAATGTATATTAATATTTGTTTGTTTTAAATTTAACTAAATTGTTTTTTTAATTAAAATGTTCAAATGATCAAAACGTTCGCAAATGTGACGCATGCTCCTGGCGCACGAAGGGGCCGCAGGCCCCTCTGACGCTGAATAAAGGCTCCATAATCGAGTCAACCCTGGACCAAGAGGTCAGTCAAGTAAAAGCAATTTGCTTATGATTACATATCAGAAGTGGCATCTGAACTGTTTGAAGTGGACAACTATACAGAGGCAGAGCTTTTGATAAAGAAATATATTACATGCGTTGCTTTTTTTCTATGTAATAAATTTTCCGTCATGCGGGAAATCAAAAGGTTCCCAGGTTTTGAACTAGTGGAATATTATGGGAATTTATTGGCGGAGCCAGAGTAGAACTTTGTGGCTAGATCTACTTCAAAATAAGTTATAAAATTTGACTCATATATCAATATAAGTTTAGGATTGAAAACTATGTGTATAGCATATCTGGTCATGCAGTACCATCGTTTTGGTGTCAAAATTAAAACGTTGAATCATTCAAATGAATTCGTAGATACACCAGTATTTGTGATTGCCACAAGCCAGAAGATAGTTGTAAAATCATACTGAAGGAACATGTCCATATCTGAGCAAAGCTCGCGTGCGAATGAATCAACTGAGACATGATAACACCAGTCGGCAGCCGCCACTTAGACACGCCCTCACTCGAGATAATTTACTGCTCCACCCTTTGATTGATTGTTTGACAATTCTAAACCGCGATGAAGAAAAGACGGATTCGTCATCTCAAGTTTAGCCTCGGTAAACCTGGTTTAGCTGGACCATCGAATTAGATGGTTTAGTTGTCGGTTTAAGCTTATAAAACGCAAAACATAAATCGAAATTGACAAAAACTTATCCCCACACGCTTTATAGGTGTGAGTGCTTCTCGCTTATAAATTTCCAATCAAAATATGGTCGGTCGTAATTATTGATTTTCGCAATCAATAAAACGAGGCGGTCCGCAGTAGGAAAGTACAAGTAATTATATCGACGATACAGAGACACTACTGCTAAACCACTGGTCTGGCTAGACCAGGTTTAAACCAGAGATGACGAATGCGTCACTTAGACCTGTGGTTGCGGGTTTAAACCACGGATTTTGCTGACTCACGGCGGTTTAAACCTAGAGGTTTACGTAGACCAGGTTTAAACCTGAGATGACGAATCGGGCCTATCTGAATATCTAGCTGTGTGTGACTGTATTACCTTACTCGTATTTAAATTCGCGCAGTACTATTTTTCGCTGCGCGAATTCAAAACTTACAAAAATATTTTCATAATATTTCCATGATATTTTCGTATATATATATCTTGGAGCTGATGACAGTTTCTGTTCTTAGTCATGCATTGCTGGAGATAGTATATAAGGATATTAAACACCATCGCGGCGGATTTACATCGTGTAGACAATTATTATAAACTAGTAACTACATACATCATCATTTTGTGGCGTCCTGGAATATTAGTATTTCTTTTACAAGTTCAACAATGTCTATTTTACCATGATTTGTCGCTTGGTAATGTGAGCAATGGTCTTGATAGCGGTTGGCCGAATGTAATTATATGCATACATGTATAGGCGTAATTGTCTATTCAACCGTCCATAATAGATGTAAACTCAGCAACATAGCACTATTGTATTACCTATGGACTGTGGTTTAGATTAAACTTGGGAGTTGTACTATTTTTCGCTCAGTTTTAAATTCGCGCACCGATGGATGCGCGAAAAATAGTACTGCGCGAATTGAAATACGAGTAAGGTATGCAGATCTCTACCCGCGAGAAGCAACACCAGAGATGGAGACCAAGAGACAACTTATCAGTGCCATAACAATCAATTTTCATCATAAATTATTTCCTAAATCCAAATATTTATTATCACAATAAATGTGTCGTTATTCATCACATTCATGATCGTTTTGAGAATTTTGAGTTTAAGATATGTGTATACATTACGGGTGTCAATTTTAATGCATGCCTTCGGGGTTTATTCATTTATCGATGAGGTAGTGGAAAATACACTCAAATGTGCTCTATGAACGATGCAAACAACGTGGTAATTGTAATGAAAATGAATTTATGACTCGAGTCATAAATTCATTTTCATTATAATTACGATGTTGTTTGCAGCGTTCACAGAGCACATGATTGTATTTTGCACTGATTCATGACCCAAATTCATTCATTTGTTGCATGTACATATGTTATGTTCGGCATAAAAGGAGATGGTCTAATAAGGCCAGACATAGTTTACATTTCCCCTTTAAACTAGAGTGTGGTATCGGTTGTTGTGGATTAAGTTGATCCGTTCCTTCTGATATATATTTTGGGACTTCTGTCTGTTTGTCTGTCTGTTAGCTATGGCCGGGAAAACTGCCGGACGAATTTCGACGAAATTTGATACCTAGGGCAACTTTTGTCCGGGAAGTGTTTTGGACGGGTCAAATAGTGACCCCCGACCTGACCTTGACCTTCAAAATGGTCAATTCAAGGTCAAATCGGGTAAAACTGGCGGATTTCGACGAAATTTGATACCTAGTGGTACTTTTGTCCGGGGAGTGTTTTGGACGGGTCAAATCGTTACCCAGACCTGACCTTGAACTTCAAAATGGTCAATTCAAGGTCAAATCGCGCCTTTCGCCGGAAAGCAGATGGGGAACAGCCCGGACGATGTCGGGCCCACCAGCTAGTTACATATATATTAAGCTATAGAAGTAATCACGATTATATGTGAGTTGGTAAAAGACGAGTTGGCATTCTTCAGAATTAATGTAAACAATGTGATATACCTGCCTGAGATATGCCATTTGAATTCAGAAATGACTGTCATTTCATGTTACCCGTTTGTTCTCGCGATGTGGGATGGGCCAATGTATGTCGGGTAAACACATTGATTAAGGAAGAAATATATCTGCAAGATAGAGCTAATAACGGTGTATCTCTTACCTGATATATCTCTTCCCGTTCTCTTCCCCCTTTCTTCCCCCTTTCTTCCCTTTCTCTTCCCTTTCTCTTCCCCCTTTCTTCCCCCTTTCTTCCCTTTCTCTTCCCTTTCTCTTCCCTTTCTCTTCCCTTTCTCTTCCCTTTCTCTTCCCCCTTTCTTCCCCCTTTCTTCCCTTTCTCTTCCCTTTCTCTTCCCTTTCTCTTCCCTTTCTCTTCCCTTTCTCCTTTCTGTATTAGTTCAGAGATCGATGCAGAATAAAACTTTTAAAGGCCCACTTAATTCATTTCGGTTCATCGTTTATTTTTTTTATAGTGCCTTGGTTTACGGATTTAATAACCACCCCATGCATCCGGATATGCTCGTAGCGGAAGACATGCTCATAGCGGAATAACCACTTGGCCCGCGATTTGCACATCGTCTTTAGTTGTCGTAAGTTATTTCATAAAAACACGGTTTATTTTACCTTGATTTTTTTTAAACGTTAACAGCGATAATCGGTCTACATAAATGAGCGGTTGTGGTTTCCGCAATTTGCATATTACTGTTCGATAATCGGGTTTTATACGACAATTATGACCTGAAGCACTTACTCGATATAAGTTTTATCAAATTTTAATGAATCTTTGCATTGACACATTATATAACATACAGACTCTCAAAGTATGATATCTTAGCTTCAAAATGAACTGGACATGTTTGCGATGTCAATCATATTAGTGCCCGAAAAATTAGTTTCCATGGAGGCACTCACTTGATTTTGGGGTATGTCAATAGCAAACGTAAAACCACTGCTATAGACATGCCATATGTTCTTGCTATGACCTGAATATATGGTTATTTTTTACTATGGAAAATGTAGAAACATGACTGAAAATGTTGTCTATTATATTAAGGGAATATGCGCGGAAATAGCAATGTATGCAAAGACTATATTGTCTGGGCTGTTACCACAGAAATCGTAATTTTATGTAAGAAATGCAAATTTTGCCACATTTTTTTTGCCTAACTTCCCGGTAAAATAGGATTAAACTGCGTCCATGTTTAAAGAAGTTTGATGTACAGTTGGGTAAATTCCAATGACAATGTTGACCAAATGTATGACAATATTGTTTTCTTAAATTTAGTAGCAGTTTTGACTATCCACGGGGGAGGACCAGGACACAAGCTTTCCAAGTGTTGGAAATTACCAACCTGTCACCCCCTAAGGTTGGAAAATTTTCAACTGATGACCATTCCAACTAATGTTTTGGCAGGTATGAAATTTCCAACTGTTGAAAATTTTGACCAAAGTTGGGGGGGTTAGACACCCCCACACACCCCCCCCCTCTAGCCACATCCCTGTATGGCATATATTTTATATAATGTAATCTGGGGGTTCGAACATTAAGTGGGTCTTTAAAGACATAATTATTATGGACTTGTTTGAGTTTGTGAAACTGATAAGTTAGTATTCAGGGGTTATGCCAACCTGGAGAATGTATCATTCTACTAACATCGCCGAAAATTTCAAAGATATCGACCGTACCACTCAATAGAAAACATCGTCAAAACTAAGCTCAATTGTAAATATTTACATCTGGATTCGGGACGCAACAATCGGCGACCAATAACCACAAATGATTTCGTCATCCAGAGTCAGTGCATTTAAAGGTACTCAACCCGATAAAACTCCTCTCAATTACTATTTCAATGGCTTCGGGGGTCAAAAATATTTGATTCGAGTCGAGGAAGTCACCCATCAAAGCTCAGATTTGTTAGATATCGATTTTAGAAATCTATTATTTTTCATTATCGGGAATACTATCTGGCCCAGAACTCAGTAAAAATTGCGTTAAAATTACCACTTGATTTTAGAGTTATTCATCCTTGTCTGTTTGAATAGATTTTGAGTACACATCCAGAGCAGATTACGGCAGTTATTAGTACTAATCTCGAGAACATAACAAATTTGAAAAATCAATATCTAATAACTCTGAGCTTTGTTTGATGGGTTCCTCGACTCGAATCAAATATTTTTTACCCCCAAAGCCAAAGAAATAGTAATATAGGACCCTCTGGTCGGATTGTTGTTGTTGGAATCTGTTGAGATGGGGACCCTCTTTACGGGTTGAGTACCTTTAATTAATATATCAGAATGATGGTGTGTGTTGAAAATTTTGATTAATATTCGTAAAAAGAACAACTTTGAGTAAGAATATTCTCCATTTCTATTGGAGTGATACACATCACTTTAAATATTTTAATGCGATATAAATGAAACGACTCTTGTTTCTATTTTATTTTATGAAAATAATAATAACGCATCATATTCGAAAATGGACGCCAAAAGAAGCATCACTTCAGGACACAGGTGATCAAAATAGATGGAAAATGCGTTACAGTGCGAAGCTTAATATTTTGCTAAGTCCACCGACAACAAGGGCCATAAATGTGGCAGCTATCGGCTGATAAGACCTACGGAACGTAGATATCCCTTATGCGCGACAACCAATAAAGACAGCAACAGCTGACGACCAGTATATACTAATAAAACTCAATGTTGTTTGTTTGTTTGTTTGTCTGTCGGACTATTTGCGATTAAACCGATGGACCATCGGAGTTGATTTTATTTACACAGGGGTCATTTGACCCAGAGAGTGTCATGTGATAGGTGCAACTGACGTCATGTGTCAACGATATTTCTAATAATTAATTTAACTAAATAATTTATTATATACCCAAATTGGTTGGGATCTGGTCGTTGAAAATAGATTCACAGGGATAAATTGACGCTATATGAGTATCAAGGGATAGGTGCCGTTGACCTCACCGACTTAACCCTTTACCCAACAGAACGGCCCTGTGCCAATGCATTCTCTTATATATGCGAGTCGACCATAGGTCGCCTCGCATATATAAGAGAATGCATTGGCTTAACATATTAAAAATGATAAAATTGTCAAAGAATGTAGAAAGATATTATAAAAATTGTTAAAAAATGTAAGAACAAATTACAAAATTGTTAAAGAATGTAAGAAAAAATGGTAAAAAAAGATTTTGTTAGGCCAATGCATTCTCTTATATATGCGAGGCGACCTATGGTCGACTCGCATATATAAGAGAATGCATTGGCACATGGCATAACTGTAACCATCACAATGTGGTCAATGAACCGGTTCCAATGATATCCATATTTGTATGGTGTTATTGAGACAGACCGAAGATATTTTAGGCTGTTGAAGCTTTATTTGGGCGGTTTTGGGCGGTTTTGGGCGGTTTTGGGCGGTTTTGGGCGGTTTTGGCCGGTTTGTTGGGTAAAGGGTTAAAGGGGGTGGGGCTAATAAACAATTTTAATTAAATAAGTAATTAATCATATACCCAAAATGGTTGGAATCCTGGTCACTCAGATGTATAAATCACATAGATGATATCATGAAATTATGTTGGATATTGCTCAAGTTATGAACAACACAACCCGCCCAACCCAGGCCCTATCGCCACGCCAATGAACAACACAACCCGCCCCAACCCAGGCCCTATCGCCACGCAAATGAACAACACAACCCGCTCCAACACAGGCCCTGTCGCCAAACATGGACTAATATATGAGCAATAAAGTGCGTTTCTTGTCAACTTACACATGGATAACCTGACCTATAGGGAATAGCATGGGATATAAACGCATTTGACTTCAGGTGACTTAAATGGAGACTAGTAAATTTAAAATTAACTTAGATGATAAAAGAATAGCATTTATTGTCATCTCAAAAGATATGTGGGAAAAATTCGATTAATAAATTTCGTACATAATTGCGACTGCTTTGGGATCCTCTATATATACAACTGTGATATATTTTGGGGAACAAAAACAATGCTATTGTTATTGACTGGATATCATAGGGTGGTATAGACATGGAATATTTATCACATAATTGGCACCTAAACCTGGCCTCGTATGTTTAGTAAGACACACGTGTATTATCGGCACGCGCAATGACACAATAGCCTATCAAAATGTGTCGATGTCAATGCCAGGACATTTATTATTATGTTAATTAGAATATTATTATGATATTCGTTTTGTGTTGGGTTATTTAGTATTGGCTGTAACATAAACATGTGTCAAAATTAAGGGTGGTTGAACAATTTTGTCAACATGAAAAGTCACATTTAAAATGGAAATATATTTGTTCTTGAGGGTGTCTTACTTCATCTTGGGTTATGGTCAGGAAATCAATATTAGTTTAATCCCCTTAACCCCAGCCGTTTCCAGATCGTTTTTCCTTGTTAAAATGTGATAAAAATGGATCTCAAATTCGTCGCAATTCTATCTCACCGTATTCGGACGAGTAGTTCCCTTAGGAAATATTCAGAAAATAAGTTCAACAATGTACAATACAAATAATAAGCGTACAGTACACGTAGGTCGTTTGTTGAACCTTATTATCTGAACATTTCCCTCCAATAATTCGGACTCCTTCTGAACTTTATGGAATCCTATTAGGGCCACTTGCTAATGGCGCTTTCGGCGCACTTTTTGTCGCTTTCGGCGCTCCGATCGGCGCACTTTTTGTCGCTTTCGGCGCGCGCCGAAACATACCCTAATGGCGCACTTTTTGTCGCTTCCGGCGCGCGCCATTAGGGAGTGGACCTAATAGTATGCCTAATGGCGCTTTCGCCGAAAGCGACAAAAAGTGCGCCATTAGTAACGCGCCGAAACATGCGCTAATATCGCACATTTTGTCGCTTTCGGTGCGCTCGCTTTCGGTGCGCGCGCCGAAAGCAACAAAAAGTGCGCCGAAAGCGACAAATAGTGCGCCGCGTAACGGCGCATATTTTGTCGCTTTCGGCGCTTTCGGAGCGTTACTAATGGCGCACTTTTTGTCGTTTTCGGCGCATCGCGCCGAAAGCGCCATTAGCAAGTGGCCCTAATAGGATTCCATAGAACTTGTATTATCTGTCGTCGTCTGCTTTTTTTTATATCTGAAAATCCCTCCAGATGAATAATAGACCATTGAATTCTAAAGTATACTTGTATAACTGAGTGGTAAAATACATTTATTATAGAAAGGGTAACAGTTCGCATGATAAGATATCACATCTGACGCATTACACAGGGCTATAAACTAAACTTGAGCCTTGTGTTGTTTACTTTAGTACTCACTGTAGAATCGACGACATCCGTAATGGCTTTAAAATTACCTCAAGGTGGAGTTATATACGCAACGGTACTGGCAATTAGACATGCTACCCGATAGCGTATGTGTGCCTTCAATGTTTATTGTCTAATTTCTTAGTTTAGATAGCTCTGGTATCTACTTTTTAACACATTGTCATATGGGAGATATAAAATACAACAGAAACATCAGCTTGAGTAGTCATGGCGCAAGGATTGTGGATATTGTGTTGTTAGTATTTTCCAAACAAATCAACCCATTTCTATACACAGAACCAAAACAAATTAAGATGACATGAAATATGAGGATCGACTGCTGGAAAATAATGGAATTGAACAGCATTACGTTCAAACGTTTCAAACGAAATAAGGGGGGGGGGGGGAACAGCTCCTAAATAAACATTTACAAATTTTATCTCATGACAAGGATTGGAACCTATATAACCAACTATAAATCTTTAAATCAAGAGCTGAAATTGTTTTCATGAAAAAGAATATATTTAATTGAATATTTGGAAAGAAAGTGTTGATCAGATATGGTCATTTTTCACAGGGACTTTTAACACCTAATATGATATTAATCTGCTTGGTGGTTTCAGAGATGTTTTAAGAGCCTGAGAACCATCCACACAAAATATGGCCTCATTCGGTCTTACAGGAGATGTTGACGGACGGACGGACGAAGGATGAGGCGTGATTACTATAGCTCCGCCATAGACCTTGTCTCAGATGAACTGAACATTCACAATTTATCCTATTTTAACCCTTTCGTTACTAAATGGATTCTCATACCAGTTATAAACGTATAAATTGGAATGCCCTCTTGTTCATATGCCATAGTATAAGCAGTTGAATAATTATCTCTCCCAACACTACTAACAGCTGCATATACACAAATCGCAAATACATGCTTTCACCCGCGCCCGTGCGTATGTGAAAGCATGAAAGCATCGAAACCACTGCTGAACGCTCCAAACCTTCAGAAAACACACTCAGCAACTCTTGCTTCGGTGCATGGCATCCACCTCATGCTGCCATGCACGATATGCAAACGCCCATGGTGCATGGGTAGATATACTAGATATCAATCTACTTACAAATTCACATACCCTACAAACGCTCTTCAGCGGAATTACAGCATTCAAAAGTGGGTTGTAGGAGAGGGCCGACGGCCCTTTCAAATCTTCCCGGGTATCATCCCAAACTCCAAACTTGCCCACTTATTCATTTGGAGGGTGTTCAGGAAAAAAGCAGGCAACTGGCAGATAAAAAGATACTAGAGGTGCAGAAGGATTGCTATTTCTTTGTGGGAAATGTTCAGATGATAAGTTCACTATGGTCGGTTGTTTTAATCTGAAAATTTCCCACTAAGGTAATTACTACTCATCAATGAATATTTAGTAAGTTTATTTGAAAGTCAGTTTAGGGTCACCACATCATAATTATTTGACAATAATTATGCAAGTTGCTTACTGAACAACAGTTAGTGTTTATATCAATATAGTGAATGTCTGTGAGGGCAAATCATACGCATGCTAGCTAAGAAATACCGAAATAATTAATAATTATTAATCACCGTTATGCATCAGTTGTTCAAACTAACATAATTTTAAAAAGCTGTGGCCTAACGAAAGGGCTATATAATTGACCTAGAAGTCACAAGTTCAAATCAAATACGTGATTACCAGGACAAATTTCAAGAATCATGATTTAAATTTGGAACTTCCGTGTCTTAATCATGCTTCTATTTCAACAAATCGATTATGTCAGTTGTATTACACTCCTCTGCATGTGAAGTCTAATTGGCATACGGTATACAACAGACATTTCAGTGTGTCCCTATATAAAGGTGCTGTAAATCCACTTGTGTTACTTAAATTAAAGAGTCGCATGATTGCAGATAAATTGATAACAAATCTCGGCTATTGTCAAGCTAATTTTATTTAACGACATGTCACCCTTTCAGTCAACTTTCTCATATAATTGCTCAGATAATTACTAAATTTATGTTTGTATACTGGGTTTTACCACGGAGTGATCTGTACTATAAAAACAGTTTACGGCATGGGAAACTCCAGATACAGGTGTCAGCATAATTATCAGCAACGGTCTCTTACAAGAAAACCATAGTCAGAAATGGTAACGCCACCAAGATCATATTATTAGCCATAAATATAAATTATAATATAAAATATATTGGTTACATGAATGCACCGCCTCAGAATTCCGTTAAAACAACTAATCCTTCAAATTATTACAACAACAAAATACGGCTTATTACTGCAGGTTTCTCATTCACCACACCAGAAAGCTTCTAAATGCGGATAAAACATCGGAGGTATTGTGTTCCCGCCAAGAGTGCATGGCCCAGCCATTATTCATACCTAAACGTCGAAAGCAATTAACGCGGTCATAATGGTTACATACTGCAACTATAAGACATCCAGCGAATACACACCCCACGAAAACCCGAAATGTGTTGTCCTGCAAGATATCCCATCACTATAGCTCAATTTGACACGGCCAGATTAACCTTTCTACAATATCCTAAAACAAAAAGCTTCTCAAATCATCGGCATAGTCAATAGAACTTTCACGAACTTGGACATTCCAACTACAGCTTTTACCGGACTCGGCGTCGCAGTACAATTTTAACGCATCCCAAAATAACCGCATTCGGGGTTGCACTACAGCTTTTAAAGCGACTGAATCTATTTATAAAACCTACATAGGACCATGAGATTTTATAATTTGGCCCACAGTATACACCGGTGGAGTTAATAACCGTTTCTAAAACCAAATGGATTCTCCCAATCAGTTATAAAAGTATAAATTGGAATGGTCTATTATTCATCTGGAGGGTTTTTCAGGAAAAATAAAACGGGCGACAGATAATACAAGTACAGAAGGAGTCCGGTTCATGGGAGGAGGAGGGGGTCATATGATAACTTCAGCAAATGACCTAATTATCTTAAACTTTCCTGTGGGAACTACTCGTCAATGAGCACATAGCAAAGAAAGGTTTAAGAGGGTTATGAGATTGTAGTTAGAGATAAGTCAAACTATCCCAAGTACCAAGTTGCCCTCCCTCTATGGTTAGACATTTTCCAACTGATGCTAGTTTCAGTCTAAAGGCTTTACAATCGACCAAGCCAGAGGGTGAAAATTGTGATGATATCCCGCACGGCTGGCCAACGTCACCAAATTCATCTGGAAACCTCCTGAGTCATTCTGCTTAGGCCTCAACTGTTATGGGAGACCTTGAATCAGATTGAAGTTCCCCAGTTGAAGTTCACCCATTAGTCACCTCGAGTATACATTTCATCTTCAGAAAATTAGGGGATATAAAAACTGAACAGAAGGGAAAAAGTAACTAAAACAATCTCAATTTGAGACTATAGATATGTCTTCCCAGAAGATGAGGCTCCAGCAGATTGATGTCCCCAGGGGTGAATTTGGTGATGCTAGCCCACTGTGCGGTGTAGGATCATTAAATTCACCCAGGGCCTGCACTGGCCAGCAATTTACATTTGCCAAATATTTTGCCAAATGAAAATTATGTTTGCCAAATGGTTAATGCTGTTAGTAGTTGGCAAATTATGGCAATGCTATCAGTTTTTACAACATTGTTTTATTTATTTGGACTATTTCGAAAATCGCTGCTTAAGCTACCTTTGTAGGCTTTGATATCGATATGAAAGTAGTTAATTATTAATATTTCTCGCCTCTATACTTGGGTGTAGCATAAAACAATAAACCAACAACGTAACAATGAAATTGTATAGAAGTGTTTCTACACCAGAAAGGCACATCGAAACAAAGAGGATTAGCTATATAAACACCACCACCAAATATACTAGCAATCCCTCCACCCGTTGATACTAATGATATCAGATTAATTGCATCTTGATAGAGGTCTTAACTTTTCAAAACCATATAAATCACCACTAATTACATTAATAATGAAAGAGTTTCCTGAAATGAGTGGTATTGATTGACAAATATTAATAAACTTTCTTGAGGAATCAAAAGTGACTTGCCAAAATTTTTGCCAAATGAAAATATTTTTTAGCAAATGTGAATTATTTTTGCCATTGGCAAATTTGGCAAGTGGCAGCACGACCTCATGGGGACCTCATTCTGCAAATGTCAGACACAAGGCTTGCAATTGACCATTCCACAGTAAATTAGTTCCAATGCACTTTACATACAAGCCCTTATCATTCACGCTTAGGAGGAAGGAATCTGAGCAGCTAATGGGCACAACATGATTAGCATACTGACATCCATTGACTCCCGACCGGGTACTCGGTTAATGGGCAAGTTCACTGTGACAACTGTATTTAGTAAGTATGCGAAGGCAACAAACAGCACTTAACATTCATTGACAGATATCAGTATTCGATGTTTCAACATTAATATGTTACAAGTCGCGAGCACGCTCACCACCAGTCTTGTTTAGACAAGACCAAGATTTCAGTACAATCAACACTGGTTGCTTAATGAACACGATCCATATTGACATATATTGAACACTGGTTTATATTATTATGAAATCTTGGTAGAGTTTCAATGAAACTGGCCGTAACCACTAGACCACAACATTTAGTTTCCATTAAACCTTGGTTGGAAAATCTCAACTTATTTTGGTCTGAATGAACCAATTTTATTGATTCAGGCCCAAAATTTAGAACTGTTGAAGTAGGGGTTGTTAACCCTTTCAAATTTCAAAACAGGAGCTGCGCTTCAGCAGCCTTAAAGGTCCTGTGTCAGTGCATTCTCTTATATATCCCGAGTCTCCCATAGGACAATACTCACTATTGACACATCACTATTAAGAATCCCCTACTTCATTGATATTTGACATTGACATAAGCGTTGATCGTATAACTCCAACTCTTGGTTTCAACTCAAAATTCCGACTAAAATATATCATACTAGCCGATGAGCCCGACGTTGTCCGAGCTATTCAAAAACCAAATTTCAAGTCGATAGCTCTACCCAGCCCGACGTTGTCCGGGCTATTCAAAAACCAAATTTCAAGTCGATGGCTCCACCCGTTTCCGAGATCTGGTCTGCGCATGCGCGAAGCTGGCGTCGCACGGGCTCGGCGACCCGATAAAATTCGTATCCGGGGAAAGATACATTCACATAGCAAATTTCAAGTCGATAGCTCCACCCGTTTCCGATATCTCGTCTGCGCATGCGCGAAGCGGGCTCGCCAATACGACAACGACGACCGCCTGGTCAAACTACACACACGTACCAAGTTTCGTCCCGATCGGTCGAGAATCGTAGATTTGTATAAATGACATAGACATACAGACAAACAAACAGAGGTCTTCAAAATATATATGAGACTAGCAGGTGACCCGACTTCGTCCGGGCTTTGACCTTGAATTGACCATTTTGAAGGTCAAGGTCAGGTCGGAGTCACTATTTGACCCGTCCAAAACACTCCCCGGACTAAATAACCGTAGGTATCAACTTTCGTCGAAATCCGTCCAGCAGTTTTCCCGGTCATAGCTAACAGACAAACAAACAGACAGAAGTCCCAAAATATATATAGATCATTTGTGGGTACTCGTTTCAAGGTGAAGGTCACCTCTGGCGGAAAAACTGACCCGATGAAAATCTCCCCCATTCACAGGAACCCCTAAGTACGAACACTACACGCTCATGTCTGTACACAGACACGCTCATGTCTGTACACAGACACAACACGCTCATGCCTGGACACATATACGCTCTTTATCAACGACACTGCGGATACGAACGCTCTTTAACTATCACGCGATTAACCCATGAATTGCCATTGCGGTGGCAGGGGATTGGAGAATGAGTGCTCTGATGTTCTCAGAAGCGGTGCGATGACACTCCATCTGAGATTTTACCCTTAGATAGGAAGTTTGGGCTAAATCCGCCCGGCAGTTTCCCCGGCCATAGCTAACAAACAAACAACAAACAAACAGACAGAAGTTCCAAAATATATATTAGATAGTCGATGAGCCCGACGTTGTCCGGGCTATTAAAAAAACAAATTTCAAGTCGATAGCTCCACCCGTTTCCGAGATCTGGTCTGCGCATGCGCGAAGCTGGCGTCGCACGGGCTCGGCGACCAGATAAAATTCGTATCCGGGGCAAGATACCTTCACATAGCAAATTTCAAGTCGATAGCTCCACCCGTTTCCGAGATCTCGTCTGCGCATGCGCGAAGCTGCCGTCGCACGGGCTCGGCGACCCGATAAAATTCGTATCCGGGGCAAGATACATTCACATAGCAAATTTCAAGTCGATAGCTCCACCCGTTTCCGAGATCTCGTCTGCGCATGCGCGAAGCTGGTGTCGCACGGACTCGGCGACCAGATAAAATTCGTATCCGGGGCAAGATACATTCACATAGCAAATTTCAAATCGATAGCTCCACCCATTTCCGAGATCTCGTATGCGCATGCACGAAGCTGGCGTCGCACGGGCTCGGCGACCCAATAAAATTCGTATCCGGGGCAAGATACACTCACATAGCAAATTTCAAGTCGATAGCTCCACCCGTTTCCGAGATCTCGTCTGCGCATGCGCGAAGCGGGCGCCACACGGGCTCGCCAATACGACAACGACGACCGCCTGGTCAAACTACACACACGTACCAAGTTTCGTCCCGATCAGTCGAGAATCGTAGATTTGTATCAATGACATACATACAGACAGACAGACAGACAAACAGAGGTCTTCAAAATATATATGAGATTTTCCAACCTGGAGATCACAAAATTTATACTGAATTCCAATCATGCAGACGATTGTTGGGACTATTTTCTAGTATCATGATTTTGTTTGTTAGACTCTAAAATATCCAACTTTTCAGAATCTTGGGTCCGTGGTAACATGTTGACTCACGTACAGCCACAGTTGTTGGAAATTATATATAAACACACATACCACTACTTTAATAATAATAGGCAATATACCTGTATGGAAGAGTGAGATGGACAAGTTGCCATCTGTGATTGTATGATGTCATAACCAACACTTACATGTACTTCTAATTATAACCTGTGAGTCAGACTCGTTGATCTTCGGTGTTGTTGGCAATGCGAATCGATTAAAGAATGCTCCTAAATTACTATTTCTTTGGCTTGGGGGGGGGGGGGGGGGGGGGGGGGTAAAAAAATATTTGATCGAATCGAGGAACCCACCCATCAATGCTCGGTGTTATCAGCTG
Organism: Siphonodentalium dalli; assembly: GCA_032622095.1. Classification (NCBI taxonomy): domain Eukaryota; kingdom Metazoa; phylum Mollusca; class Scaphopoda; order Gadilida; family Siphonodentaliidae; genus Siphonodentalium; species Siphonodentalium dalli. Next base: position 30,835,064 of record CP136061.1, read on the forward strand.
TTGATTTTTTTAATCTTGTTATTTTTCAACATCTTGAATATTTGGCGGCCTAGCAAATATTTGACGAGTCAACCGACATACTCTCGATACCAAATTGCATTGAATAAAATGTTGATCTATAACATGTTTTTGAAAAATTTGACACTAGAGTTGACAGTGGTAAGCATTATTTTTTGGTAATCGAACAATTCTGATAATTAAAGGGTCTTTTGAAGAAATGTTGTTGTTATGGGAATCTGATGATACGGGGTCAATGAATCGGATTGTGTACCTTTAACAAAGCAAAAACCAGTAAATGATATTGATACATTTTGTATGTTAAATTAGGGCTTCAAACGACTGGTTGTATAACAGGAGTGCGGTTGACTGTGGATTTGCCAGCTTTCCATTCTTGCCTATATTCTTATTAAAGTTATAGTATGTGTATTTATCGGTGGATTTTTATTTATAATAATTTCCAACAACTGTGTGTGCAACAAACAACTTCAATGTGTCTATGCAGGTTTTTAAAATACACCTTTGTGTAATTTTGAGTGTATGTTTACACAGATTTATTGCCTAATTGAAGACTCACATGATTGCAGATAAATAGTTACTATATTCTGGCATGTACAATGTGACAGACCTTGTGAAACTAAATATATTTTATTTGATGTAAACATGTTGACATCGCAGTACGTTTCAAAGAAAAATATAATTAGACTGATCTTGAGAAGCTAAATATATTTTAATGCGATGTCAACTTCGCAGTACAGATTTCTCAGAAAAATATAATTAGGTTTGTGAAGAAAATGGGGAATTCCAATAAAATTGTCTGTATCATTATCACGAGGTCTCTATTAAAAGAGATATGAAATCTAGTTTGTATTTGCACATGGGATGTGTTTCAATTTATGCTGCATATTAATTCTACGTCTCAGCTTGAACATTCAAGGGCTTCAGTATCATTCAGTTATCTTGTTGTGAATATAGAGATGTGATAACATTTCCTTTCATCTTCATCTAACTGAATTGTCGGTCAATGATTTCTTCTTCTAAAATGCGCATCAAACTAATATGCACCCACAGAGCGGTGATAAGGTTTAGGGATGTGTGTCAACCCCCCCCCCCCCCCCCCCCCCCCCCCCCCCAATTTTGGTAAAATGTCAAGGACTGCAAATTTCATAGCTGAAGCAAAAGCAGTTGGAAAATTCAGGCCAAAAACAATTAGGTTAAAGGTAATCAATCCAATTTGATGGTCCCTATATTATTAGATTCCGACAACAAAATTTTTTAAATGACACTTCAGTTATCAGAATCGATTAATTACCCAAAAATAATGGTAACTATGGTATAAAATTCCCCAAAACGCATTATTTATTAACATTTTGATCAACGAAATTTGGCCGGATTGTCCAATATGTAACACAAAGCCACTTGATTTTAGAGTTGTCCATCTTCATCCACAATTTAGTCAGGAGACTGTCGGCTTGACAAATATTTGGCAGGCCGCCAAAAAGTTACATACCTCAGGAAATAACAAATTAAATTTTTTTATATCTGATCACCCTGAGCTTTCATAGATGGGTTTCTTAATTTGAATCAAATATGTTTAACCCTGAAGCCGAAGAAATAGTAATTTGGGAGCGTTAAACCGGATTATGCATCTTTAAGAATTATTCTGATCTTTAAAGACATATTATGTACATGTACTTGTTCGGATGCGTGAAACTGATAAGTTAGTATTCAGGCACTATGCCAATTTGAGGAATGCAACAGTCTGCTAACACCTCCGAAAATCTGAAGCAAATCGACCCTACCACTCCATAGAAAACATTATCTGAACTACGCTCAATTGTAAATATTTACTACTCGATTCGGGACGCATCTATCGGCAATAAACTTACGAAAACGATTTCACCATCGAGAGTCACTGCATTTAATTAACACATACTAATGACGGTGTGTGTTTTAAATTCAGATATAATATTTGTAAAAATAACTACTTTGAACAAGATTATTCTCCATTTCTATTTGATCATCCTATCGGGGTGTTTCACATCACTTTAATATTCTGTCCAATAGTAAGTGTAAAATTGGGAATTTTGATCTATAAAAAAAGAAGTATGAGATATAGTGTGTATTTAGATTTGGGGGATGTGTGTTTATTTATATTGCATCAGCTCTATCACTGAACAAGGGTTTCAGTGTCCTATCAATATCTAGTTCTGGATATAGAGATGTTGTAACATTTCATTTCATATGCGTCTGACTAAACTTGTCAGTCTCTCAAATTGTATCTCTTCTAATAGGACTCATTTTAAAGGTTCTCAATCTGATTAGACGCTCCTATATTACTATTTCTTTGGCTTTGGGGGTAAAAAATATTTGATTCGAGTCGAGGAACCCACCCATCAAAGCTCAGAGTGATCAGCTATCGATTTTTGAAGTTTATTATTTCAATTATTTGTGGCCCAGAAACAAAATTGCGGATGAAGATGGATAACTCTAAAACAAGTGGTAATACGGCCAAATTTTGTGAATACTCGAGTGATAATACAGCGATATTTCGTTGAACGAAATGTTGATAAATAACACGTTTTGGGAAATTTGATACCATAGTTGACAGTGGTTAGCATTATTTTGTTGCAATTAATCGATTCTGATAACTAAAGCGTATTTTGAAGAAATGTTGTTGTTGTATCTTGATAACATGGTGGGCTAGCATCACTAAATTCACCCTCTGGGGACCTCATTCTGCTTTCCCCTCATCTTCTGAGAAGTATCTAGTCTCAAATTAACATTGATTTTAGTTACCTTTTCCTTACTGTTCAGTTTCTATGTCCCCGAATTCGCTGAAGATAAAATTCATAATCGAGGTGATTAATGGGTGAACATCACCAACTTCAAATGGAGAACTTCAAACTAATCCTAGGTCTCCCATAGCAGTTGAAGCCTCAGCAGAATGAGGTTACCAGAGGGTGAATTTGGTGATGCTAGCCTGCCATGCAGAATAGCATCACTAAATTTACACACTGGGGATCTCATTCTGCAAATGAAAGACTCACTATTTCAAGGCTTGCCCCAACAAAGACCCTCCAGCCATATACCTAGAAGTGCCCCCAATGAACATAAAATGAATGAAAAAAAGAGCAACAAACAACAGTATGATATAATTATCATATTTTAGATAATGAACATGTATTCAGACTGTAACAAGGAAAAGGTCTGAGAAGATTTTCTCAGTAAAGACAGTGTATCCATTCAGCATAAACAAACATACATAATACATTGTCCATTGAATAGCATATCAGGCCAAACTAAATTAGATTTGTGTTTGGGTTCACTCAACTGGAAATTACAGGAATGTAGGCTTTCAAAATTATTTTACAATTTAAAACAAGAGCATCGCTAGGGCGTGGCAAAATACGCCCTTTAGTCATTTCGAATTGTACTATCGCAAAATAAGATAATACTTTGAGCTTACATTTGAAGAAAATCTGATATACCCCTAATAAGGCCTAATTACAATGCCAAAATGTGGTCAAATTCTAAGTCGAAAAAATGGCCATAACTCATGTAAAAATAATTAGACAGAACCTATATTCAAACTTGGTCTGTAGTTTTAGCTGGGAAATACACATACCAGCTTTGGTTCAGCTCAAATAATCAAAACTGGAGTTATCGGTCGGAAACCAAAATGTTATGAAATTGGTCAAATTCTAAGTTGAAAAAGGGCCGTAACTCATGTAAAAATAACTGGACAGAACCCATATTCGAACTTGGCCTGTATCTTTAGCTGGGAAATACACATACCAACTTTGGTTCAGATCAAATAATCCAAACTGGAGTTATCGGTCGGAAACCAAAAATGTTAACAGACGGTCAAATTCTAAGTCGAAAAAGGGCCGTAACTCATGTAAAAATAATTGGACGGAACCCATATTCGAACTTGGCCTGTATCTTTAGCTGGGAAATACACATACCAACATTGGTTCAGATCAAATAATCCAAACTGGAGTTATCGGTCGGAAACCAAAAATGTTAAATGACGGTCAAGTTCTAAGTCGAAAAAGGGCCGTAACTCATGTAAAAATATTTGGACGAAACCTATATTCGAACTTGGCCTGTATCTTTAGCTGGGAAATACACATACCAACTTTGGTTCAGATCAAATAATCCAAACTGGAGTTATCGATCAGAAACCAAAAATGTTAACGGACGGACGGAACGACAGACGGACGGACAGACGGCTCGACAGACGGACGGACAGACTGATAACATAATACGACCTTTTTTCAAAAAGGGCGTATAAAAATGGGACAGAGAGACAGAGAAAGTGAATTTGATTCAGCCTGGAGTAAAAGTTTTAGGGGTATTCAATTTCTTTATCTCAGATACCCAAGAAGTTAGGGTTGGTAGCATTGTCTAGAATCGGTTTGGAGACCCCTAAACATAAATTTTGTTTCCTTTGCCTCATATACTACACAGAGATGAGAAGTATTGGTATATTATTTCTAAATCACTGGAGAACTCTGGATTAATAACTTGTAATTTGTTTTATTAAATCAAATGCCAATATTTTCAAGTACACTGAAAAATTTGTCTTCTTTGGGGCATATATTGTCTTTAAAAAATATAAAAAATTGAATTTTTAAACAAATCGGACAATTATCACCTAAAGTCATCATCATCCAGAAACCAAAATGATGAGTTAACTTGAAAAGAGTCTTAACTCTGTACCAAATTTCTTGTCAATTGGTCAAGAAGTGTCATATGGAAGTGTATAAGGAATCAACATAGGCCACACAAAGATGATAATCTGTTTCTCAGACACTTTTTTTTCAAAGCAAGCAGGTAGGCAGGTTTCTATATTTATTTTTGAGGACCAAAAGTTACCAGCAGGCAGGTTTTTTATTTCCATATTTTATGACCATAATGTTCTGACAGGCAGTTTGTTATTTGTTTATCCCCGAATTGAATAACCTATGTTTTGGACTTAAATCTGACTATTTGATTTGGTTTTAATAACAAAGTTAATGTATTAAGTGTAATATACTAGTCAGACTTGACTGGGCCATCTTCTAGATGTTCATTTTATACAATAAAAAACTAAAACATATAAATTTTTATAATAGTGAAATAACGAATCAATTGCCAGATCGAAACGTTATATTCTTTGTCACCGCTACTACTCTCACTTGGGAAGGTTCAACCTGTTGATAGTACAACCTTGTATAATATATATGTATCCAATAGCTATGATGTTATGTGTAACCCTGTTAATTAGGAAAAAACTCCCACGCAAAAACAAATAGGAAAAATATTTAATAGCACTCTCCATTAATCTCAGATAATAAGTAGTATTGGAATTCAACAGGTGTAGATATAATGTATTTTGTACAACACAGGTGAACATACACCACCATGTTACTGGAAACATAAAATAAAAATTTCAACAACAAAAAAAATAAAACATTTTTACAGCAGGCAGGATGAATTATACTTTTTGTTGTTGTGTGTGATAAAAACCACCCAGAGGCTGCCAGAGGCGCTCATTTTAAGGGGCAGTGTCTGAAAAGAGATCATTCACTTTGTATGGCCATATATAGACAAACATACATTCACAGTAATACTAAATTAAGAGATTATTAGACACAGAGACATATGAACAGTTGGGAAATAATTCTTAAGCTGACAAAATCACATATATTGTATGTTATTATCCATCCCTTAACTAACATTATTTCGGATTGGGCAAAAGCTGCCACGTGATAATCCGGGAAAAAGTCATATTGGACTCCCAATATGACTTTTCACACAACCTGGACTCATACAAGAAAAACACATGGCATGAAGGAAGAGAAGACACAAGTGAATAGTTCCAGCATGATAATTATTTTTATTACATAGTCCTACCCTTATTCCATTCAATAAACCCATTCTTTTAATTGTGATATTAAACGTTCTTTTAATAACAGGAAATAGTGCCAGGTGACCTTTGATTTCCAGTTTGTCTCAGTTTACATTCCGTCTCAAAATACAATGGCTTCCAATAATTTTCCAACAAACTATAATAAATGAGGAGTTTGAAAAATTATGTCATTAAATATACGCCATTAAATACGCCAAAGAGTCCTTATTTATCTGGGACTGTTTCTTTACACGGGAAAACAACGCATAGTTATGTGTAACGTCAATGCATGCCTTATAGAAGCTGATGTTAGTTTCACGTCCCATGTGTTGATTTAAATATATTTTGTCGAGGTTTAGGATCATATAATAAATAGAATCTACAACTCGTCCCCAGTTTATAGCGAAATTTACAAAACTCGTCCTGTAAATTAGGTCTGTACTTTGCCAAAGGCTCGGTCCAGACCTAATTTACTGGATGAGTTTTGTAAATACCGCTATAAACTGGGGACGAGTTGTAGATCCTCTATGTATACCATCAAGCATCTCACCAGTTTTAAATGATATCGATCAATGTTATTATTATATTAATTAAAATACAATTATGATATTCAATTTGTGTTAAGATTATTTAGTGTTGACTCCTGGTTGACTGTGAGAAAATACGGGTGATAAGGGTGGTTGAACAGTTTTGTCAACATGAAAAAACACATTTAAAATGGAACTATATTTTTTCTTGAAGGTGTCTTTACTTCCTCTTTGGTTGTGATAAGGAAATCGACATTAATTTGTTTTTTAACCCCAGCCATTTCAAGATCATTTTTACTTGCTAAAATGTGATTATGTGATAAAAAGGATCTCCAATTCATCGCAAAATTTATTAACCTCATCCACTAAATTTATTAACCTCATCCACTAAATTTATTAACCTCATCCACTAAATTTATTAACCTCATCCACTAAATTTATTAACCTCATCCACTAAATTTTATTAGAGCCTCGCTAAAGCTTGGCTCTAATGGAATTTAATGTACTTGGTTCATAAATTTCGTATCGATTTGTGACTTTAATATTAGAGATCCTCCATTTATTACATGCCTGTTCCTGAAAAACACAACTTTCCGTCATCTTGGGCCGCATTGTATTCATCAAGTGAAGAAGTCAACGTCAATGACGTTCACCTCAACCATGAAAATGGAACTATAAAATAAAAGCATCATCACACATGACAAAACAAGCCGTCTGTCTGTCTTCGAATAAACCTTGTAAGACTTTTTCCAATGAATGGATTCTAGGACATGTGGCGTGTAATAAACACAGAATGACAATTGCGTTAACAGGTTAACAGGCAATCGTGGAAGGATAGAACTCGGATGCTGCACTTCTCATTCTATGTTTCCATGCTAGCTCTCGGGCCATATCGACAAACCCATTAATGCACTTGTGTCATTATGTGTATACCTCTAACTAATTGACTAAAATTGACTATATTCCAGGGTTCACATACTTTTCAAAGGGAAATTGAAGTAGATTTCAAATGTCAACCCTTTCATGATGGGAGCTGCGTTGGTGCAGCATTAAATATCCTGTGCCACTGCATTCTCTTATTATATGAGTCTCCCATAGGCAGCATTGCATATATAAGAGAAACACTGGCTTACAAGGTCAAGGTAAATATTATTCATCTACATCTCCTTGATACTCCATCAACCTTAATGTGCTGATGGTTATGTGGAGAAACATGTAAAACTTTAAAGCATAATTTTTTTGTGATTTTGATAATGATAGGCCAATGCATTCTCTTATATAATCAAGGCTCCCTATGGGAGACTCGCAAATATAAGAGAATGCATTGCAAAAGGTTTTCAAAATAAATGGAAAATTGACTTTTCGTGGCCTAAATTATTATATAAATTTAAACTTAACTTTCATGAGACATTTACAGAGTGTAGTAATTGACTCGTTGATCTCTCAATGATTTCAAAAAATCTAATGACATTGATAATATTGTAGCTATGACAGGTCATATTAAACTAAAATGTCCTCATTCTTGGCTACATATTTTGAAATGAATGCATCAGGAAATTACGCAGGTACATGTAGGAAAATATAAACATTCATTAAACAATAGTCTTTATAAAATGGTTTTGAATAAATATAGAAAAAAAAGCATCTGAAATGAAAAGAATGTGTTAATCACCATAAAATATAACATTTCTGAATGTGTGTCATGAGAATTAACTGATATGCTGGCAGATTAAATTCACAAACCACAAATAGGCAAACAAATTAAAAATAACCCTTGTTTCAATTGCGTTAATGTAGGATAAAACAGTTAAAAGAAATTTCTACCCCATGCGTAGCATATTATGGTATATTTGTGTTCAAACTTGTCAACAATAACTTAAGCTATCAAGCCATATATGGAAAACAATTCTTGCCAATTTGCCATGTTTTAAAGGTTAATTCAATGTCGCGAGTAACCAATTCTAAGCCAATGATCGATGAGATGGTAAATATTTATAAATTTTCATCACTTTCAACCAAGCCCGGGTAATTTTGTATATCCATCATGATGAAATCTGCCTTAAAACTCACTCTCGATTATTTTTTGTTAAAAGTTTTTTCTCGGAAGAACACGTGAAAAGAATTGAAAAAATAGAGTTACCTTCATGGATACAGGCATGAATGATACCATGGATTGGCCCTTTGACACAAATAAATTCAATGGAACCCATATATAATGAGAGACAAAAGATGCCGGTCTCTCATACCTGTGTTAAGGAAGGTAACTCTATTTCTATTCAATCGTTCTCATTTATTCATCCGCTTTCCAATATAATGTTATTTTCTTCTTTTGAACCAGTTGTTGTTCCCATTGCATGGCAGTTTAACACCATATTTACTCATGATCTTGGAAAGAAATCAGAATCAAAATTTATACAGTAATGCTCTAAATAATCGACTCCTTAACCACAGCAGAATTATGGGTAACTTTTCAGGATTTAGTCGGAAATATGGCTTGTTGCAATTCATCGGAAAGCTCTCCCCAAGAGTTTTCCGATGAATGGCAACAAGCCATATTTCCGACTAAATCCTGAAAAGTTACCCATAATTCTTCTGTGGTTAAGGAGTCGGTTAATTAGGGCATTACTGTATATACTTCACCCACAAACCGAGTTACATTGGCAAATTGTCTGAGAAGAGGTAGAAATCAATCACCTCAACACAAGGCCAGGTTCCTACATCATATGTTCGGATAGCTGCTATCTGCAAATCATGCAGTGGATGTATTTGTTGCAGGAGTTATTGTACTTACGAGTGAAAGGGATTATATGGATAATTTTACGAACATCCATTAAATGGTTAACGTGTTTTTGATGTTCAAATTCGGGTCACAATTGAAACCTATTTCCCTTGTAAATTTCTAAGTTTTTAATGATTACCAATTTTTGAATGTCCAGTGTGAATTTCCACAGCTCATGTACTAGTTTATCATGGAGAGATAATACATTTTCGATCTTATAACTCGTCTGGATTGGCTCACAACCACGCGAATACTTGTTTTTTATATGCCCTAAGTACTAGATTCTATAAAGTTTTATATATGATTATAGTCTGTACGTGTGCGTGGATATGAAATACAAGCATCTATTCTATTATTTATACTGATACTTATTTTAGGGGGTAGCAGGAAGACAGCCCGATAGGCTAGGCTACGCCCGACAATATACTGCTTTACTTTATTATGCATTACTGCCATTGTATAATTCATGTATATTGTAAATAAATTGTCCTATCCTGTCAGACAATACTTACATTACAGTGCAAATTAATGACTTCATTATGCACACTTACCTAATAAGCAACCACTAATATGTACTCTTGGCCAATGGTGGTTTTAAAAGCTCAGTTCATCACAAAATTATTATATATTCTCATCAAAATAATGACAATTCACAACCAGTATGCTATGAGCAAATAATTACATATGGAAATGTAGCTATTGTCGTCGCTTAAATTGTTTATGTCTGTGAGGGGGATTTGAGCATCTATTGGGCGAGGCTTTGCCGAGTCCAATGGATGCCAAATCCCTGAGCAGACATAAACAATTTAAGCGATGACATTAGCTACATATTTTATTTATCCATCACACAAAACTTGCCTTTTGTGAGGTAAATCTGTCATTTTCCTCAGTTTTACATTCGTTACTTCGATGACGCCATTACAGTCAATTTCGCTTTATTGCATAGCGTCGGTGCATGGCCTTTCTCATGCAATTAACCGAATATGCATAAAGCCGAAATCACCCCATCACCCCATTTGAGGTTCTTAGATTTTTAGTTTGTACCGTAGTACCACGAAATAGCGAAATCATTATGTCGCTGTCTATCAATTTCAAATTTCATCTCATACCTTGTTGTAAATTACTATTATGTCAATAAACTGATTCATTAACATCTTTATTTGTTGTTACATGTATAAAATGATTACATACCATCATTATCACACACAAAAAGCATTAAGAAAAAAAACCATTTCGAAACGTGTTGTTTATAATTTCTATTTCCTATCTATTTATAGATAGATAAATACATTGTATGGGAGGCCAGACCAAACACATTCCTTGTTATTTCCATTACAGAATGGATTTGTATTGAGTACGCAGTTGTGTTTAATACTTTATTTTAATTTAAACGAACATGATAAAAACAGCAAAAACAACAATTACTTGTTGCTGATTCCCTCGGTCACCTGCATGGGCATTATCGGAACGGTATATTCAGCGTCATCATCAGATTCTGCATCGGGAGCTGCGGGTTGGATAAAACCCGAGAATAAATCATAGTGAACCATTGTTACACTAATGAGTTGAAATCATTGAATAAACACGACACACATGGTGTTGGGATGAGAAACAAAGACAGTGTTGTTTTAGCCTTTGTGTCTAACTTGAGGAAACAGTGATGTCAACCAGTTGTTCAGTTAATGATAAGCCATCCCGTTATTTCTATACTAAATATGTAAACATGTTTCTATTCATTAAATTATTGTCGGTAATTCCCGTATCTATAGTCTATAGTAGTCTATAGTTTATATCAATGTTCAGACTTAATCCGATTAGAAAAATATTAAACCCGGTGCTTTATTCGTGATCCGTTGTCCACATAGAGGATGTTACAATAGCGACTAATTGCATGTTTAACAAAAGCCAGTAAGTGTAATTAATTAACAGTACAAAATGTACTGACAAAAGACAGTTGTATTTCTGCAAATATGGAAAAGCACGTGTTTATACTGTAAAACGTGAACAAAATGTAGTTTAAAAATATTAATGTCGATAACCTTTATTTTTGTTTCGAGTGTATAAAGTTGACGTAGTTTGGAAAACATGGTTGTTGAATGACAAGTTTCCCCTTCTGTCCCATTATTATACCCACTGTGTGTTTACATAACCAGGAAGCCAGTTCTTTGTGTTTGGCCACATGTAGGAACATACCGACGTTGTCACTGAACACGAAAAATGTTTTTACAGTACGGTTGTTGGACAGGCGTGCTTCGCACGCGCAAGCGACTCATGTTTACCGCGTTTTCAGCTATACGCTGTTAGAGGCTGGGTTCTACATGATATTTTAAGATTCACTTTATTTCATTTTATTGAATATTCTCACTTGCCTACGAAGTATAATTTTCCGTTTTGAATAACATATTATATTTCTCAAGTTCGTCAATCTTTTTTTGCTGTACACAAACTGATAGCAAATACTTACTTACCACCGCTGAAATGTTTCGAAACAGGAAATGTTTGAACAGAAGCATGTTAGAAGAAATAGAAAAGCACGTTAGTTTCGGTTTCAGTTTATTAATTGGCTTCCTTGTTGGTGGAATTCCCGGGAAAATCTTCCTTTCACTTTGAATCCTCAGAATTGCAACTGGAACTTCAGGTTTTTACAAATGTTTACAAACTCAACAAACAACCAAATAAATATACAAATTTAAATAAATCATGCAATTCACAAATAAATATGGAAACATACAGGAAATGTGTGTCAACAGAAGCTTGTTAATGAGAAGAGATAGAAAACCACGTGTGTTATGAAATCGAAAATTGCCGTCTTCGCTCGCGATGGTCATCTTCATCAACTTTGTATTAAGTTTTCCCATAAAATACGTTTTTCAAGGTAAATAGTTTTACAAATTGCTATAATTTCGGCACCATGAGGTGACTTTTTACCCCTTCTCATCAACATTTTTGGCGATTTTCGTATGCATAAAAACGGAATAGAGTCCGACCCTTTAAAAAAGAGTCTTTTTATGAGAAAATGGTTTGGTGAATGCATATTTTATGCAAATAGCCGAAATATGCATTTAAACGATATGCAATTAACTGGAATTGACTGTACATTTATTAGGTCAAGCAAACCAATTAGCATTCATGACCTGGGAAAACCGGAGTGCAGCTTAGAGCAAATTAGTTGACATTTTTACATTTATTATAAGCAGACCTTGTTCTGAGGATTTATAGACGTTTTAGAGCTAAAATTATATCATTTTACAAATTATTTTAGTGAATTATACACGATAAAAACATTCTGAAATCACCTTATATCCTGAAGTGATTCTCTCATTAAGATGGAATGTTCACCTTATATCCTGAAGTGATTCTCTCATTAAGATGGAATGGTCTATTCTTTATTTGCTGCCATGTTCAGATAATTTCACCAAACTGAGTGCTTCATTTTTGTTGTGATTTCAGTCCCAGCTGCCATGACAACATAAATGAAACAGTCAGGGTTCTCTGTCCTCAGCGCACACCAAACCTGCAAATAGCGTGTCTGTCATCTGCAGAATGAGGTCCCCAGAGGGTGAATTTAGTGACGCTATCCCGCATAGTGGGCTAGCATCACTAAATTCACCCTCTGGGAACCTCATTCTGCTTAGGCCCTCAACTGCTATGGTAGACCTAGGATCAGATTGAAGTTCCCCAGTTGAAGTTGGTGATGTTCACCCATTGGGCACATCAATTATGCATTTTATCTTCTGCAAATTAGGGGATATAGAAACTTCCCAGAAGGGAAAACGTACTGAGAACAATGTTAATTTGATACTCTTGATACTTCCCAGAAGATGAGGCCTAAGCAGAATGAGGTCTCCAGAGGGTAAATTTGGTGATGCTAGCCCGATATGCGGGATAGCATCACTAAATTCACCCTCTGGGGACCTCATTCTGCAAATGACAGACACACTATTTGCAGGCTTGGCGCACACACCTCATCTGACAATTTGTTATGAATGGTAGTGACAGCCCCACACAAAATACAGAGCATATAGAGGCAGGCCAAGAAACACCATATTCATTCATATTCATTCATCTGTTGTGTTGATTACGTTGATATGAACAACATATTGGTTCCTATGCATTCATCTGTAGGGGTGTTGATTACGTTGATATGAACAGTGTATTGTTCTTATGTGCATATTAATCTTTTTTCTCTACATTCATTCCCAGGTAATTCCTGCAATGAATAAGATTATATAAGAGTTCACATGATTGATTATTTGTTTAGTGATATACAATGGAATATACAAGATATATATGAATACATGTAGAGGTATATCGCCAGGGTTGACATTGTCCCAAAGACCGTCTTCCTGTCATCCCCATGTGCAGATAATAATGTAGTTAAAGGCTCACTTCATTTTTGAATCACCAGCTCACATTATATACAAATTATTCCATATTATGTACCATTTGAAAGAGGAAGCTCCAAAACATTTTATTATCAACTTATTCGGTCGAATAAACTGTGAACATGTTATTTTTGTCAAGGTACTAATGTGTGTTCTGTTCTTAATTCCAATCCTGTCTGCACTGCCAGTTTTTTATTCTCAATGGAAGGGGAATAACTCTATCGTTTAGTTGTAATTTATGATGCATTCAGGGGTAAATAATGGGGGAAGTCTAAGGGTGAATCTGAGAATCTCTATCACTTGGTAGGCACTATTATGCCACAGCTGTTCTGTATTCTGGTGTAATACATATATTGTTGGTTCCTCTTCTAAATAGTATAATATATATATAATATGGAATACATTGTGAATAATGTGATCTGGGTATTTGAATATTAAGTGGGCCTTTAAGTATGAATAACATACATACGTATTCATGTAATATTCAGTTAATAATGTCCCTGTCCCAAGCAATAATAAAAGGTCAGCCGACCACAGTGTCCCCCGACAACGTGGCAAGTCGATGCCGCTTTGTTAAAGAAATTTATAAAAATGTTGAAAAGTCGAAAAGGGTTAATAACTCCGTAAACAAAATAATTTTCCCTCATCTATATGCACATCTCCAATATGTGGGTAATAATATTCTGAAGTTTCAAATATCTGCTGTCAAAACTGTAGGAGGAGTTGACTACACCATGAAGGTACCCTCATACAGAAAATTACAAAAAATGTTGAAATTTTCTAAGTCGATAAGGGATTATAACTCCGTAAAAAAAAAAAAATTCCATCATCTATATACATGTTACAAATCTCCAATATGTTGGTAACAATACTCTGAAGTTTCAAATATCTATGATCAAAACTGTAGGAGAAATTGATTACACCATGAAGGTACCCTCATACTGGAAATTATAAAAAATGTTGAAATGTTCTAAGTCGAAAAGGGTTAATAATTCCGTCAAATAATAATTTTTCCGTCATCTATATACATGTTGCATATCTTCAATATATGGGAAACAATATTCTGAAGTTTCAAATCTCGGGGATGAAATCTGTAGGAGGAGATGATTACACCATGAAGGTACTCAAAAGTGTGACGTACGAACGACGGACATATGAACGAACAGAGCCGGTTTCTATAGTCCCCCTTTTCTTTCAGAACGTCGGGGGACAATAACTGTTATTTCAGGGAAGAACATTTTAACAGAACAGTCGTGAGTGATGGCATTCGAAATAATAAAAGAGTTGCCTAAAATTACTTGTTAAGAGGTATCGACTAAAAGCGCTACAATGGTGCAGTGATAAAGAATCTGTGCCAGTGCATCCTCTTATTTATGCAAGTCTCCCATAAGGAGCCTCGCATATATAAGAAAATGCACTGGCTTACAAGGTCAAGGTAACTATTATTAGGCCAATGTATTCTCTTATAGGGAGACTCGCATATATAAGAGAATACATCGGCACTGGGTTTTTTGTAAAATTTCAGGAAGCACCAGTCATGGAAGAGTTAATGTAATTATTTTATAATTGGATACTAATGGTTAAACAGAAGTAAACACTTTAGAAAATGCAGTGGATGTATTATTCACATATCATCTTACTGATAGTCACATTCACTTATCCCCACCCACTGACGCCATTGATGGAACATGTGACTATCCTCTCGTTATCAACTTACCGATAGTCCCATTAACTTATGGCCCCACCCACTGACGCCATTGATGGAACATGTGACTAGCCTCTCGTTTTCAACTTACCGATAGTCCCATTGACTTGTGCCCCACCCACTGATGCCATTAATGGAACATGTGACTAGCCTCTCATTATGAACTTACCGATAGTCCCATTCACTTATGCCCCACCCACTGACGCCATTGATGGAACATGTAACTAGCCTCTCGTTATGAACTTACCGATAGTCCCATTCACTTATGCCCCACCCACTGACGCCATTAATGGAACATGTGACTAGCCTCTCGTAAATCTTAGCCTCCCATCCATGGCCGATGTAAAAGTATGGAGTATGTACCACATGGAGGGATACATTGTAAGTTTTTGTACCTGAAACAAAAGGGGAGGTTTAGATTGGAGAGCTTCAACCATCACACTACATCATTAAATACATGTACCAGTCACAGGATCAAACTTCACCCTTCTGCAGGGAGTAATCCAGGGCTAATTTGGTGTGCCGGTAGGATGAATTTCGGCGGCTTGAGAAAGCTTGATTTTAGCAATTTTGGGTGCTCAATTCATTAGCCATATTAGCAGGTCAGTAAAATAGGATCATTACTTTTCAAATACGCCGATCATGGCCAGAAAACAGCCCCTATTTCACAAAAGTTAACAACAAAAAATTTGTGAATTTAAGAAAAACATGCAAATACATGTACAACATCACTGCTCCATAACTTTGCACCACAGTTGAGATGCCTCGTGAAAGGAAATTACTTTTATTTTGTGCTTCCATGAGTGTAGGATATAAGTACACGACGATGTATCATTTAACAGCCATTGATTGTCGTGAACGCTTCCCCTATGTGTCCGTACATATCTGAGATGATGTAGGATCATTACAATAATATTGGTATGACAATGCGCCAATGAAGGACGATGTTCAATCAACTAATCTAACATAATCTGTCCAGGTTAGCCCACAACTTGATTTGTCACCCACCCAAACTGAAATATCATCAGATTTGCGACAATCGGAATATATTACTCAATTTAATTGATGTCATGTATTAAATCTGCAAATGTACTTCAACTGTTTTATTTAATCTGCTATTTGCTGATTACAATTAAGTTAAAGATTGATGACTAAAATTAGACGGGTTCACAATTGACAGAGAGAGTTTGCCATCGGTGGCTGTTCTATTTTACATGTATTTCCCACCATTTTCGAAACACGTGCGCACAGGAGACGTACCAGTAGAGTTATCTTTCTTCCCACATAATTTTCACTGTTTTGACTGCCTACATTGAGTAGTGTTGATTGAGTGGGTGAGTGTCAAGTACACGGATAGCAAATGAAATGAGAAATGAAAGTATTTCATACGATAGTAAAGTGCATTCTTTGCTGAAAGCTGGCAATTAAAATCTAAACAAAGTATTTGTGTACAGCCGTAAGTCGTGCCGCAATCATTCCACAATGGATAAAAGAAAGAGTACACATCTGTAGCCTTGTTTCGAAGAAACACGGATGACTGAATTTACTGTCAATACACTTCATCTCTTGGTATTTTTCCATTAGTAATGTCCGCTCTAATTCCAAAAATATTTTTTCACAGTTAATTTGGGTGGCATCTATCTTTGCTGAATTTTTAGCGTGATGCCAGTCACCGGTATCAGTTGGGCCCTGGATTACTCCCTGATCTGTCCACCGGAAGCTGAACTATATAAAACCTTTCTATACTGAATGGATTCTCCCATTCAGCTATAAAACTATACATTGGAATGGTCTACTATTTATTGGGAGGTTTGTTTATGTAGTAAAAGCAGACAACAGACAGAGGAAAAGATAGTATATGTGCAGAAGATTGATATTCATTGGTGGGAAATGTTCAGATAATAAGCTAAACAAACGACATATGGTGGTTTGTTGAACTTATTATCTGAACATTTTCTAAATGAACCCAATGGCCAATGAGTATTTAGTATAGAAAGGGTTAGGGGCCCTGCAAATTGTCAATTTTTCGCAGATTCGAAATCTGATATTGAATCAGAAGAACGATGTTGATATCGAATTGATTCTTGAATCGAATCAGCTAGCTGCCAGTACATAAAGTCGGTCTTATAAATGTCGGTCGCATGTGTTTTCCTATAAGATGTCGTGAAATTTCAGTGTATACTTAATTTTTAAAGAAAATAAGTTTTAGTAATTAAACTAAAATAATTATTAAGTTTGCAGTTTATAATAATTAATTTTGATGCGAGTTGATATTATTAACGTATAATCTGTAGATAAATTTGTGCTGTGATCATGTGACATAACTATTAGCATACTGTACATACCAGCCACAAAACTAAAATCCATATCAGTCGATGGAACTCCATCCTCCCCAAAATTATATAATTCAAAATCTGTAGAAGAGACAGGCTCCATTTTGCCATCTGGATGGAAGACATACCCTATATGTAGTCTGGAAGAAATATGTTAAATGTTAACCCTTTCATGACTGGAGATTCCTGAAATTTTGTGAAAACACTGTGCTCATGAGAGACTCACATATATAAAAGAATGCACAGGGTCTTTATTGCTGCACCAGTGCCGCTCCCACCATGAAATGTTAAATAAGTTCATAGAGAATAAAATATTGTTTAAAGCAATATTTAGCATTGTAATTAAAGTCAAATATTTGTTGCTAAAACATTCATTCTGATTGGTTGAGAGGTATCGATTCACCAGCATCGGCCCGCTGATCAGTTAAAAACTGTTTTCATGCTCAAATCCCTGAATATTCAACTCAACAGAGTATGTTTATTGTATATTGTATTTTCCTAATTGTTTGTTATATTTTGAAGAAATGACATCTTTAATTGTTGATCCCCCATTCACAAAAAAGATGACAATGTGTTTTATTTAACAGATAATTCTGACATACAGACTAAAATGGGAAACATATATCTTTATCTTACCATTTCGCAAGCAATATTATGAAATATTCGATTCAATATCGATCAGTTTTCAATTTTTTTTTTAGCTATTGGGTTCAAAATTCGAGTTGATCAAAAACCCACTATCTGCAGGGGCCTAGATGTAGACTGAAGACTTCAGTTTGAATGCATGGGGGCCTCAAAATATGGTGCTGGACATTCCCAGAATGAGGTCCATAGAGGATGAATTTAGTGATGCTACTCCGCACAGTGGGCTAGCATCACTAAATGAACAAGTTTTTTAGTTTCATTAGAAACCTCTTTTTCCTTTTCAGTTTAATTTCTCTGTATTCTCAAATTGGCAGATGACACAATGCATAATCGAGGTGCACAATGGGTGCACATTACAATCTTTACCATCTTGAACTTAAATCAGGGTCTAGGTCTACCATAGAAGATGAGGCCATGCTGAATGAGGTCCCCAGAGGATGAATTTGGTGACGCTCGCCCACTGTGTAGGGTAGCATCACTAAATTCACCCTCTGGGGACCTCATTCTGTAAATGACCAGCACCATATTTTGATACCTGAATGGAGGGTTTGTTTAGTTGTTAATATTTACTTTACCTTGACATAGTCTTTGGTAGTGATATAGCACCTATGCATATACTGGTTCCATCTTCCAGGGTTAAGTACTGTATAGCATATCTATGGAAGTATCCCCAGTCTCGGATATTACCTATAAAATATTATAACTTTATAATTATCCTCTAAAGGCGATAAGAGATGAAAACGATATATTTAACACCTGAGGTATTATTTCAGGGGAAAATTCTATTACAGATTACGGATTACACACAGTACAATGTGGTTCAGTAAACGTTATTTCGTTGTAATCCAGATTCTGATTCTGTAATCAGACATCTGCACTGAATGAATGAATGAAGCCACATGGATTAGTGCAAAATACACTTGTGCACTCTATGAACAATGTAAAACAAATGGTAATATAATGACTCGAGTTATAGAGTCATTTTCATTATGATTACCATTTTGTTTGCATCGTTCATAGAGCACACAAGTGTATGTTGCACTAATCCATGGCTTAAATTCATTCATTTTTCCATATATTTTGTTTATAAAAGGAGATGGTTCCATAAATGGCCAGATTTAGTGTACAGTCCCCCTTTAAGTCCCTTTAATTGAATGTTATTTATTTCTATAATAACACATTTTCATTTAACCGTTTGATTTATCGTGTTTGATACTACCCAATACCTTTTCCTTGCTTTCCAGGTAGAAAAATGAAATAAAAGAGTCAATGACACTGTAGCTCAACTTTGAGAGGGATGATGTCATTCATTACAGTTGAAGGAGCGATAATGAACGTTGAACGATTAAATGTTTAAGTAATACCAGAGGTCAACCCAAAGAGTTATATGAAGGTTAGGATCAATTGGATGAAAACTTTTGGGCATGCTGAAGTATCTAGTGATGCATAAAATAAAATTTGTTAGACCAAAAAAAAGATGCTATGTTTCCGTACATCGACCGACCCTAAAAATAACCCGCCGACCCTAATCTTTTTATTGATATTTTGAGAAAAAGTCAAAATTTTCTTTAAAAAAAAAAAAAAAAAAATTGTTTTCACTGTTTTTACTAATGCTCATAAATATTGATGATCATTAGTGTGCAAAACACATGGTTTCTAACATATGCCTGTGAAAAGTGACCATGAAGTGACTGTTGTCTCAAAAGCCCCAGGTGTGTGATGGGTTTTGGATTGATGGGCATGAATTTTGCAATTTTAATTTCATGAGAGCGGATCTCATGCCTGCTTTACCTGTATGCCTTGTTTGGGACTTATGGAACATACTCATGGATTCCAAATAAACATGCATGCACATTTATTATTTTCTTAGGAAATTTCCCCCCTGCACAGTGCTTATTTGAGTCTGCAAGTTTATTAATTTTGAGGCTATGAAAATTGAAATCAGCACAAACTCAAGATTTCTATATGATTCTGATATCAAATTGATGAGCTTATAATTTTATGCATGTACATATTCAATTACATTATGGCATTATTACATTATGACACATACTATGTTGATTCCTATTCTTGACCTACATGTACTATAATTTTTTTTAACTATAGTTGATGTTTTGCTCAAGAGTTTCCCCTGTGCTATTATTTGGGTCTGTACTGTTATTAACTTTCAATCTAATTCCCCCCCCTGCACTATTATTTGGGCCTGCACTTTTATTTGGAGCCCGAGAGTACTGGTAGGAACACTATCAACAGACATGGTGTGAGTGTATCTGTATATATATATGTATAGAGGTTATCACCACATATGTTTAAGTAGGGATACAGCTACTGTTTCGAAAAACCAGGCATGCTAGGTTGGGTGTACTGGCTACCTCAATACAAGATGTAGTCGTCACAATACAAGTATGTTATAATGGCGGTATTATGGGTAAAATTCTAATAAAAGTTAGTGACATCAATTTCGTACCAAGTATGTAGCCAAATTTATGAAAATGTGGTATGTGAATAATAAATAACATACTTAAGCATGAAGTAAGTTTGATCTTTCATCAATCTTAATGTATATGTCCACTGTATTTATCAAGTAATACTTTCCCCACAACACAAGTTGGCATTTTATGTCACTTCGGTCGAGGTAATTCAATATTTCTGCAGCTGGATACAAAATATCAAAATAAAATAAATTTAAAAAAAAATTCCTACCTACCTACCCTAATTTGTTCACTCCGTTATCGGAAACATACTATCTTTTTTTTTTGGCCTTATCAAATTTCAGAAAAATTGATAGCTCCCATCTGGAGGTCACCCGACGATCGATATGAAGTTTGGTGATCATCGGATGAGAGATGTGACCTGTAGGGTGTGCTAAAGAAACACGGATGATAGGAGTTTGGTGATCATCGGATGAGAGATGTGACCTGTAGGGTGTGCTAAAGAAACATGGATGATAGGAGTTTGGTGATCATCGGATGAGAGATGTGACCTGTAGGGTGTGCTAAAGAAACATGGATGATAGGAGTTTGGTGATCATCGGATGAGAGATGTGACCTGTAGGGTGTGCTAAAGAAACACGGATGAGAGATGTGACTGTAGGGTGTGCTAAAGAAACACGGATTAATGCCAAACCAAGGCAGTGAAATGAAAAACTAAAATACTGGCTGCATGTCCCATAAATATTTGGGACATGAATAGTATGTTAGATGAAACAAAGTTCTTTTTGTTCAGTACTGTACCATATGAATGATCTCTCACTCCTTGTAACTTTATATCTCGTTCAGTACTGTACCATATGAATGATCTCTCACTCCTTGTAACTTTATATCTCGTTCAGTACTGTACCATATGAATGATCTCTCACTCCTTGTAACTTTATATCTCGTTCAGTACTGTACCATATGAATGATCTCTCACTCCTTGTAACTTTATATCTCGTTCAGTACTGTACCATATGAATGATCTCTCACTCCTTGTAACTTTATATCTCGTTCAGTACTGTACCATATGAATGATCTCTCACTCCTTGTAACTTTATATCTCGTTCAGTACTGTACCATATGAATGATCTCTCACTCCTTGTAACTTTATATCTCGTTCAGTACTGTACCATATGAATGATCTCTCACTCCTTGTAACTTTTTAGTCTGATCATCATAAAATTTGTCAAGAATGTTAATAATCACATGTAGATGGGAACGAGTCATTTTGGGGTCATTCGGCCGAAAAACATGGCTGCCAGCAGCCATCTTGGATTTTACTCTTTGTATGACTAAATCCTTTAGCACGGGCTACAGGTCGTACCTTTAGTCTGATCATCATAAAATTTGTCATGGCTGTTGCAATTGGAATGTAGATGGGATTGGCATGAAATTGGAATGCCAAACCATGGCAGTGAAATGAAAAACTAAAATACTGGCTGCATGTCCCATAAATATTTGGGACATGAATGGTATGTTAGATGAAACAAAGTTCTTTTTGTTCAGTACTGTACCATATGAATGATCTCTCACTCCTTGTAACTTTATATCTCGTTCTCCGAAGCCCTCTATATGGGCTTTTCCGGTTATTTCCCCCCATTGTTCATAATGTGTTTGATGAATTCTGAAAGAAAAATGAAATTAGTCAAGCATCAAGTTACTTTGTGTTTATACGTATGTAAGTGTTTATATGTACCCCCGCTGGACAAAACAAGTGTCCATTGGCACCGCGGTGTATTTGCCGTTCGGCCGCAGTGTCAGAGTTTGTAACTGCGGTTGAGCACCGTGGCCGAACGGCAAGTACACTGTGGCCGAACGACAAGTTCACTGCAGCCGAACGACAACTACCCTCACGGCCGAATGACATGTATACCGTGGTTAGATTTCTGGTTTGTATCGTCTTTTTTTCAGTTTAATGAAAGTACACCGCGGTAACTACACCATGCCAAATGGCAAGTACACCGCGGCCCAACTGTAGTTAGCCGGTGGAGCCGCGGTGTAGTTGTATTTCGGCCGCGGTGGCAACGCTAACCACACTGCTGTTAAGTGGAATCTTGTTTTGTCCAGCAGGGTATGTAAGTGTTCATGAATTTAGTGACAACCAACAACAACATGTATATCACTGAAAACACCCCTCTTCCCCAGATAAAGTATTCCATGCCATAAACATGACAAACACAAGCAAATACATGATGACGGAGATACAGGGATAGGCATATTTTACACTCTAAGAATAATAACTTAGACAATGTAGCTCAATTTGAAGAGGGTCCCGAAGGTTATATTCATGCAAAGAGTAAAATCCAAGATGGTTGCTAGCAGCCATGACTTTCATTGATATGGATTGAACCCATTTCTATATTCTATAATAACTTTCAGGTAGCAAAACATCTGACTCGTTGCCGTAAAGATCATCAAAACTGTGTGAATAAAATGACAACAAGAATCGCATCAGAGATGCGGGGTCGAGTTTCAGTAGCGATGCCAAACATGGGCTTCAATTGAAAATGTATTAACTCTAACTGGCTATCATACACAACACTGTTGAGGAAGACTGATATACCAAATATTCCACCGCAACCGACCTTGCCAAAGTTATTTCTGTGCTATCGCGATAAAAATTCACAAGAATGAACTAATTAAGGCCTAGTTCTGCCCAATTACATGTACTTGTATCTGGTCGATTTTCGAACTCAATCAACAAAATCAATTGTTATTTGTTTAAGTTATAATGCTATCATGATCAAAATTCATGAAAATTAATAATTAAGGGCCGTAAAGTATGCAGACCTGGTCGGTTTTAGAACTCAATCAAGATATTGTTGACCAAGTCTCATATCGACAAAATCAGTTTTATATTTGTTCAAGTTATCATGCAATTGCAATAATAAATCACAAAAATGAACTAATTATAACCATAATTCCACCCAAAGTAGATGGACCTGGCCGGTTATCGAACTCAATCAAGACATTTGTTGAACAAATCTCACATATGGAATATAAAAAAATCAGTTGAAATTTGTTTAAGGTATCATGCTACGCCAATCTGGAGATGCCCGCACGCTTGGCCAAAAAAAAAACTAACAAATAAATTTTCCATCTAAGGCATAGTCCCACAGTTACAATTCACTAAAATGATGAGATAATTGTACAGAGACAATATTACCGAAGCTGAAACATGATAAGACCATCATATTTGCCTTCTGTTCACTTACCTCTGGAGTCTTCCAAACAATTCTCTTGACCACTCACTCAAAGCCACAGCGTCTGCCTGCAGGGCCGGGTGCAAATCAGTGTCAAAGTCAAAACATGGTGTCGTAGCATTCCATTCCAAATCAAATTTCACTTGTAATTCCTTCTGTTCCTTCACTAGTCTGAAACGGAAATAATAAAACAGAAACTATAGAAGATACTGACAATTTTCATGTGATCTGGGCATAAAGTCTGCTATAGAATGATATATACACGGGCTTTGATGTAAAACAGCATTATCCCAAAAAATTCACTATCGGTTTACATCAAAGGAAGCTTCCTCTACAAAGTAAGCTGTCATTGTTGAACACATAACACATCGTGTTTAAACAAGTTAAAAAGTCTGTATTCCTAGAATTAACTGGCCATGTACATACATGTACAGTAAGACAATGAAAATTATATCTATTTTTAGGCTTTCTCTATAACGACCCTATTTTAATCCGTCTACCCTTAAAGTTTTATTCTCAAGGCTTATGAATTGTTGTTGAACTTATTACCGCCGGAACATTTCCTGCCAATGAATATAATATTTTCATCTGTCTACCATCTGCTTTAATTACATGAACATCCCTCTAAATGAATAATGGACTATTCCAATGAATAATTTTATAATTGCACCAGAGAAGCCATTTAAAGATGGATTATCTCTTTAAATAACAAATTTGAAATAGTTGCGTGGGTATAAAATAATAAATATGAACTGAAGACCCCTGTCCGGAAAGACTTCTATCAAATTAATATTGATTTATATTCGAATATTTTATTGGGACCGTTTATTTGTCTATTTTTAGAACAGACAATTCGGGTGATACCATATAGCAAAAGAGAGCATTAGGCTGTTCCTATGGCTATGTACAGAACGTCAAATGTCCCAGATTGATTGGTTGTATTGTTTTATTCCATAGTTATAAGCGATAATGAGAATAATTAATGTTTATCTGTGACAAAATTACACCATAAAATTTCTGGTCTCTGTTAACAGTAACCACTATTGTTCGTTAGCTAAACAACAACACCTTTTTAGACCAGAAAATATTCGAAATAAAATGAATATTAATCGATAGAAGCATTTCCGGACAGGAGTCTTCTATTCAGATCCAATATTTTATAACCCGGTAACTATATAATACATATTTACAAAGAGATAATCCACCTTTAATAAAGAAGGGGATAATACCTCACATTGCCGTTGTATGTTAATGTCCATTTCTTCATCGGTTCTTTAACTTCAAACATGAGACCGCCAGCTGCATAAGAATCTTTTTTCGATCCTTGAATATTGGTATCGGGTAGAGTCGGCAGCTCCATCAGACCAATGTCAGGAATCTGGTCAAGAAACAGAATGATGAAACAAACCTCCATTGAAATATATATAGCCTGCAAATAGTATGACTGTCATTTGCAGAATGAGGTCCCCAGAGGGTGAATTTAGTGATGCTACCCCGCACGGTGGGCCAGCATCACCAAATTCACCCTCTGGGAACCTCATTCTGCTTAGACCTCAACTGCTATAGGAGAATTAGGATCAGGTTGAAGTTTCCCAGTTGAAGTTGGTGATGTTCACCCATTAGTCATCTCGATTATGCATTTTATCTTCTGCAAATTAGGGATATAGAAACTTCCCAGAAGGGAAAAAGTAACTAAATACAATGTTAATTTGAGAATATAGATACTTCCCAAAGATGAAGCCTAAGCAGAATGAGGTTCCAGGAGGGTGAATTTGGTGATGCTAGTCCACTGTGTGGGATAGCATCACTAAATTCACCTTCTGGGGACCTCATTCTGCAAATGACAGACGCACTATTTGCAGGCTTGATAGATAATAGGTGGAGCTCCGTGGTCCAGTGGTTAGCGCGTTGGACTTGTCTTCGCTGTCAACACAGCGAGGCGAGTTCGCAGCTGGCTGGTGGTCTGTTATGAGTTTCCACACAGCAGTGGCTTGGCCGACTTGAGCGATGTGCAATTGTTGGATTGTACACTGTTTGAATCTCGCGCCAAGTTGTGACCCTTGAGCAAGGTCGCTCGTACTGTGTCTGCTTTGCACCACCCATGCATTACAAGGGTACCTGATAATGAGCAGTGAAAGATCTTGTCAGTATGCTAGCCATATGGTATCCTCGCATACTCCCGGCTGTACCTCCCTCTGTCCCCGGGGAGCAGTAGATGGTTACTGAATGTTCAGGCTCATCAGGGTAATAATTGTAAAACTTTGAGCGCTTTGGGCCTCATGGGAAAGGCGCTTTACAAATGCTATACATTATTATAATGAAAAATTATAAAAGACAAATAACAACAAGAGGTGGCATCAGAGATGCTGTGTCTCGTTTTCGGTGGCTTACCGCCGGTGGCTACCGCCAATTGGTGTGCATCAGTATCGGTAGACTAATTAATAGGTAACATCGAAAAATGACTAATTAAGGGCCATAACTCCATCAAATTTTATTGGGCCAGGCTGGTTTTCGAACTCGTCCGAAATATTCTTGGCAAGTATGTCTATTCCAAATTTTAAACAAATCGGAGGACGTTTGTTGAAGTTATCACGCTAACGAGCTAAATATTCACGAAAAATTACTAATTAAGGGCCATAACTCTATCAAATTTTATTGGGCCAGGCTGGTTTTCGAACTCGTCCAGGATATTATTGGAAGACACTTATATACCAAATTTTAGTTGAATCGGATGACGTTTGTTGAAGTTATCGCGCTAACGAGCTCAAAATTCGTACAAAATGACTACTTAAGGACCATAACTCTATCAAATTTTATCGGACCAGGCCGGTTTTCTAACTCATCCGAGGTATTCTTGGGAGACACCTATATATCAAAATTTCAATCAAATCGGATAACGTTTGTTGAAGTTATCGCGCTAACGATCTGAAAATTCGTGAAAAATGACGAATTAAGGGCCATAACTCATTCAAATTTTATCGGACCAGGCCGGTTTTCGAACTCGTCCGAGATATTCTTGGGAGACACCTATATACCAAATTTCAATCAAATCGGATAACGTTTGTTGAAGTTATCGCGCTAACGAGCTGAAAATTCGTGAAAAATGACTAATTAAGGGCCATAACTCTATCAAATTTTATCGGACCAGGCCGGTTTTCGAACTCGTCCGACATATTCTTGGGAGACACCTATATACCAAATTTCAATCAAATCGGATAACGTTTGTTGAAGTTATCGCGCTAACGAGCTGAAAAATCGTGAAAAATGACTAATTAAGGGCATTAACTCTATCAAATTTTATCGGACCAGGCCGGTTTTCGAACTCATCCGAGATATTCTTGGGAGACACCTATATACCAAATTTCAATCAAATCGGATAACGTTTTTGTTGAAGTTATCGCGCTAACGAGCTGAAAATTCGTGAAAAATGACTAATTAAGGGCCATAACTCTATCAAATTTTATCGGACCAGGCCGGTTTTCGAACTCATCCGAGATATTCTTGGGAGACACCTAAATACCAAATTTCAATCAAATCGGATAACGTTTGTTGAAGTTATCGCGCTAACGAGCTGAAAATTCGTGAAAAAAGACTAATTAAGGGCATTAACTCTATCAAATTTTATCGGACCAGGCCGGTTTTCGAACTCATCCGAGATATTCTTGGGAGACACCTATATACCAAATTTCAATCAAATCGGATAACGTTTTTGTTGAAGTTATCGCGCTAACGAGCTGAAAATTCGTGAAAAATGACTAATTAAGGGCCATAACTCTATCAAATTTTATCGGACCAGGCCGGTTTTCGAACTCATCCGAGATATTCTTGGGAGACACCTAAATACCAAATTTCAATCAAATCGGATAACGTTTGTTGAAGTTATCGCGCTAACGAGCTGAAAATTCGTGAAAAATGACTAATTAAGGGCCATAACTCTATCAAATTTTATCGGACCAGGCCGGTTTTCAAACTTGTCCGAGATATTCTTGGGAGACACCTATATCCCAAATTTCAATCGAATCAGATAACGTTTGTTGAAGTTGTTGCGCTAACGAGCCTAAAATCAGTGAAAAATGGCAAAGGGCCATAACTCTGTAATAAATGTGCGGACGAACCCGATTTTTTGTCTGCAGCTTACGTGCATGGATATGTACTCACACACCAAACTTTTTTTTTAATCCGTCAATAAACGGTTGAGTTATAAGCAAAACACGTCGCCCGCCCGCCCGCCCGCCCACCGTCCCTCATCAAACTATAAGTCGAGTTTTGGAAAAAAACTTGACTAATAACAAATTATTCAGGACAATCAGGGACAACTATAACTTTACTAACAGGCCAACATGAATGATTAACAGCCGAAGGACCTACTAACAGACCGAGACACTATTTAGAATGCCCTAAAAAGTGCTGGCAATGTAATAGAGAATGCCGAAGAGATTATACATAAGATATGCATTGTATGTTGGATTGTGCAGTGATGCATGCCCTAACATACAGGGTTGCAGCAACATGATTGACTAAATAATCGACTCCTTAACCACCGCAGAATTATGGTAACTTTTCAGCATTTAGTCGGAAATATGGCTTGTTGCCATATTTCCAACTAAATCCTGAAAAGTTACCTATAATTCTGGTGAGGTTAAGGAGTCGATTATTTAGGGAATTACTGTAGGCGTTTCTTAGTAGTGACTTACCATGAGGTAGAGCAGGGTTTGGACTAGATTATCATGTCTTCTTGCAGTAGCTGCCACCAAGTATTGTCCAGTAGAATTAGCTCCATTGAAATACACAGCATCCACAGCCTGTAGCAGAAAATGGTCGTGAGGTTTAGGGTACTTTACTGGTACACTGCATATGGTTAAAGTGCTGTGTGATTATAAAATAACATAATTTTGAAGGGCGTTGGGGTGTAAAGATCTCCTGACAAACATGATTGTAAGCTCAACCATTTATTAAAAGCTCGAGAGAACCGTTAACCCTTTCTATTCTAAATGCATTCTCCCATTCATTTATAAAAGTATACATTGGAATGGTTTATTATTCATTTGGAGGGATGTTCAGGTAATAAAAGCAGATGACAGACATACCGGTACAAAAAGATAATAAAAGAGGAGAATGATTCTACATTGGTGGGAAATTACAATCCATAGGTCATTTATTTAACTTATTATCTGAACATTTCTAAACGCTTGGTTTACACTAATTTGGATAACTAAATCGGCTTTTAGTGTAATTCCGTTGTTGTAACTGGATGATATCGGATTGTGTATCTTTAAACTTGTATTTTGCAAGATCTTTGAGGTCCTGTTTCAGGCCATCAAATGATCTCTTTTTTAAAAGTTCATCATCTGAGTGTGGCATTATCTGCTTCAGTTTCAATGGTTTAGAAAATAAATCCTCCAACCGGTCACCTAGGGACCTGCGAATAATCGAGATTCGATTCGATGTCGATATCGGGCACCCGATTCGAGATCGACACCGAATCGGTCCGCTGATTCGGATATTTTCGAATCGGTGTTACTTTGGTGTAGTTTTGTTTTTTGCGTCTAATTAACACATGCCAAATGACCTGAACTCACAAAATATTGAAGCACAACGTTACCAAGTTAGCCAACGTATGTAATTTTGAATGTATGCTGTTCAGAATAAATGTGCATTATGCAAATTATGTGCTTTGATCGCAACCCGTGACAGTGATCAATCGCCTCATATATTTGTAATCTGTATCGACACTATGTAAATTGTCTACACGGTGCGTGATTGCTAGGTGCAGAACTCAATTGATTACCTTATGTTTAGAACTTCATATATCCAATTCAGATTATATGAATACAATTCAATGTCAGCCACCGTTATGAGCGACATGAGATTGGAATGAACAGAAACGGTGAGAAACCTTAGAACAATCGGTCTATTACGTTCTTAAATGGACGTCATCGTGTGCGATCAGTTATCTGCGGCACTGCCGGCAGAATTCCTACTTTCTGATTCGATTCGAGATGATGTCGATATCAGGAAGGAGAATCCCCGATTCGCAGATCCCTACGGTCGCCTAAATCCACCAATGTCTCTGCTGCTCCCTGTTATTCTGATAAAGAATAATCAGCATGACTTCATGACGGAATAGGCATGGAATCAGTGCGTCATATTGACCTTTCATGATGACAAAGAATATCGATCAGTGCATATATGTAATATATGTTCCA
Organism: Siphonodentalium dalli; assembly: GCA_032622095.1. Lineage (NCBI taxonomy): Eukaryota > Metazoa > Mollusca > Scaphopoda > Gadilida > Siphonodentaliidae > Siphonodentalium > Siphonodentalium dalli. The sequence continues at coordinate 30,865,214 of CP136061.1, forward strand.
ATTCCATCACCATTGGGGTACAATCTGATGCACATCTTGTATCCACATATTGTATTCTGATGTTTCAGGTGAGACAATTAACTGACATCATTTCAGCCACCCGTTTGAATTTAGACCGGTGGTGGCACCAAGGACATCAGGGAGATTCAAAAAGCCCCCACCTTGGCAAATGTCTGATGGTTACAGTAATGCCCTAAATAATCGACTCCTTAACTACAGCAGAATTATTGGTAATTTTTCAGGATTTAGTCTGTATCTGTAGTTGTTACGTCCTAGTGACCATAGCTGGCCTTTACAGGACGGTGAGAGGAGCGCTATTTTTGTTCTCCCAGGGCCGCCTTGAATGTTTCTAGGTCGGCGGCTTGTCGATATCAGGAAGGAGATTCGATATCGAGATTCGATTTGATGCAAAATCCCCGATTCTTACCCATAATTATGCTGTGGTTAAGGAGTCGATTATTTAGGGCATTACTGTAACCATCAGACATTTGCCAAGGTTGGGGCTTTTTGAATCTCCCTGATGTCCTTGGTGCCATCACCGGTCTAAATTCAAACGAGTGGCTGACATGATGTCAGTTAATTGTCTCGCCTGAAACATCAGAATACAATGTGAATACAAGATGTGCGTCGGAAATATGGCTTGTTGGCATTCATCGGAAAGCTCTCAACCTATAGGCTATGGGATGCCATTTTCACATTTATTATTTATTTACGCTTTTAAAAGCACAGATATTTGCACCACACCACTTGAAATTTTTGTTTTATTCGAATTGAATTTGAACGTAACTCACAAGGGGCTCATCTTTGGCTAAATCTTGTATTTTATCCATATCTTCAGGAGTGTTCCTGGATCTCATTCCATAACCAGCGTTTGAGCTCGCAGTTTTAGATGCCTTATTTCTTCGCCTTCTCAGAGCGATCATCACCCTCATGAGACAATATTTCAGCGGATACCATCCGCCCGGTTGTCTGTACACGACCGCAATGCGCTTCGCGTCGCGATTTAGAACAATTATAAGTAGTGTCAACGCAAAAACTCCCACAGATATATAAAACAACATCCTGCTGAAGTTGGAAGGTTGATATATTTCCCCAAATGGTGATATTTTTCGTTATATTTGCATTTTGTTTTTCGTTCTCCAACTGAACAAAGTTCGGAGTTCCGTCCGATCAAGGGAATTAATTCAATAAGATATTTTAGAGTTATTTCCCCTATTCACCGCATTAACGTATTCCGCGCCATGAACAAACAATTCAATAAACCAGCTATTTTATCTTATTTTGTATTATTTCAGTGATAAACTTTAGATAAAGCTGTAACATTTTAGAAAATGACATAATGTTGCATCTGCTTGATAGAGATTTTGAGGGACAGTTCCATCGAGCGACATTTTGTTATTTAAAGTCATGTATTGGTGTATCGTGTGGCCTACTTTTCCATGTAAGTTTCCACGTCACGCAGTGATCACGCATCATGCATAAGTATGCCTATATGAAAAGCATTAGAGATTAGAGTGATGTATCAATGAGGCGCGTAGGACGTGATTAGACGTTGTGGCGGATATATATACAATAGGCCTGTGCAACCTATAATTCCTTGACTAATTGCACAGGTGTCAGCTCAGACACCTATATAGCTTCAGCTTTACACACAGAACTGTTAAAGATTGGAACATCTTGGCACAGTGGTTAGTTTTTCACTCATTAACTGATATATAGTGACCAGCCTCAAAACTTAAACAAATCCTTATCGGTACTAGTAACTCATATATTCAGAACCCTTAAAGCCTTGGTTCATGCACGGTGTAATATTGTGTATATACGTAGCACCTTGCATACGAAGAAGAACGAAGAAGAAACCACAGTTGAACCAGACAAAAATTCCCTAGTATAAATCGGGAAATTGGTAACGGGACTACCCGCCCCTGAGTCAATCAGCCCTTAATTCTGCTGTTTTCGGGGCGGGTCGTCCCGAAAAACACGGGGCCGGGTAGGTTGTCCCGAAATTATTAATAGTAATTATGTTCTTTTATGTTCTTTGGTGATATATTTTTACCATTAATTAATTAATTATGTCCATGTGTGGACTGGAGTAAAGAATGACACAATGATTTGACAACTTAACTGTACTTGAGCTAAGTGGTGACTATATTTTAACAAACATTTGATGCAGAGGGTTCATTATCACAACACTTAGTGGTGCTGAAGGGGTCACTCTCACCAAAAAAGTGCTGAAGGGTACACAGGTTTTAAAAATGTGCTGAAGGGTACACAGGGTTTGTGATCGACACTAACAGAGTTACTTCAACTGTGTTCATGAAAGTCTGGCGCCAATCAGAAGTTTGTTTTCGGTTCACTTAAAACAATTATTCATGGCAGAAACGAAAACTAAACGTCATTTAGAACAGAATTTTAAAACCTGTGTACACTTCAGTATATTTTCAAAACCTGTGTACCCTTCAGCACTTTTTTTTTTGGTGAGAGTGACCCCTTCAGCCTTCGTGATCGGGATTTATCTCACGCGAGGTGAGTATACAAACACCCTTTTAACGATGTCGACAGAACTGGTTGAGCGTGGGTTGTCTTCATTATGAGAGTTACATCGGCAGATCGTGACACCTAGTCCAGATCTAATTACACCCACAGGAGCTTGGAATTTGGTCAAAACCCATCTTTTATTGGCGGAACCACCACCCGGGGCCATAGTTTTGACCAAATTCCAAGCTCCTGTGGTACACCTTACAGGCCAGGAAGATACGCGAATTCTGGGAAGACTATACATGTCCACACCGCCACGATTGACGACTGCCAACTTTCTGAAAGAAATATTCCGACGTGTACTGACGTGTATGCAAAGAAGAAGAGACCAACCACCTCAGTGCAGACGACGAATTACCACAGCAGCCCCATCAACAACATAAATTGTCATCCATTCGTTCGTATCACACTCGTTCGTATCACACTTCGTGTGTATCACACTTCGTTCGTATCGTACCTATCACACTTCGTTTCGTTCGTATCATACTTATCACACTTCGTTCGTATCACACTTCGTTCGTATCAAAATACGTTCGTATCACACTCCGTGCATATCACACTTCGTTCGCATCACACTTCGTCCGCATCACACTTCGGTCGTATCACACTTCGTTCCTATCACACTTCGTTCCTATCACACTTCGTTCATATCATACTTAGTTTGTATTACACTTCGTTCACATCACACTTCGTTATTATACTATGAAACTACATCTAATTTCTTTAAACAAACATCTCATAATCCCCAGACACCTCCTAATTGCCATTATAAATTTTAGGCGGGCGGGTTCGACGGAAGTTTCGACACTTGATGCATTTCAGTGTCCAGCTCTTCCTAGCAAAAATTCCAATAATCATCTCTTCTTATAAAGAGCGTCCATGGTTTCGTCGCCTAAAAGCGGTAGACAATAAAATGAGCGTTATCAGTCGTAACCTTTAATTTTTTTGACGTATTATATACTTATGGATGATTATGTGGATTTTTGCCACACCTGCCACCTGATGGTGTGCCACATACGAATGATGTTGATTGCAAACAGTTCTCATATCTCTTTTGTCGGTTGAGATTAAAGTTAAAACTAAAGGCTTTTGCCAATATTTCCGGCAAGTTACTTCAAAATGAATTCTCTGAAAAATTGTCACGAATTTCTTTTTGAAATTTGGTACAAGCGATCATTGTGACACAATATTTAAGAACCATCAACGAATTGAAAATTATAACCTCATTTACTTTATTTTTATGGCATGAACAATATTTAAAATAGCACTGCGTTCAGCTACCAAGAACTTCTGTAAAATGTATATATTGTTTTCAAAAGTGCACTTCAGATATCCACGATATCAGATCATGAGACTTAATTATTCTTGATGCGTCAGGATGCGTGGCATTTAATGATTATTTTCATTCAGAAAGGCAACTACTGAGATGAGTTCTGGATTCAAAACTATGTTAAAGCCGACATCCTAACAATGTGGCCTAATTCCAATTGATTGCTCTCTGCTCGAGTGGAACACATTGCATATCAACATTATTTTCATTGGACTGCAATATGCGACTGCTTTATTGGTTATAATATATGGGGTGATGTTATATTGTGCAATTCAAATTTTAACTGAACATTATGATTCAAATGAAGCCTCCTCTCAGTCAAGAAAAAAGCTATTTGGTAATTGGTTTGTTGTGTGAAATTATTAATTATTTTAGCAGTTCTTGTTTCGCATGAACCAACTTTGAAGGCATTGATCATGAGTGCCTTTAAATGAATGGGAGCCATATGAAGTATATCATATACTGGCATATGTGACTGACTTCATCCGGGCTATTTAGGGATTTCTTTGCCAGAAACATGCCTATATGAGCGTTAATGAGTTAGGTCAAGGACACGGTCGCACGTAAAATTGGAACCGCCCATATTGTTCCCGGGATCAAAGTAGGCCTACATACCAAATTTGAGTCGGATCGTAAATATTCCTCAACTTAAGTGTAAGAGGAATTCTAGCCCAGGTATCTCCAACATATATGTGTGCATGGGTGGAGTTATAATGGCAATAACACCCACTGATTTGAAACAAACATTACGTGATTAGCATTGATTCGGCTTTGACTTGACAATACCAGCATTTGGAAAAAAACATATCTGGCAAATATATCTGGCCAGGAATGCGTTTTATGGTCTCATGGTAAATGACTCATCTATACTATATATTTTGAGACTTCGTATATATATATATATGTATATATGTGTGTGGGTACTTCATAGAATCCAAAACGCGTGTACAGATTGAGCTCAAACTTCCTATGTAAGTGTAAAATCCCACCGACACGACCGTGGTCGCGGTTTAGAGAAGCTCAGAGCACCCGTTCTCCAATCTCAAATCACCGCAAAGGCACGGCGTGGGTTAATCAAGTGATTATTTAATGAGCGTTTGTTTTTGACGCATCTCTATAAAGAGCGTCTGTTTCCCATTCAACGTTATTGGCATCTGCAGAGTTATACGGGAACATTGAGTGCTTGCCTATGCAGGGAGATTTATTGGAGCTCTTACAACATCATTGTTAGTATGTATGACACTTAGGTCAGGGCTTGGGTAGTTATAGGCATAATGCTTCTCAGAAATCACGGTTACAAACCAACACTCACAATTTCGTATTTACGCAAACGTTATCGCTCGAAATTTATTCCCTGCTAGCACGGATGGCGCGCTTTGTTTTTACAGTATATACCTTCGGTATATACCGAAATCATCCCAGATAATCACGGCTTATAAGACATCTTTACTACACATGACAGCCGATGGACAATTGGGTCTCTATATATGTACCAAAATTACGCCGCGTTGGTGACTGGGAAATTCCAGGGAATGCCGATTGAGCTCAAACTTGCTACCTACGGGAAGTGTCATATATATGTGTGTGTCCTTTATAGACTCGAACCGATTGAGCTCAAACTTGCTAAATACGGGAAGTGTCATGGACGGGTTCATTGAAAAACCAAAAAAAATCGCGTAAAATTGAAAAACAAAATTAACGAGAGGCCGATCACGATCGGCAGATGTTTAACCCATACCTTGGCGATAGCGATTAGCTATTTTCATAAATCCTGACACCAACCTTTTCAACAATTCACACCTTACTATTAAAGGTACTCAATCCGATTAAGCATCCTTCAGTTACTATTTATATGGCTTCAGGGGTAAAAAATATTTTATTCAAATCGAGGAACCCATTCATCAAAGCTCAGTGAGCAGATATTGATTTTTTAAATCTATTATTTTTAACCACCTGGAATATTTAGTGGCCCATTAAAAGTCAATGAGAAGACCAAATAGCAGATCAAGATGGATAACTCTAAAATCAAGTGGCTTTTTTGTGTTTTTTTGTGTCAGATATATGACAAACCGGCAAAAATTCATTGTGCAAAATGTTGATAAATAACAGGTTTAGGGCAATTTTATACTTTAGTGGACTGTGGTTAGCATTATTTTTGGGCAATTAATCGATTCTGATAACTGAAGCGGCATTTCAAAACTAGAGGTGGGATTTGAGAATGGTCAGATTGAAAATATTAGTGTCATTACATTGGATAGCACACTATGTCTATGGAATGGGTGGGTTAATTTTGTTAATGACATGATATATAAATATTATCAATAACAAATATTTGAGATATCAAATGAGATAGCAAACTGATCAAAATAGTCTATAAATGAATGTAATTGGATTTAGAAGCCCATACAATAAGTCAGTCTCAAGTATACAAGCAACATTATTATTATCCTGCACCCCAAATGCAATAGAGGGAATTTCAAAATAAAACATTTCCTCTGTTTTTAGAAATCCTTAATGAACCTGGCTCAAAGTGAAAGGTATAATTTAATATCTGGCAATCGGGTATCATGTGTCTATGGAATGGGTTAATTTTAATCCCAAAATCCATGCAAGATAAAAGTGGATCACCATCAACCTGTACATACAATCAGAGAAGAATCAAATGAAAGCATCAAAACCATATGATGTGTGGAGAGGGTTAATCATTTTCAATGATACCATATGGTGGAACTACCCAATGGGTGATTTAATTTTATTCTAAGATAAGACACAGAGTCTGTAAACACCAGCTGCTATCTGACAATGTCAATACACTGTACTGATCCATAGCTAATAACTGACTGCTCTGTGGGAATGACTTTGTCTTAATGTTATTTATTATCTCTATGGTATCTAGTGTCCAGTTAAACATTGCCAATAATACACTCTGTGTTATGTGAGATCTTCTCTTCTCACAATGCAGGCTTACTTATCAGTCACTTTAATTTTAAATGGCCATAACTCTGTTAAAATATACCGGATATACTCAAATTCGAACCTGATCTGTATTTCGGGGTGAGGACCAGATGTACCAAATTTGGTGCTGATCAGATGAAAAATATTTAAGTAAACACAGCTTGGATGAATTCTATTTAAAAACAAGAGCAGAAAGGGTTAACTAAACGATACCAAAATCCATACAGATAAAGAACGTGCTAAGAAAAACCTAGGTAAGAAATATGAGGCATATCAGAAGAAAATTGTTTGACTTAGATGCATCAGATAGCATTTGTGTGCAGGGTTAATTATTTTCTAAACCGATCAACCAATCGATACCAAAAACTATACAGGTGAGGGGTGTGTCATCATAAACCTACATATCAAATATGAACACAATCGGTAAAAAAATACTTAAGTTATGGCATCGGATAGAACATGACTATGTGCGGATGCAAAGTGTTAATAATTTCTAAACCGATCAACCGATCGATACCAAAAACTATACAGGTGAGGAGTGTGTTATCATAAACATGCACATCAAATTTTGACACGATCCGATAAAAAATATTCAAGTAATTGAATCGGATAGCAAGTGTCTACGGACAGACGGACGGACGGACAGACGGACGGACGAACGACGGATGGTTGATCCGGACGTCAGCATTATGTGTACCATACATGGTATGGGTACACATAAAAAGGCACAATTAACTCCTTGAAAAACCAAAAAAAATCGGGTAAAATTTAAAAACAAAAAATAAAATAAAAAAATAAAAAAAGCACAATTAACTCATTGAAAAACAAAATAATTAACTCATTGAAAAACAAAAAATTCAATTAAAATTGTCATGTTTCTGACTATTGCCGAAATTTGCTGCAAATGCAGCACAAGTGTCTCGGAACCTGTTGCAATTGCTTTTTCGAACAAAGCCATGGGACGAATGCCGCCAGTGGCGGGCTAACCTGCTAGTATCATATAAATGTATAACATCATGCCAAGATGCCCATGTTTTCCCAGTGAGAAACGATGCGTTGATGTGCCGGAAATGTAGCAAATTTTCACATTTTTGCAGCCATATTAGAATTTGGGCTAATTTGTAATTGTGGTATATTAGCATAACAAATTTAGAGGAAAACAAGACCACAAGTGATATTATAGTTACTGAAGTGGCGATCAAAGAGATCAAGCAATATGGCCACCTTGATGGACTCCATCTTATCTGGTGTCTCTGCGGCCACTTTTTTTTTATTGTTAACATCTTATGTCAGAAAAAAAGTTAGAAGAGACCGTTAGGATAGAAAATGAGTGGGGTGAAGTCGAGTCCTGGGGGGGGGGGGGGGGTGGTGTGCAAGGATTGACCAATATTTGGTCTATTTGGACTTCTGCTGTGGTTACGCACATAACTCGAGGAAATTCATAATTAGGGGAAAAATTTAAAGCATTATGTGTGGTGGGTTGCGTTTGATTTTAATTTTACAAATCATCATTGATGCATGAGCACAAAAGTAAATAACATAAATAGATATTGCGAACTAGCACTGCTCAGAGGTCTGTGTTTTACGGCTTAACTAATGTCGCCTGGGCATAACCAATGTCGCCCCACAGCCTGCACAAAATACAATATAAAGGATAACAAGCACATATGTACAAATACACCATCTAGCACAATTTCCTTAATCTTACAAAAACGTTTGGCAGGCTTAACACATATTAACAACAGCCAGAGGTCTGGATATTCATGATTTGAGCGTTAAAGGGACCCAAGGCACTCGCAGTATTAAAGGTGAAATAAATAAAATATATATATATATAATGAATATAAGAATAAATTTATCTATTTCTCCATGTTCTTCTTAGTGGTGAAATTTTGAGACATATTTTTTGCACAGTGAGTGTCTGGGGTCCCTTTAATTCATTTGATATTTAACAGTTTTTGTAGAAAATGTTTATTGGTTGAAGATCTATCGAAATTCCTCCAACAATGTTCAACATATTTATATTGAATTTAAAATTTATATCACTTCAGAAGAAAGTGTTCATCAAGTTAGCAAATAAAACATATGTTACTGAACTCTCCAGATATAGTTAAGGCCACACACAAGTTGAACTTACTTGTTATATTACATTATTTGTTAGACGCCCTTTACTTAAAACAACCCGAACCCTCATCTCAGCCAGGGTCATATCTTTTTAAAGCCCTTCAACATACGTCCGGAATGGTATGACGTTGATGTTACACAACATAAATTAGATTGAACTCGACCATGAAATCCTAACTTAATCCTTTCAGTGCCAGGGGCCAATCTCACCGGCCCTAATTTACGGTCTGTAAAATCGGGCCTAAAAAAAAATTAATTAATTTTTAAATGTTTGATTTTTTTGGGTTGAATTTTTTTTGGGTATGCTTAAGCATGCTATTGCGAATTTAAAAACAAACTGGATAAAACCTTAGGGGCATGTTATAACTCAAAACTATCACCAAGTATTCATAGTAATAAATTTGATGCCCATGAAAAACATAAGATTCCCTGGCACTAAACCTACAAAATAAGTCGGTTAAAGAATATAAGAAAAAATGATTAAAATTGTAAAAAAAATTTAAAAAATAATAACAAATGATGAAAAATTGTTAGGCCAATGCATTCTCTTATATATGCGAGGCGACCTATGGTCGACTCGCATATACCGGGTACATATATAAGAGAATGCATTGGCACAGGGTATATGGGTTGATACAAAAATCGGACCTGGCACTGAAAGGGTTAAAAACAATTGATATCATTACACAGTCAAGCAACCGCTGATAATCTGATTACCTGTTAATGAATTAACCAGATAATCTGATTACCTGTTAATGAATTAATGGTTTCAATGAGATCTGATCATTTGAGGAGCGATTGCTGACAATAGGCTTTATACTTTTTTGGCCAAAAAGTTTGGCCAAAGAATTTTTCTAAAACAATTGGCCATTGGCCGACAGTGTGAACCCTGGTTCAAATGGCAGGTGATATAGAAATGCATTTATTTAACTTTGGAGCTCTCTATCACTCATCATACGCTGCATTTGAATGATCTTTGAACCAGCATGTGGGGGCAAAGGATATCCACATTGAACTGGTTTTGTCCATTCATTTTTTGCAGATTTATTGCTCTCAGAGAGAGAGAAATGCTTCCGTGTAACTTTTGATATGTGTATATTATTTATCACAGCTCATGTTGGGAGTCTTTATTTAGTATAGACATGAGGCAGCATGGGGAGAACAATATCCATATGCAACAGGATCTGACACAGTTCTAATTAAATTTAGACTCTTTAACAAGATACCCATTACATAGTCTAAAGGATTTCACCATCATTCACATTACCGCTGCTATAAAAAGCTTCTCCATGCAGTAAGTACGACATCACAGCACACAAACTGACAAATATCTCCTTTCGGTTTCGTTTTTCAAACTGGAGTTAACTGTTGAAATTCTTAGAAGTATGTAATTCTATTCTCCTTGCATGTCATAAAATATGGCGACTGTCTTCAAAAAGCAAAGGAAAATCAACTTATATTTATGTCAATAAAGTGTTAGTTGTTGGGATTTGACGGGTTTGACATTATCGTAGAATTAATTTATTAAAGATAGCTTGATTTGCATTTATTCCCATATCGATATTTCAATATTCCAATAGTTCAACGCAGACGATGGATCATGTCAACGCAATGTAGAGACCAACCCAACTGAATCTGAACACTACTTTATAGATGGAAGCTCTTTATGCACAGGTAAATAGCATTGTCTTATTGACATTATCATAGATATAATTTATCACAGATATAGAGGATCTCACATGAGTTTCTATTTTATACGGAATTTATCAACCGAGTTCACTAAATTCGATTTGAGCCGAGGTTTACCGAGGCTCAAATTGAATTTAGAGGACGAGGTTGATAAATTACGTATAAAATAGGACGAGTGTGAGATACCTTTTATCACATGATCAAATAAACCCGAAGCAACGCGAAATATTCATCGAAAACAACAATCATAAACTACAGTGATCGCAAGTTATTTGAAGAACGCCGTGACGTCATCGCACGCGCTGATATTAAACGTGTCTATTACCGATAATTATGAAACTGATTTTATGGCCAAATTATGTGATAAAGATTGATTTCCTATATTACATTTATTCCAATATCGAACTTATTATCTGAAATTATAAATCGCAAACTGTGTTATACCGCAATGTACACACTCATTTTAATGGATATCACGCCAAGCCGTTTCATCCTCCAGCGCTAGTGATGAGGGTTCAAATCCACATGTATCCATCATGGACTTTGTAACTCGAGTTCTTTATTTGGTGGAGTTATTGATCACGCAAATGATTCCTTGTTGATTATTAACACATTTTCCACGGTCCCCGCTGTGCACACAGGACAGGGAGAGGAATTGTCACTAGATACATGTTACACAAGCAAGCAGAATAATACCCACAATTGAGTTCACCAACCTTACATACATGATCAAACGTATACACAAAGATTATTTAGACTTCAGCCAAAATGAAACAAGACACAGTACACCATATTAAACTAGTAGTTCTATTAAAGTAGATCTGTTTTCAACATTGAACAAGTATTTTAAGGTCGAACAAAATTAATCTGGACTTGTTTCTCCGACACTGCTCTTCATAAAAATATGGCCTCCGGGGTGATATTTATGGCCAATCGAAAATAAAAATCATAAATCTCTCTGCCCCTAAGCTCCACAACACTTTACTACCCGAAGCGGGACACTTCTATCGGCGATAAACTAACGTGAACGATTTCGCCATCGGCAGTCGCTGCATTTAATTAATATATAAGAATGATGGTGCCTGTTGTCAATTTAGATACAATATTTGTAAAAATAAATACTTTGAACAGGATTATTCTCCATTTCTATTTGATCACCCTACCAGAGTGTTTCACATCACTTTAATACTAAATCATGAAAAGTAATTTTCCACGCAAAATAATGTTTTTGATAATTCGGGAGTCGACACATAAAAACCTGGGAAATTTTTAACGTAAAAATGGGAATAAAAAGCTGTGCCGGTTGGGTAATTATTGGAGGGTATTTGAGGGCAGGGTTTATATCTGATGTTGAAACTAATTATAAGTAATAAGCAACACTAAATACCGAGGCTTGTTTCATAATGACTGAATATTGGACAATACAATGACTACTTGAACAGGAGAACTATTTTATGTTATTAAAAGTGCGTCTGGTCTCAAAACAGATAAAACATAATTCCACGAAGAAAGCAAAGAAATAGTGTGCATGACATTGCAGAATGAGGTCCCAAGAGGATGAATTTAGTGATGCTATCCCACACAGCAGGCTTACATCACCAAAATCAGCCTCTGGTGACCTCATTCTGCTTAGGCCTCATCTTCTGGGAAGTATCTATATTCTCAAATTAACATTGTTTTTAGTTACTTGTTCTATATCCTTTTTGTATGTCCCCTAATTTGCAGAAGATAAAATGCATAATCGAGGTGACTAATGGGTGAACATCACCAACTTCAACTGGGAAACTGCAATATGATCCTAAGTCTCCCATAGCAGTTGAGGCCTAAGCAGAATGAGGTTCCCAGAGGGTGAATTTGGTGATGCTATCCCGATGTGCAGGATAGCGAGCGATGTGCAGGATCGCGAGCGTCACATAATTCATTCTCTGGGGACCTCATTCTACAATGTCGGACACACTATATCTAGACTTGCCATGAATAGAATATTTCAATGAAATCAAATGATTTGCTCTGGAGTCATTATCTGGAGTTTGTCTTCCAAAGACGCCACAACCTTTTTATTGAGAAGACGGTCGAGGTGTTTATTGAGTTTGGAATTACTCTGCTCGGTTGCCGTGATCGATTCCTCGGGAAGGGAGGATAAAGCTTCTGCAAACTCTTCAACGAATTGACACCTGTAAGAGAGTATATTCAAAGTGAGATGAAAGTACAGGCAAATCAAACCTGAAATGATATCTTCATGGAGCAGAGGAAGTTCAGGGAATATATCTTCAAATTTTTACCCAATGTACCCTGGTACCTTGATAATTCCAAGAAAAAAAAGGAAAAAATTAACCAATGTAACAATAACTAATAGGTAAAGTAACCAGAAGTAACCACATGTATACTATGAACCCGTGGGTTGTAAATTAGTTCAGGGAATATGTTTTCTAATTTGTACCCAATGTACCCTATGTAACAACAAGGTACAAAAGTTATGATTTTTTTCCGCATACCAAAATTTGACTAAAACAGTACCACGTCCAGTTCAGTGACTTTTTGGCAGATTCTCATGGATATAGCACGATTTTTCGTTCCTCGTGTTGCCAGTAAAAAGGCATTTTCCATCATAAAGAATCTTCTCAAAATCACTCCAGACAGCACATTTATCCCCAGTCTGGAGTAAACTACATACTCACATATAAAAAATAGTGGGTCTGACGACCTTTCGTTCAGTTTTCATTTCCCAAATCCGGGATTCCTTGTAATTACCGCCAATCAAAACTTAGCTCCAAGAAATGTGTGCCCCAATAAAAAACTAGTAACATGTCACATGCTCTTGGTGTGGAAATTCCGAAGGTGTGGCTAAAGGTTGTTAAAAATAGTATACATGACGTCATGTTATACCGGAAGAGAAATTCACAAATCAACAAATAAAGTAGATTGTTGACGAGCGGTCGAAAGTTTAAAATCAAGAATCACCGGAATGTGGATTGCAGGTACAATCTTTGGAGCTAATAATACGGCTGTGTAATGTCGGATGGATTTCGGTGGCGCGTTGTTGGTAGAATTGTGTTGCTCTTCGCTTGTTTTGGCTGCGGTGGTGCTACGGTACTGGGGAACTGATAGATCGTTTTTTTATGTCAAGGTACTTTTTTTTAGTTCTGTAGTTGTTTTATCAGATAGTCCCGACATTCATGTATTTTTTATTCGTGGCCGTTGATTTGTGTTATTTTTTGACAACATGGGCGACAAATCGCCTGGCCAATCTAAAAATAATTCGTTCTGAGATCTTCCGAGTCCAAGAAATCCACATAAATTGACATTTTTTATAATTTCAAGTAGATCTGTCTTAGTTATTGTACATTTTATTTTGGATCCCGGAAGCTGTTTCCCTTTATTGTCAGTAAAACAACCGCCGAACGAAAAGTCACAAACCCTACAACTATTAATTCCGATTCGTAGAATCGGCTTCACAGGACTGAAGCGGCCACGACGGCACTGGCACGTGACCATGTTTACACCTGTCAATCACAACTAATTTCATATTTATATTTAGCGCGGTGTGACGTAATTTGGGGGAAGCCCACAACCGTTCAGAAATGAAAAGTTGATGGGAATGCAATAGACTCAGTATCATTATGAATCTGAGTGTATGTTTACATAGACTGATTTATCCCATAAATAATATACAGGTTTTGAGCAATAAAATGTCGAGCTGTAAAATATCAAGGTGGACAGAACTTCAAAGGCCGCCATTTTAAAAGATGATTTTCATTTTAGTCATCCACAGTCTAGTGTTCAGTGATAATGAACTAATATATGTTATATAACTTGTGTTCCAATCCCCTGTGCACCCTCATCCTCTATGTATTATATTAAATGGTCAATTATTCATGTTGTAAAATTTAGGTCACAATAAATATGTTCAAACAAATAAATGACGTATTTCTTATTCCCATAATTAATTCTGATTTTCATGCACGAATTCTACTTAGACTTAGTAGTTATTTAACTGAAGAAAGTAACCCAATAGCAAGTTTAGCTCTGAAATACATTTAACCCTTCCATGACTGCCAATACATTCTCTTATTTAGAGGGAGCCTTGGATATATAAGAGAATACATTGGCCTAATAATATTTGCCTTGTAAGCCAGTGCATTCTCTTATATATGCGAAACTCCCTACTGGCACACGATCTTTAATGTTGCACAAGCACAGCTCATATCATGAAAGGGTTAAAATATCTACTCACCATTCAGTTTGAACTTGATTATCTAGGTCAACAGGTGACACAGTTTGATATATCGTCTCCCCTCTGATTAGCATGCATAATATCACAGAACAAGCAAACTACAAATAGAAGTGAATGAATGAATGATCATAAAGTAGATTAAGCATTGCAATAATTTTTTCCATTAAAAGAATTTCCACACAAAGCCAAAATATTTTGGTGTCCCTTACTACAACACAATATGTCATTATATAAATGTTGGCACATGAGACATATAAAAGGTGCCAACCACATGTTCCCCGATAAGGTGGCTTTTTAGTAAGGATAGCTTTTTTTTATTAACTCTCAAAATTCATTGGACCGTCAGTCCTTCCCATGAGGAAAACACATCAAGAGCATTTATTTGCTCCCGTAATTCAGAAGACGGGTGTAATATTGCACCCATACTATAACTGTAAGTTGGGTTTTTCTCAAACAAAAAGTCATTGTGGTATAGACCTATGTCTAGTTACACTTTAATATGCCATAGTTGAACTAAGATGGTAAAGGATCTAAATAAACCTTCAAATAGTTCACTATTGAACCAACAATTACAGTCTCCATTAGTATTTTGAGATGAGGGACAGGTGCGAATTTTAGCACCCGTGATTTGAAAATTACGAGTGCGTACAGGTTCGAGAGCAATCACTCCCGTCTCCTGGAAAGGACTGGACCGTGACCAAATTCAAACATGGCATTTGACTTCTAAAATTTTAACCACGTACCAAATATCAAGAGATTCAGTTGAATTTAAAAATAAACAGATAACTAAAAGTAATTTAACTTCATTATAACCTGTTACATATATTTGTTTATTACACATTAAAATCAATCAATAAAGTAATATCATCCGGAAACCAAAATAATTGGCAAATTTTAAGTCGACAAGGACCATAACTCCAGCAAAAATGAGCGAACCAAACCCAAATTTGAACTCTTCATGTGGTTAATCCATATACCAAATTTAAAAACAATCAGATTTCAAAAACTAAAAGTTATCATCCGGAAACCAAAATAATCAGCAAATTCTAAGTCAATAAAAGGTCGGTAGACCTCATGTCCGCCTCTAAGCATCGGCTTGATACGACCGTTGTTTGCTCATAAAAACCTGTCTTTAGTGCTAGTAAACCTACATACCAAATTTAATTTCATTCAGTACACATTTACTATAGTTATCATCCGGAAACCTCAAATTGGCAAAAATTCTAAGTAAAAAAGGGACATAACTCTGGTGAAAATTGGCGGGCGGAACACGAATTCGAACTTGACCTGTGTTTTGCTGGGAGAAAGACACATACCAACTTTGGTTCAGATCAAATAATCCAAACTGGAGTTATCGGTCAGAAACCAAAAATGTTAACAGACAGTCAAATTCTAAGTCGAAAAAGGGCCGTAATTCATGTAAAAATAATTGGACGGAACCCATATTAGAACTTGGCCTGTATCTTTAGCTGGTAAATACACATACCAACTTTGGTTCAGATCAAATAATCCAAACTGGAGTTATCGGTCGGAAACCAAAAATGTTAACAAAGTCAAAAAAGGGGCATAACTCTGGTGAAAATTGGCGTACGGAACCAGAATTCGAACTTGACCTGTCTTTTCTGCTAGTAAACCCACATACCAAATTTAATTTAATTTGGTTCACTCTAACTAAAGTTATCATCCAGAAACCTCGGACGGACGCACGGAAAGACGCACAGGCTGATTATAATAGTCCTCCGAACCCGTTGGGTCGGCGGACAATAAGGACCATAACTCTGGCGGCCGAATCCTTATTCGAACTTGGGGTGTGTTTTGAGCTAATAAATTCACATAGCAAATTTGGTTTCGATCCGATAGCCCAAAATAAAGTTTTCATCCAGAAACTTTTGTAATGGATGAGAGATTCTAAGTCGAAAAGGGGCCATAACTCCAGCAAAAATTGGCAGACCGAACACTTATTCGATCTTGCCTTGTGTTTTGAGCTGATAAACTAGCACACCAAATTTGGTTTCGATTCGATAGCCCAAAATAAAGTTCTCATCCAGAAACTTTACGAATGGACAGCGGCTGTTTTAATAGCCACCCCACCCCCATTTTTTTCGGGGGACAATAATATTTACTTGGATTTTTTTTTTTACATTAGAAATAAGCTGATGTTCAAAACTTGACTTATGATTGTCAGCTGATGGGCTATTATTGGCTGATGACTGATTTAAATTATTGGCTCATTATTGAGGCCTCAGCAATTTTTTCCGGTAAATGCAGGTAAATGAGAGGGAAAAAGTATAGGAAGGCAGGCAGAATTATTTCTTAGTTTTTTTTTGGAAAATATTAGTATAAGGAATATATTTATTCTGAATATATGTCCCTGGCAGCACAAATGATATGAACCTGGTAGCACACATGATATAACAGGATACATTGAGCACATCAACTGGCTGTGTACACAAAGGTGCCACGATCTTAAAAACGCAGACTTCCAGTAAATAATGCAGATCATTAATTCATCAATTTAGTTTAAGTATGACCAGACATTGATAAACCCAATTTTCCCCCAGTTTTTATGCTTATTTTTTAAGTAAGGGCAGAGATCTGGAAAAGGGGCCAAAACATCACTATAGTTTTGTTTAGGCCTAATTTATAGAGTCAGTCTTAAAACTGATATTGATAGATAACAAAAGCATACCTTATTTTGTAGCAAGGAAATTGATAATTTGGTTTGTTTCATTGGCACATCCTTCTGAAGGCATCCTGCATATTTAGTTAAGTACTCTAGATCACATGCCTCGATCACACTCCGGATGGGCTTAAACAAGCAGAAGAGACCCTGAAAGATTTATGTTCAATTAATTCATGTCTGGATGGGCTTAAACAAGCGGAACAAACTCTGAAAGATTTATGTACAATTAATTCATGTCTGTGATGGGCTTAAACAGGCAGAACAAACCCTGAAAGATTTATGTTCAGTTAATTCATGTCTGGATGGGCTTAAACAAGTGGAACAAACCCTGAAGGATTTATGTACAATTAATTCATGTCTGGATGGGCTTAAACAAGCAGGACAAACCCTGAAAGATTTATGTTCAGTTAATTCATGTCTCTGTGCTATGGACATAAACAAGTGGAACAAACCCTGAATGATTTATGTACAATTAATTCATGTCTGTGATGGCTT